>CM073571.1:187962754-188323745 GCA_037074715.1 Magnolia kwangsiensis | reverse complement strand
ATTGTAAACTATTGCATGGGTGTTTCATTTCGGAACAGCTGTCTATAACATTTTTCAAGTGTATGATTGCAGGACTCTTGTATCAGATGATGAGGATCGTCTGATCAGAGTGGGTTTTGGGTGATGGGCAATCATGGTGAGTTCTACCTATCCCAATGGTAAAGATTGATTGAGATGGGGGTTGTCCATCAGGTATAAACCATTTGCTGTAATGAACATTTCCTCTCTCTCTCTCTCTCCTCTCTCTCTCCTCTCTCACTCTCTCCTCTATCTCCCTATAGATATCATTATATATATAGAGAGAGAGAGAGAGGTGGGGTTTCTGCCCAACTCCAAGTCAAGTATGCTGTATCTAGACTATTGCTCTTTTCTTACGGATATTCCCATTATGATTTTTCCTTGATTGAGTGGCATGGCTGTAGATGAAACATTCTCACCTCTCTCTCTCTCTCTCTCTCTCCTCTCTCTCTCTCTCCTCCTCTCTCTCTCACTCTCTCTCTCTCTCTCTCCTCTCTCTCTCTCTCTCTCTATATATATATATATATAGAGTGAGAGAGAGAGGTGGGGTTCTGCCAATCCATGTCAATTATGCTGTTCTAGACCTATTGCTCTTCTTTTACGGATATTCCATTATGATTTTTCACTTGATTGAGTGGCATGGCTGTAATGAACATTCTCTCTCTAAATATAATGAAACGTCATGATGTTAATGAATAACCAGTCTAATTTGGGGCAGGATTTCATGAAATTTCAAGATATTTAGTGCAGCCAAACGCACTCTTAGAATTGCGAAGAAGAATTTTTTTTTTTTTTTTAAAAACATCGAAGCTTAAAATTGCAATAAAATATAAATAGAAATTACCAGCCAAAGAGCAGAAGAGAGAGAGAGAGAGAGAGAGAGAGAGAGAGAGAGAGAGAGAGAGAGAGAGAGAGAGAGAGAGGCGGAGTTTCGGAGGGTTTGATTTGTTTTTGTTTTCCTACGGAGTCTGGTATTATACCGACCTGCACGGCAGGGAAGGGACCGCAAAACACCAGCTCGGATTGCGTAGCGAAGCACCCAGCACCAACGTCCGTGATGTGTGGTGCTGGAAAAGCTCTATGGCCCTACCATACCATGATGTATGTGTTTTATCTGCACTGTCCAAATCCATTTACCCATATCGTTTTAGATCATGATCCCAGACACGATTTAGATCCAAATATCAGGTGGACCCATCAAAAGAAGCAGTGGTGATTGAACACCCACCGTTGAAAACTTCTTATGTTTATTTTCCATCCAAACCTGTTTGATTACGTCACACAGACTCGGACGAAGGAAAATTACAAATATCAGCTTCATCCAAAACTTTGTAGGTTTTTAGAAGTGGACGTTCAATCACCGCTATTTCCTACGGATATGGTGTGGCCCATATTATATTTGAATCTGCTTCATTTTTGGGATGAGTTGTAAAAATGGATGGACGCAGTGGATAAAATACATATACTGTGATCGGCCCACATAGCTTTTCCAGCACCGACGACGTGCTACAGCATGCAATCCGAGTCCAGAAAACACCCCCAGCTCTGCGGGACTGGGCCACCATGTTGTATGTGTCAATCTTCTCCGTCCATTATGTGATAAACATTATTTGAACCGTACAAAAATATGAGCATGATATAAAACTCAGAAGGGCCACAACAGTGATGATCTTCACTTCACTTCACTTCACCCTAATGCGTTACACCCTGATTAACGGGTTCGATGAAAGGTACACACCATGGTGGGTCCACACGCAAACTATGGTTGGCACCCATCCCCATAGTTCCATGTTGCGGCCCACCTGAGTAGTGGATCTTTCTTATTTTGTTCCCCATGGCCTAGGAATGACGATAAAATCTGATGGACGGAGTGGATGTTAACGATAAAACATGGTGGGCCCCACATAGCAGGTGTTGCAGAGGACATTTCCCTGGCCAGCTGAACCACCCATGAATCCAAACGCAGTTGGAAAACCTTGATGGCCCCACCATGATTTATTTATTTTATCCACGCCGTCCATTTATTTTGTAACCTCATTTTAGGGCTTAATCCAACAACGAGGCAGATACAAATCTCAAGTGGACCAGACCACAGGAAATAATGAGATAATAATGCCCACGGCTGAAACCTTCCTTGGGCCCACCACGATGTTTCTTTGACATCCAACCTGTTCATAAAGCATCCAGGGAAAACGCAAAAATCTATTTGATCGAAAACTTTTGTAGCCCACAATGAGTTTTTAATGTAGGCTTTCAATCTCCACTGTTTCCTGTCGTGTGGTCTACGAGAGCTTTTGACCTTCATCTATTTTTTTTGGCTAATGCCATAAAAAGAGCTATCAAAATGGACGGACAGCATGGATTAAAAAACATATATGATGGTGGGCCCACTGAGCTTCGACCATTACCGAGTTCGGCACTGGAGGGGGCGAATCGGAGTCCACGTAGGCGAGGGTCACCGGAAGCGGATTGGCTGGTGTACCTCACACCAGCTATATAGCTGCTGTATTGAGGTCAGTAAGTTCTTTAGGTCTGATCATGAGCTATATGTTATATCCAAACCGTCCATCCATTTTACAAGTCCATATTAAGGCGTGAGACAAAAAACAAGACATATCTAACAATCAAGTAGACCACACTGCAAAAAGCAGGGAGGATTAAACATCAACCATTGAAATCCTTTTTGGAGTCACAGAAGTTCTGGATCAATATGAAATTTGTTTTTCCTTTTAATTCAGGTCTTTGTAAACTCATAACAAATTGGATGGAAAATAAACATTATGTTGGGCCCTACAAATTTTTTAATGCTCCACTGCTATTTGTGGTGTGGTTCAAATAATTTTTGGATATGATTCATTTTTTGGATAATGATCTAAAATGATCTCTAATAATAGATGAACGGTGTAGATATAATAAATACATCCCTGTGGGGGCCATGTAACTTTGATCTCCTTCGAACCGTTGGTACAAGGAGCTCGAGGAGAGTCCGGGCTCGCCTTCGCACGACACGTACCTACAGCAACTATATCCATTTGGCAAGATCATTTTATATTTTGATCCCAAAAATGACCTATATCCAGAGCTCATGTGGACCACACCACAAATAGTCAGTGGGATAATCATTCTCACCGTTAAAACATTTGTAGGGCCCACCACAACGTTTATTTTCCATCCAATCTATTCATGAGGTCACACATGAATGGAGAGGAAAAACAAATATTATATTAATCCAAAATTTCAACGACCCCAAAAGGGTTTCAATGGTAGACGTTCAATCCCCCACTGCTTTTTGCAGTGTGGTCCACTTGATCTTTGGATCTGTCTTATTTTTCCACTAAAGCCTTACGACGATCTGGCCAAGTGGACGGACGGTTTAGATATAACAAGATAGGCCAAGTGACGTCAACACACCAACCAAGTCGGTGGTTTGTGGAGTGTGGTACACCAGCCAATCCGCTTCCTTCCCTCCCATGCATTCTCCTCTCTCAGCTTAAAAGAGTTTCGGATCGGCCTCAAGCTCACTGATGGGCGGCGTAGATTTTTTTTTTTTTTTTTAAAATACATAAACCATGGTGGGCCACGGAGCAACGTCCTGTAGTATGGTGTACGGATGGATATCACATACACTCATCAGATTGACCGCACAGAGTTCTAAGGGCGCGGCTACAGCGGATCCGAGGTGGGTAGTTCCTTGACTGTGGGGCGCACTGTTATTCATGTGCTTTACATCCATGCCGTCCATCCGTTTTAAGAGTTCATTTTAGTGCATGATATAAAATGAAGTACATCCAAATCTTAGGTGGACCACACCATAGGAAACAGTGGTGACTGACTATTAAAAACTTCGTGGGCCCCAAAAGTTTTGGATGAAGCTGATACTTGTATGGTCCCTTCATCCAGATCGCTGTGACCTAATCTACAAGTTGGATGGCAAATAAAAATTTCGGTGGACCCCAAAAAGTTTTTAATAGTGGATACTCAATTAATACCGTTTAATGTGGTATGGTCCACCAACCACATGCTAAAAAATGAGCTTTCAATTTGGATGGATGGCGTGGATGTAAGTCAGATACATCTACGGTTGGGATCCGCCAAGAATCACCGAAGCCGCCCAGCTTTCTGTGAAAGCATTCCGTCCCCTTTACGTAACCGGATGCTGATTGCGTACGGGCTGCCATAGATTCGGCAGCGGGTTCACCCTTACCGTGGGGCCCACTTTGATGCATGTATTCTGTATCCACGCCGTCCATCCATTTTTTAAAAGTCATTTTATAGTATGAGCATAAAGATTAAGTAGATTCAAATCTCATTTGGACCATACCATGGGAAACAGTGGTGATTGGGCATTAACAACTTGTAATGGGCGGGAAATTTTTTGAATAAAATCTTCATGCAGATTTATGTGACCTTATCAACAGGGTTTGATGGCAAATAAACGTCAATGGAAAATTGTGGTTGGCCCTGGGAAGTTTTCAACGGTGGGATGTTCAATCACCACTGTTTCCTACAGTATGATCCACCTCAGATTTGCATCTACAACTTTACATGACTCCATGAGGGTACCGCTCTGGCCTGATGCTGACCATCACAAAGTCCCCTACGTTGAATTCCTTGAAACGTTTATGCTAGTCAATAGAAAGTTTGTAATGTTCATTACTAGTAGTGATCTTTCGCATGATTTCTTCATGCAATAAATGAATGTGATGTGCAAAGGACTGTAGACTTTGATGGCCTATGAGATGGTGACATAGGGATAAGATCAATAAGTTTCCTGAGTTTATAACTAGTAACGACTTCAAAAGGACTTAAACCTGTGGACCTATTGACAGAACTATTAAATGCAAACTCGGCTATAGGTAATGCGGTGTTCCACATCCTCTTGTGTTCTCCCACTAAACATCTTAGCAAACTCCCTAAGCCCCTATTGACTCGGTCTGAGGATGGTAGGCAGAAGAAAATTAGAGCCTAATATTCATCATATGCCATAGTGTCTTCTAAAAATAACTCATGAATCACAAGTGACTGCCAGACAATATGGTTTTTGGTAACTCGTGAAGTTCGACGACCTCACTAAAGAACAGCTTGGCAACATGAGATGCATCAGAAGTCTTAGAACAAGAAATGAAGTGAGCCATTTTAGAAAAACGATCAACGACAACAAATATGGAATCGTATTTCCGAATAGTCTTGGGGAGTCCAAGCACGAAGTCCATACTGATGTCCTGCCAAGGGATGAATGGAACTGGTAAAGGAGTGTATAGTTCTGTATTTTGTCAGTTGACAAGTACAATATTGCCCTATAATTTTGGTCACGTCTCGCTTGAGGCTTTGGCCAATAGAACCTATCCTCCACTAGGGCAATGGTCTTGTCTCGACCAAAATGACTCGCGACCCATCTTGAATGTAACTCCTAGACAAGAAAATCACAAAGGGAGGTGCGCGGTATGCATAAGCGATCATTCCTAAACAAATATCCGTCTAAAATCAAGTACTCACTGCTAGCTGCTAACGGACTCTCTAACAATGACGCGTACACCACTCCAAAATCTAGGTACTCCGAATAATCCTCCCTAACACGCTCGAAGCCCGTGAAGTCGACACTCATGGAATTGAGTAACGCGACTCAACATCTCAACGTGTCAGTAGTCTTATTCTCTACACCAGCCTTGTGTTTAAGCACAAAAGTGTACTTTTAAAGGAATTGGACCCACTTAGCGTGCTTAGGGTTTAATTTATTCTGAGAGTTCAGATATCTCAAGGCCTCGTAATCTGAGAACAAGACGAATTCTTGCGGCAATAGATAATGATGTCAGTGGCGCAATGATTGCACTACTGCGTAAAATTCTGTCATAAACGGAGTATTTTTGCTTCGCCTCATTCAGTTTCTCACTAAAAAAGGTGACGGGGTGCCCTTCCTGACTAAGTATTCCTCCTATGCCGACTCCTAATGCGTCACATGCAACTTAAAAAACTTTCAAAAATTCAAAAGTCGCGTGACTAGAGCTTTTCGATCATCCTGACCTTTATCTCCTTGAAGGCTTTCGAGGTTGCCTTCGTCTATTGAAACTCTCATATTTTTATGCAATCCGTGATGAGAGCTATAATGGAACTCAAGCCTCGAATGAACCGCCTATAGAATATGGCTAAGCCATGAAAGCTACGCACATTGTGAATATTGTAGGGTTCAGGCTAATTGATAATGGCTTTGACCTTCTCGATATTTGCCGACACACCCTCAACTGACACAACAAAACCTAAGAAGATAACACTACTAGACATAAACACACACTTCTTTAGGTTTGTGTACAATTTCTTGGTTCTAAGGATCCCACAAACCTGCCTCAAATGGTTGAGGTGTTGTTCCTTCGTCATACTATAAATCAAGATATTATCAAAGTAGAAGACCAATAACTTTCCCATAAAGGGCCTCAACACTTGGGTCATCACATGCATGAAAGTACTTGGGGCATTAGTCAACCCAAAAGGCATGACTAGCCACTCGTTTAACTCATCCTTCATCTTGAAGGCCGTCTTCTACTCATCACCAGGGCGTACACGAATTTGGTAATAAACCACTTTCGAGGTCAATTTTTGCGAAGATAATAGCATTGTCCATCATATCCAACATGTCATCAAGACGTGGTATGAGAAACCGATACTTGACTGTGATTTTGTTGATGACCCTATTATCAACACATACTCCATGTGTCATCCTTCTTTAGGTGTAAGAAGGGCGAGCACAGCATACGGGCTCATGCTCTCTCGAATAAAATCTTTATCTAGGAGCTCATCAGTCTTTTCAACTCTACATACTCCTTTGGGTTCATTCTGTAATGAGGGAGGTTTGGTAGAGTTGCCACAGAGACAAAATCAATAGCATGTTGTATATCCCTCATAGGGGAAGCTCATTCGGTAGATCCTCAGAAAAAACATCACGAAACTCATTCACTACCGAAATGGCCTCAGTTGGTGACTCTACGTTAGCCTCTGGTGCACTCTCCCTAGCCATATGGGCGTACACTATCGAGTCTGACTCAAACTCTCGCTCAAAGTCCTTGATATTTAGAATATGGAGAGGCTTAGACTTGGACTTCGATACCTTCAATTCTTTTGAGCCGCTCACACCACTCTGTGTGATGGACTCCTTTCTAGTCGTGTTCTTGGGTGGAAATGGGTTTAGCTTGACTTTGTTGCCCTCAAACCAGAATATACACACATTCGAATGCCCAAATATGGTGACATCCCTATTATAGAGCCGGGGCCTACCTAAAATGATATGGCCAACATTCCATGGGAACAACATCACACCAAAGTGTGTCTTTATATTATCAAAATTGAATAGGAACAAGACAACAGTGCGAGACTGGAATGGAGGTTTCATTAACCCAAGACACTCGATAGGGTTGTGGATGGGCTTCAAGCTTTAAGCCCAAACGGCTTACAGTGTTAAATGATGTCATGCTGGCACAACTACCACTATCCATGATCTTCTTACATCTTTTTTCACCACATTTTGTGTAAGTATAGAAGATTGTGTTGTGGCGCCAATCGCTAGTATTCTTGGCTTTTGCAAAGGCGCAACGCACTACTGTGAGGGTAGCAGACTCTTGCGCTCCCTCTTCTTCATCACTAGGGGTTTCCGCTGGCTCGTATTTTTCTTATTCGCAGTCATTCTTTGGGGGCACTACTTCTATTTACTCATCAATAAAGAACACCTTGGTGCCCTCTTTCGTGTCACACTGGTGGACAAAGTGGTCAAACCTCTGACATCTAAAACACCTAGTCACTTCACATTTACGCAAACTAGACCCAGCAACCCCTTTATCCTTATCATCCTTGGGCCTAGATTAAGAACTACTGGAAAACTTGTGTTGATATCCAGTGCTAGGCTTAGCCCCAGAAAGGTTGGCCTTAACGCCAGAATCATGAAACTCAAACAACCTTCCCACAGATGTTTTGAGGTATTGCTCGATCTCCAATACTACTTAATACATCTGTTCAAGAGTATGTATGTCATTGGCGAGCAATTCTCTCCTAATGTTAGAATGGAGGCCTGTCTTAAATCGAGCAAGAGTGAATACGGGATCCTCATGAACCTCACATCGAGTTCAGTACTCTTCGAACTTTTCATTATATTCAGCTACACTCATGAAACCTTGTCGAAGAGACTGTCATTCTTTAACCAACCTAAAGTGATAAAAGAAAGAGATACTTTTCCTGAAGAGTTTCTTTCATTTCACCCTAATGGACTATTGAGGGCTCCATCGACCGTTCTTTCTTTTGCTCTACCGTAGTCCAAAACCTCTTTGCTTGGCTCACAAGCTTTATCTTGGCGAATTGGACTCAATGAGCATCCGACATATCATATCCGTCAAACAATCTAAAAAAGCTTTAGGGTCCAAGCGACCATCAAACGTAGGGGCCTCTACTCTCCCTTGAGGAGTTATACATCTGAGTCATAATGATCATGATACCCCTCGCGGTGTGGGTGCACACTCATGACCAATTCATTGGCCACCTTCATTCCTTGGTCTATCCTCCTGACCACCTGCCTAAGATTGGGCATCTTCCCCAATTGTGGGGTTTGCCCGGGCAAAGGTCTCTAGTTGGATAATATGCACATTAAGCTGTTCAAAGTGTTGGTCAATACGTTGTTCCAAGCGCCTACCCAAAGACTCAAACTGTCGAGTTACGTTGTTCATTGACTCTTACAATTGCTCCATGTTTAGTGTAGGGTGCAAGCCAAAACCACGACCAGTACGTGTTGACATACAACTACTCACTCAACTCAAAGACCCTCTAACACAACTATATGCGCCTAAATGGAATTGAATGGGACTATAGGACTCTATATGAGGAAAACTATACAACGCTACTAAAATTCCAGCAACATAACTGTCCAAATAGTTTGTTAATAGAAAATTCAGCCATTAAAATTGGAGATTTTTTGACAATGGAAAATTCAGCAGTCCATGTTGTGAATCATGGGTCCTAAACAGCCCTATATGATGAGACTTGATGCAAGATAGACATTAATAAACTAAACCTTAAACATTTAACGCATTCCCTTATAAAAAACCTAAGCTTTGATACCAAATTTGATGTAGGACATGAAAGTTAAATATGATATGCAATATTTCAAGCTATAGATCATACTAATCAGAAACAATCACAAAAATTTCACATCCAACATAAGATTAAGCATTCAACAAGGGAAATCTACGAGGGTCCAAGCTTACACATGCTAGGGCTGAATCAATTAAAAATTATAAACCAAATAATGCTTAAAGGAGAGTAGATTTATCCACTATTGCAAATGAATATTCCCCAATCCAAGGGATTCACCATGTTTCAATTTGGGAAAGCCTAAGGTCTACGAAAGTAGAATAGAACTTGAAATTTAGGATGATCTAGGGTTAGAGTTAGGGATTTAAAGTGAGTGAGGAAATGATTAGAGGAGAGAAGAACCTGCAAATAGTCTGCATGTGTGGACAACAATTTGGCCCAGGCACACGTGTGTGGGGCATACAAATCCGGGATTGGCCACCTAGGGTGTGGTCAGCCAGGGATGGGCCACCCATACACCAAATTTCAGGCCAATTGGGTGTCCGGTCAGTGCATGGTGCTCCGTCGAAGTTTAACCCATCCTGGAGGGCTTGATTCTGCAAATTTGCTATAGAGATAGGATTGACTGCAAAAGGGGATGGATTTGAAGATTGGATGGTTGTGGGATGAACATTAAGAATAGCAGATGAGGACGATTTGGAATGGGTGTGGCTTCGCACTACGTTAGTTAGCCCTTTAAAGAATGGCGAGCTTCGCACCCAATTAGATTTTCTTAACTCAGAGAATTAGAAAAGCAGGAAAATGCAGAATTTTATTCGTAATCTTCAATGAGAAAAAACCTACGACGGGCTGCCTATTTATAAAAAAATCTTAAACCCCAAAAGTTGCGCCATGTGTGCACATTATTACTTAGAAACGAAGTAACAAAAATAACAGCTAATCAATGCAATCAAAACTGTTCATGATTTTCCAAATAACGATAATAACCAAAATTTAAAGTTCTAGATTATCTAGGGTACTGGACCACGATCATGAGATCCAATGGTGGGATCCACATGATGATCGGGTCCATTCCAAGGAACCATAGCACAACCCTCTAACTAAAAGTCCCTCTGTGGATGTCATCATGATCGATGGTGGGGCCGTGCGTGTGCGCGTGATGTCCCCATCATAATTACTTTTAAGTAAAAAAGTTACTTATAACTAATCATAAACCAAACTTACTTATCCGAAATAAGTAACTTATCTACTGCTATAAGTAGAAAAAGTAACTTATTTTGTGGTATCCAAACAGGCCCTGCATACGCTGGATTTCAGGATAAAGCACATTAGATTCAGGTCCTGCACGACATAAGCCATATCATGTTCTTGCGGCAGATTTTTCTTAGGATGCAGGAGGTGCTACCTAAATGCAAAATAGCAACATCCATGAACAATCCAATCCATGTGTCCAAACGCAATAAATGTACATCCTTAGCTGAGTTGTCCTCATATCCAGACAACTCCTTAATAGAACACATACATCTTAGAGATTGAAAACATGTGTAATTATTCTATATAAAAATTAGTTCGAAAGCTGCTGCTGCTTTTTTTTTCACTTTGTTTGAAATTTCCGTCTGATATGGAAATGTGTTCTTGGAAGTCTGATTCCCTCATAATTTCAGTACCACGAGGTTTCATCTCTACTATATATAATGCGAGGACAAGGGAAGGGATCTAAATAAGAGATAAAGTCATTTAGGGCCTATTTGGTTTCCAGTTTCCTATGAAATTCAAAGTCAACGAGCCATCATTATCATTTCGAGTTGTTCGCTTAAACAGGAATTATGGGTCATAAATCAAGAGTAAAATACAATTGTAAGGTAAAGTAGATTTAATTAGATTTTTCATGCCATAAAACTACCATTTTTACAATGATTTCTAGGGGTGAAACAATGTAACAAAATCATCACTGCAGTCAAATAAAAGCAATGTCACCATGCATTTACAAGAGTAATAATCATTCACCCAATTTACAAACATTTACAGCTGTAATTGGAAAACCAAACAGGCTTTTAGGTATTTTGAATGTCTCTGTCCTTGGCAATCAAGGATCAGGAGGATATTTTGCTGGAGAGAGTAATTTGGACTTCTTTTCAACCAGGCATTTGAGGTGTAAACCTCCTTTTGAGCCAAACCAGGATTTTTAATTTTTTATTTTAAAGAAAAATATTTTATAAATGTGCATTTGGATGCACTTTGTACATTTGCATGCACTTCACAAACTCCCATTTCACCATCAGGCTTGACAAAATAGGCATTAAGATCCGACTCAATGAAAACCTGTCGAGTTAACCAAGAAAAAAGAAGAAAAAAAAGCTTGAAACCCCCTTCTCTGGAAGCCCCGTTTTGGGCCAGTGCATCCAAACAAGCCCTTGGTGCTGTTCAAAGCCAGTGTTTCACCGAACAGTGATGGGGAATAATCGACCGGGTCACCTACAGCTCGATTTGGCGTATAGAAAATGTCTTCGGATCCAAGCTTCAAGGTCAGTTATTACATAAAAAGCCATTCCAAGCCATAATTCTGAAACTCGCTGACCCAGACTTGAAAACTCAATTTAGTCAACTCAAGCTGGTGAGATTTTGAGCCAAGTCTGCAGGAATCTTGAACCTGCAAGTGACTCAGCTGAGTCATAGGGAAACTTGTCCAGTTAAGGGCCCGTTTGGCCACCTACATTAGGTGGGATTGCATTCGTCGTCCCATTTAATTCACCGTACGAGTATGTTTGAGACTAATTTTCGAATCAAAATAATGTTCTTTGGGTCTCCCGCCCATACCGCGGGTCAAGGGGAAGGATTGGGAAGGATTTGGCAATCCTTCATGGATTGGGAGAATCCTGCAGTTATCCACCCAAAGGCATGCGTGGTTTGCATCCTATGGAGGTGAGTGAAAAGGCCCGGCTCCATGGGTCCTACTATGATAATAATGGTGGAATCCATGCCGTCCAAAATGATGTTCGAGTCATTTTAAGGCATCTACCGGAAAATTAAGTCCAGTAAGGAATGAAATGGACCACTACCAAGAATGAACCGCTGCATCCTTTGGTGTGGTCCAGTGGATCTATGACCTGCCGCATTTTTTAGATCATGTCGTAAAATAAGTAAACTGTAAATGGATGAACGACGTGGATATTTTTTACTTAAATCACAAAGGACTGCGCCGAGATCAAACATGAGTTTAGCAATCCTGAGGGTATTTGCAAAATGACTTTTCCAATCTCATGGTATCTTTCCCAAACATGACTTTACTCCAATCCCGCGGGATAAAAATTTACTTCCATATCTTCTAAACATGGTATTAAAAAGCATGGGATAAACCAAATCCATAGACAATATCTTATACATGCATTAATTGCTACTTTTTCAATTTCATCCACTTTAATCCCACCTAATGCAAGTGGCCAAACAGGCCCTAAGTGCTCTCGTTTCTCTATTAGTGGGTGCAAGATTGAATCTAAATCTGGTTTTTTGCTTTAAATTTAAAAAGAGGTCTGACAAGGTAAGTGACTCAACCCAAGTCAGAGAGAGTTGCATCAAGTTGACCAAGATAGTAGCTTAGGGCCCGTTTGGCCACCTGCATTAGGTAGGATTAAAGTGGATGGAATTGAAAAAGTAGCAATTAATGCATGTGTAAGGTATTGTCTATGGATTTGGTTTATCCCATGCTTTTTAATGCCATGTTTGGAAGATATGAGAGTAACTTTTATCCCGCGGGATTGGAGTAAAATCATGTTTGGAAAAAATACCATGGGATTAGAAAAGTCATTTTGCAAATACCCTCGGGATTGCTAAACTTATGTTTGATCTCGGTGCGGCCCCTTGTGATTTAAGTAAAAAATATTCACGTCGTTCATCCATTTCCAATTTGTTTATTTTACGGCATGATCCTAATAAATGAGGCATGTCACAGATCCACTGGACCACACCAGAGGATGCAGCAGTTCATTCCCGGTAGTCGTTCATTCCATTCCCTACTAGAGTTCATTTTCTGGTAGATGCCCTAAAATGACCTGAACATCATTTTGCACGGCATGAATTCCACCGTTATCATAATGATAGGACCCACAGATCCAGGCCTTTTCACTCACCACCGTAGGATGCATATCATGCATGCCTTTGGGTGAATAACTGCAGGATTCTCTCAATCCATGAAGGATTGCCAAATCCTTCCCTTGACCAGCGGTATGGGCGGGAGACCCAAAGAACATTATCCTAGTTTGAAAATTAGTCTCCAAACATACTTATACGGAGGATTAGATGGGACGACGAATGCAATCCCATCTAATCCCACCTAATGCAGGTGGCCAAACAGGCCCTTAACTGACTAGCTACGCAATAGATGGTTGTTGTTTTTGTTATTTTCTATTACTTACACAGAGATAACCTTGGTGGACCACATGTGAGGTAACAGTTCAACATCTTGCTGCCTCTAAATTCACTTGGTGTGGCCAGTTGACTTCCGGAATGGCCAGTTTTTTATTTTTATTTTTCACCTTCATCTTGGTGGGCACATCTGATGAATGGATTAGATAGCACACGCATGCACAGTTTGGCAGGCATTGGGACAAGGGTTATGTGTGTGTTCATGGCTTGCCACCTAAGATAAGTAGGGTGGGAGATGTTTGAAGAAAGAATTCCTTCATAGTGAGCAAAAAGCATGATAAGGTAGTCTTTGGGTAACCAACTCAAGGTTTTCAAGTATCATTCAAACAGGTAGTATTTGCCCGCCGACAAGCATCTGTGTCGCTGGTGAATGATACAGCTGTATTGACCCAAAACAACCCTAATGCAGGGCGATACGGGCCCCATATCATTGATGAATGATATGATACCCGACACACCGATTTAAAACCTTCAAGTGGCTTGATAAGGAGATGATAAAATACCCAAAATGCCAATTTAAAACATG
The DNA here is from genome assembly GCA_037074715.1 of Magnolia kwangsiensis. NCBI lineage: Eukaryota > Viridiplantae > Streptophyta > Magnoliopsida > Magnoliales > Magnoliaceae > Magnolia > Magnolia kwangsiensis. Next base: position 188,309,713 of record CM073571.1, on the reverse strand, counting down.
TGAAAAGGAATTGGTAGACCATTTGCTTCTTCAGAATGGAGTGGCTAAGGCCATTTGATGCAATCTTTTCCACATGTTTGGGGATGGTTTTGTTAAGGAGGTGATTGGGAGTGATTATCAGGTCCATTCAGGCCTACATGAATTAATGCTTGATGATCGAGAGAACCTCCTAGATGTCCCTTTGCAAGGTTTTCCGCTTCCGAATCTGCCTCCTGAAGGACATGGAGGAGAAGTGGCAATTGCACACATCCCTAATTTCTTTGATAACGTCCACCATTCTCCACAGAAAGAAGGCCCACCGCTGGCCCACAATCGCATTCGTTGAGTCATCTTCAAAGACATTGTGCCATTGACAGAATCCACAGCAATTTTGCCCACTTGCCAAAGAGCTGAGGGTTCAGCGTGGTTTGAGTCTCTGGACTTTAATGGGCCTTGAAAATTGGTGATGACTGTTTCCCCTAGAGTCCCAGATAATGCCACCAATGCTGGGCAGGATTTACCCAAGAGCAACCATGAAAATTGATTTTGGGCAGACACTCAGCAGGCGAATTCCACAAGACAGAATTAGAAGAGGCACACATGCTACTGCATCGAACATCTTCCCAACCAGATTCGAAACAAAGAAATGAGATACCCTTGAACTGGGACTCCAGCCTACGCTAAAGCGTTCAAAATATCTTCTGGAGCACGATCACACGTGAAGTAAATTTTTCATCAAAACTCTGCTATTACATTCCAGCGATATTGACCACAAAACTACACATAGGACAATGTTCCATAACCTGTTGCTTAAACCCCATGCTATTAACTGTCCATTCATCGATCATCTCTCAAAAAGCTGGGGATTGTCCGAATGATCCCAAGGCTACAAGAAAATTGGAGCCCAAACTTCTCTAGAAAAACTACAGTGCAAGAGGATATGGTTAACGGACTTTCTGCCAGAGGCACAAGTAACAGCGATTTATGAGAATCATACGTCAACATTTATGATTGTCAATAGTGAGATTTTTCTCAGGACAAGCCAACCATGCAAATGCTCTAATTTTAAGGGGAAACCCAGAAAGCCAAACTCTCGAAAACACCCAGGAACAATACCTCAGACAAGCCCCAAGGTGCAAGCTAAAGGGCTAACTGAAAGCGCATCATTCGCCTCCAAACTCAATATACTCTCCTGTCACTCCCCTCGGGACTATACACCTCTTGCAAGATGGCCAACAGCTTTATCAAGTTTTCAATCTCATCCTCTTTTAGGTGCCTGTGGAAAAAGGAGCTCTGTATGACCTTGCCGCAGAGGGTCTGAAAGAAACAGGCCATAGATTCAGCTTTCTAATCAGGCACCAGAATAAAGATCTTCGAAGAGATCCGCCAGAGGAACCGTGAAGCACCATCAATCCTCCCAAAAACTGATCGTGTATCCCTTGCCTACTCTGAAATGCAGATGGTTAAAGCATAAGTGAGCCCATCAATAGCATGCCAAAAAGGAGAACCCCACCTGGTATAAGCAAATCTTAAATCCCAACTGCTGTCATCCAGCCCTACTTTACTACTAAAATAGACCTCAATACAGAACACTCCATTCCCCATTCTCCACCCTATTTCCACAAAGGGGCCAGATTTGAGGTTCAGATACATCTAATATTGAGGGACCCCTGACTCACCGGTAAAACACCCTCTCTCGACCCAGGAAATGAAATTTGAGGGCTACTTCACAGTTGTTCTACAAGAAGTGTTAAATGATTGCTTTCAATCTTCGACGTGGCCCTACCAAGATATCTCAAAATGGAGAGGTGGAGCACCAGAAGCAAAGCTAATGCTAGGTACGGGTACTCTTAAGACCTGGCCTGTTCACAGCCCTATTGGTGGACCTGTTGCCGGAGTTCTTCAAGCTGTTACATGCATTCCGAATTATTCTCTCACAACGGTCAAGTTTCACCTTGTAGTAAATGATGGAGAAAAAAGGAAAAAAAAGAAGAACAAAAAACAATAAGAAGAAGAAGAAGAAAAGTGAGAGGAAAAGGAGGAGAGGGGAGAGCTTAGAATGCTCCACACACCCCCACATCTCTTTTATTATAACTAGGGCAATCACTCAAATCTCAATATAAGAAAATAACAATTATACCTTTCTAACTAAAAGATAAAATAAACCAATGGTTAATGGGCTTAAAGACTATAGTCCAAACATATGACAAAAGCTCAACATAAACCCAAACATATGAAGACCACATGAATGACCATGGGACATATATATGAGATGTCCCACTCCCCTCAAGCGGGGGCATATATATCATGGATGCCCAGCTTGACAAAGAATTTGTTCATATGAGACTTACTTAAAGCCTTCATCAACATTTCTGAGACTTGATCTCAAGACCTGACAAATGGCGTTCATATTTCCTTGTCAGCAACCTTCTCCCAAATGAAGTGACAGTCGGCTTCAACGTGCTTCGTTCTTTAATGAAACATTGGATTATTAGCAATGTGAGATGCTGCTTAATTAGCATAGTACAATCTCATAGGAGCATCCGCCACAAACCCGAGCTTGCATATTAATGTCTTCAGCTGAATAAGTTTGCATTTTGCATGAACCAGGACCCTGTCTACTTCTACGCTAGATCAAGTGCCAACATTTTGCTTTCTGTTTTTCCATGTAACCAGATTTCTCCCATGTATGTACAATAACATGTGGTTGATCACATGTCAGAAGGAGAGCCAACCTAGTTTGTATTAGAAAACCTTTCCACTCTAAGATGTCCATTTCACTTGTAGAGAATTTCATGGCTAGGAGATCCATTTAAATATCTAAGTATGCAAAGCATGACCTCCATATGAGACGTGTGAGGAGCCTGCATGAACAGACAAACTATGTTGACTGGATAAGTGATGTTTGGTTGTGTAATTATTAAATAGATCAATTTGCCAACCTTTTGGTGACATCTCCCTGGATCATCAAATAGTTCACCTTTATTTATACTCAACTTTGAACTAGTATCCATGTGTTTTAATTGCTTAGCCCCCAACAGACTTGTGTCTTCTAATAAAATCATCACATACTTCCATTGCGACAAGTTAATTCCTATCTTCGACTTTGCCACCTCAATACCCAGAAAGTATTGAAGGCAACATAAATCCTTTGTGCAAAAGTGTTGTTGCAAGAACTTATTTAACTTAGAAATATTTGAACCATCACTGCCAATGACAATGATATCATCCACATATACAGCTAAAATGACATTAACTGTCTTGTTCTATCGAACAAAAATCGAATGATCTGCCTGACTACATTTCATCCCAAACCAAAACACCAACTTACTGAATTGACAAACCAAGCATGAGGAGACTTTTTTAATCCACAAACTAACTTCTTTAGATGGACTTTATTCGACTCCCCCTAACCGACAAAGCCAAGTTGTTGCTCCATATACACATCTTCAAGTAGATCCCCGTGAAAAAAGGCATTCTTCACATCAAGTTGGTACAAAGGCTAGTCTAAATATATAGCAATAGAGATCACCACACGTACGAAATAAAGCTTGGCCACAGGAGAGGTCTCAAAGTAGTTAATCCCTAGAGTGTGAATGTATCCCATTGCAACCAGTCGAGCCTTCAAACGATCCACCGAGCCATCGGGATTGTACATGACAGTATACACCCACCTGCACCCTACTACACATTTTCCTATAGGTAGTTCAGCTAAAGTCCAAATTTGATTTTTGATGAAGTGCAACCATCGCTTCTTCCATAGCTCGCTTCCACCCATCACTATTAAGAGACAACATGAACAAAAACAAAGCAAACTACCGAAAAGAAGGAGATAAGCTATTAAAGGAAACAAAATTAGAGGATGTTGGGTACAAGAGCATATACCTTAACAGAGAGCAATGGGCAGATCATCTTCATTAGACAGTACCGGTAAAGAGTGAAGAGAATGATCTTCAGATGGGGTGGTAGGTTGATAGAGGAAACGTTGGTGTGTGCTTCATCACCTCTTGTGAATCTAAACATTGCACAAGAACTCACTCTACGAATGAAGTTGTGTCAGACACCATCAAAGAGTGATGGAATCTTTTACAAGTTGAAATGATCTTCTTCCCTAAAAAAAATGGAATACTTTTTTTTATAAAAAAAGTGACATCGAATGATACCTAACCATGGTGTGCCGTAACGGCCATAATGGGGCCATTACGTAAAGGTAACTGCAGCAACTGTTACACGATATAGGGTTGTAACGCTCGCAACAACTTTTAGGATGGAAGAGGGTCCTCACAATTGATAACCTTCAAAAGCACTCATTGGTCATTTCAAATAGATGTTATCTTTGTTAGAGAGCTGAGGAGATAGTGGATCATTTATTTATCTCATGCCCCTTCAGGTGTGGTCGCACGCCCTCTCTTCTTTCACCTCATCCTGGCCCATGCCAAGCAACATCAGGGATCTTTTATAAGGCTGGCATAGGAAAGGGCTTCGAATCAAGGACGAAACCTGTTGGCACATTATCTTCCAACAGTTTGGTGGGTGACGTGGACCGAAAAGTAAAAAAGATGTTTCCAAAACTCTTCCCTGTCAATCAAGGCAGTCATAGCTAATGCCTCAGTGCTTGTTTCTTAGTGGGGATCCCTTGTAAAGCCTTTGGGATGACCAGCGGGGTTTTTTGTATATGGTTGTTCATTGAGCTTTGGCTCCCCCCCTCTTTTTGGTTTCTCCTTGTATTCTTTTCTCGTCTGTTGTTGTTGATGGGCCTTTAAAATCTCCATTTAGTCTTCAAAAAAAAGAAGAAGAAGTCGTAATAGTCATTACAAAAAAAAAAAAAAAGACCCGTAACGGCCGTAACAATCCATTATAGGGCGACAAGGGTTTTTCGAGACTTTATTTTTTTTTTCAAATGGAGAGAGAGAGAGATCGTAATGCCCGTTTTTGGGTCATGATAGTCATTACAGCCTGTATTCTAAAGTTAACGGTGGTGTCAGTCACGACCACCATTACCGTTGCGGAATACCTTGAGCCTAACACATACGATTTATGAGTGGCTGGATAACAACACTAGCAACCCCACTTAATAATTTATCAAAAACACGGTCAAATCAATGTACAAGCATATACACCTAAAAACTTTAGGAAGAATAGAAAACAGTTGATGTTTGAGGTATATGAGACAAAAAGGAGTTTTACCACCCCAGATTGATGAAGGCATCAGATTTATGAGATAACATGCCGTCAAAACTGCATCGCTCCAAAAATCTTTCATAACCTTCTTAGTTAACAAAAAATGCCCTAGCAACCTCAAGTAAATGACAATTTTTACGCTCTACAACTCCATTTTGTTGTGGTGTGTGCACATGATGTTCGATGAATGATTACATGGGATGAAAGATAGGTGCGAAAATAGTTCGATGCATGTCCCTTAGCATTGTTAGATCTTCAGCATACACACTTTAGCATCGAATTGAGTTTGCATTTGCATGTGAAAATTTTCAAAATACATAAATACCTAAAAATGGTCTTTCATCAGATATAAGCATGTCATTCTACAACAATCATCCACAAAGATAACAAAAGTATTTAAAATCGGATAAATTGGAAACATGAACTGGACCCCAAATATTTGAATGTATCAAATCAAAGGGTTTATCATTTACTTTATCCTCACGTGAAAGAAAAGACACTATGATGCTTGCTTAACTCGCAAGCTTCACATTATATCCCAGACACATACAACAAGTTGGGCCAAGACTTTTCAAACTATTCAAAGATGGGTAACCAAGCCTTGAATGCCATTTATGAAGAAAGATGTTGGTTTGCACTGCAGCTCTAGTTCCTATTATTCCACGATCGAAGTAGTCCATTTAATTCATGTCCTCCACCAATCATCATCCCGGTCTACACGTCCTAAAACTTACAATAAGAATGATAGAGTTTGATAGAACAATTTAGGTCTTTGGGTAATTTATTAACAGATAATAAGCTTAAAGGAAACTTATGAATGTACAAAACTGAAGTTAACAGGAGATCTAAAATAGGACAAACAGTGCCCACCCAGATACTGAGATACACGAGTTGATGTAGCGTCGAATAGTGTCATAGAAGAAGTGGACAAGGACTAGGCTAACTGAGACAACATACCACGCTTACCGGAAGCGCCATAATCAATAATCTAAAGGACACTATAGAAAGAAATAAAACAAGTCTTACCTGGCTAGGCAAGAGTAGCTATTAAAGGAAGAGGCATGGGTGCAATGATATCTTAAAAGCTTAGCATAGCAATTGTGTCACCTGAAGTACTCAGCTCAACAAGAGCGACAAACTTAGACACATACCCTTTAAAACCGTCATCTAATGAGGAAACTTGATTAGTCCAAGATGGCTTTCCCACTAGATCCCAACATATATCGACTATGTGATTTTTTATGCCACAATATGTGCAATGGCAACTACCACGACCACCCCAAGTATTTTTGCCTCCGACATGACCTCCTCTTGAGTCTATACCTGCAAACCGACAACCACCTCAACTCCCCCCATCACCTCTACCAGATGCAAAGATAAATGCAAATCGATCAAATGATGAGAAACCTTGTGTAGTCATTCTAGTTGTACATTGAATGTTGGTGAATGCCTCGATGACAGATGGGATCTCTCTTCCTCAAGTATCTGAGCTCTCACTAGTTCAAACTTAGGTCGGACGACAGAGAAGAATTTGGCGACACAATTCATCCATTTACCTACACACAGTCTCAATGTTTGTTGACATTGACTAATATATATTCAAGTCTTCTCACATGCCTTGTAGAGCAAAATAGTACTCTCCCACACTCTTATTGTCCTTCTGTAATGAAAATAGTTTGTAGAAGCTCATAGATACGAGTCATGTTTTTCTCATCCGAATGCATCTTCTTCAAGTTATCCCAGACTTCTTTGGCAGTTTTGAAGAATATGACATTCGCACCAATATGTGGCTCCATATTGTTACACAACAATGCCTAAATTTGGGCACCTTCTACTACCCAATCATCATAGTTCGTCGCAGTTTCATCAGGCTTGGGCGAAGTCACATATTTCACATTTCTTTTTCCTATAAGAAAAACCTCTACAAATGCAGCCTACTGTAGATAGTTGGTTCCATTTAGTTTAGTTGATGTGATTTGGAGAGACATCGACTCAAATGGAACATCATGTTATTCTTTGATTCATTCTTGGTATCCATCTTTATAAAGGGAAGAACTTTGAATACACACTAGAGAAAACTTTCAACTGAATTGGCGCCACAAAAGTAGAAGGATGTGTATATATTGAACATAATCAATTAGATCATTACCTATTTTTTTGGCTTTTATACGTACTTTTTGCGATCTGTACCATTAACAACCATCACACATAATTTTGTCTTCAAATATAACTATACCCTTCAAATCTGACCATAGATCCAATTGTAGATGAGATGTCCCACTTTGACCCATCACACTGGTAGAACATAAAGTGGCCCTTATACCCCTTAGTTGAACATGATTGCACCACCCACCAAGTAGGGTACAACGAGGGAAGGAGATTAATTAGGTCAGCCCTAAGCATGTTAGGGTTTTCCCACGAGAGGGAGGGAGGGAGGGATAGAGAGAGAGGAGAAAACACTAAAAAGAGATAAGAGCAAGCTATCGGATCACTTACATTCTGATACCATGGAGTAAATGATGGAGAAAAGAGAATAAAAGAAAAGTGAGAGGAAAAGGAGAAGGGTAGGAGAGATTAGAATGCTTCATATGTCCCCACATCTCTTTTATTATAATTAAAGCAATCACTTAATACAAGAAAATTACTATCATACCCCTCTGACTAAAAGATTAAACCAATGACTTGTGGGCCTAAAGACTATAGCCCAAACATATAACAAAGGCCCAACATAAATCCAAACATATGGGGACCGTATGAGTGACCATGGAACCACACGTATCACAAGGGTGGCCTACATGTGTGCTCATAATGCATCAACACACCTCAACATGCCTCTCACGGGGTTCTATGCCTATCAACATACTTCCTGAGGAGGTTATGAGTCAATCAGCTTGAATTTGACTATGGTCATAGATGTGTTATCCAGTGTTGTCATGTGCGATTGCATATGCGCATATGTGATCACATATGTGCATATCCATATGCAGATCGCATATGCGATCATGGCATATGCGATCTGACACGCATAGGTTGCATATGCGAAAATATGTGATCACATATGTGATGTATGCGATCCCATACAGCATATGTGATCACATATTGGCCATGGCACATTGAATTTTTATTTTTTTGCAAAAAAAAAAAAACATTTGGTCTATAAAAAAGGCTTCCAAATCTCCTCCATTTGCAATATTCTCACTCCAAAACTCTCTTACTCTATTTTTCTCTTACATTTCTTAATTACAAGAGGTCTTAATCTCCCTCTCTCTTGTATTTCCTACTTCCAAGTGATCTCTCTCTCTCTCTCTCTCTCTCTCTCTCTCTCTCTCTTGGAAGTTGGAGATCAAGATTCAAGCACTTTTAAGTTTCAAGGAAGAGATTCTCTACCATAATAAAAAAATAGCTTGTTGATTTTGTTGTTACTTCTTGTTAACTATATCGTTAAATGTCACTTGATGTTTAATTCATTGTTTAATTGATTTTATCTCTTTCAAATGTATTTTAAATAAGTAAAATTAGTTATCTATTAACTTAGAAAAGTTCTCATCAGTTTCTTATATATATTTTTTTACAATTTTTTGAATTTTTCCTATATATATATATCAAAAAAGAAAATTCAATCGCATATGCGATCGCGCATGATCGCATATGCGATTAGACAGCATTGGTGCTACAAATATACGGCAGACAATGGCATATTGCCCTTGCTACAATCTTCCTCATCATGCATCTACACCATAGTGTGCCATAATGGTCGTCACAAGGACGCGATGACCATTATGCACCAGTAATGGTGGCATCCATCACACTTTACAAGGTTGTAACCATTGTTGTCAAAATCCTATGACTTACAATATATGATTTTAGTTGGATCTTAAGCAAAACGATTTGAATCCCAACCTTGAATCCTACGATTTACGATTCAAATTATACTTGTTCTCTTCTATTTTAAGCTTCACTTAGATTTCATTTTATGTTTTTAAATTGGTGAGGGCTTTAAGATATAAGAGATTAAATGATATATAGGTTAAATCATGTAGCTTTTTTATTGTGACTTCTTACCTCTTCACCAAAATACCAAATTGATGTATGACTTAACTGTAATGTTTTTATGGATGGTTACAATCATGCTAACTTATATATATAATGGAATGATGTTCAGAAATCAAAATATCTTTTTTTTCGTCAGTCTATAATATCAAAGGCCGCTTTTCCACTGTGATTCTACATTCAAGAAAGGTAACAATAACATAAATTATTAAAGGATCCTTGTATTTTTTAAGGGAAAATTCTTGAAAGAAAAAAAAAAAAAAAGGATTAAGAATCCTTTAACACTATTATGGCATGGTATTACTTGGTGCAGATTGATTGCAAAAAGAAAATTGACGAGTTTTTTTTTTTTTTTTAAAGGTGATTTATTTATATTTTTCATTTTTTTTCAATTTTTTAAAGAAAATTATTTTTAAAAGAAAAATCTTAGGATTTATGATACGATTTGTGATTGGATAAGATTTAACCCCTACTTTGATTCGTGATACGATAACAATTTTGACAACATTGGTTGTAACAGTTGTTACAGAAAAACTAACATGCCATGTTACGAGGTCGTAACAACCATTATGGAAAAATTGATTCGGAACAGCCCTGTAATGGCCCTTGAACGATCCATTATGGGGCTATAATATAATATATTTTTTTATGAGAACAAGGTGTCCCTACCCCCTTTTGAGGTGAGACTATTCCTTGCAGATGCACGCAATCGCCCGCCAACTACGTGCATAGGGTAATCCACGGGGAGGTGAATCCAACTCGTTCCTATGGGGGGAAAACCCACCAAGTAGTGTAACATATATATATATATATATATATATATATATATATATATATAAAGGCCATATCATAACGGTAATGGCAGTGACTGTTACAGCCATTGTGACCGTTACAGAATACCTTGATCTACGCTTAACAGACTTTCTAATGCCCATCATCACATGACAAGCAATGCAGCCCATTCCATGGTACTGACTGAATTCTTGTGAGCATGGATGACTCACTTCCTATTTCCGGTATGGTATTCTCTTACTACATCCAATAGGCATGCATCTCCGAAATGTTTTACATGTTCCTTTCAAAGTAAATTCACTCATGTGATTAGACAGTGAAGGACCTTTTGGACAAGAACATTTATCACCAAAGAGAGCAAGGAGGGAAATCATTATGCGCACAAAATGCTAGATTTGATCTCATGGCTACTGCATCTAATACATCTTCACAGCCTCTAACATTTATGCAACCTCTTCACCTTGGTCATATCTCTCACAGCCTCCAACATCTATGCAACCTCTTCAACATTTCTTTATTCTCTTTTTTTTTCCCTTTTTGATTCAATTTCTTACTCAATTCACTACGAGAAATGCCAAAGATCTTATTTAGTTTGATAAAATTGTTTTTTTGTAATCAACTCGTTGATTGTAAACAACCTATGTAATAGCCTATTAGGAAACACTTGATTTTAATCAACCTATGTAATAGTCTATTACAAATCATCCGTGAGAGTTTGTGAGCTCATTGTTGGTCCCAAGCTTAGATAAATGAGGAGAGTTGTATCAGGTCAGAAGCCAGCATCAAACTTATGCAATAACTTCCATCACGAATCTGGGAAATGTGACATTCCAAACTGATAGTAAACCACAATTAGTTGGGAAAAGGCTTACATAACAATGATGGTGATGATCTATTTTGCTAGAAAAGCTGGGCTCAAACCCGAGACCTCAATGTTGATGAAATGCACCATGCCTACAATTGAGCTACGGGCTTGAAGGACATCTTCTACTACCAGCTAATGATAAGCTATACTAATCAACAAAGAGCTGATTGCAATAAAGGGGGGGGAAAAACCAACAAAGGAAACGGCCAGATAAATGAGGAGGGTTGTATCAGGTCAACAGACAACATCAAACTTATGCAATAACTTCCATCATGAATCTGGGAAATGTGACATTCCAAACTGATAGTAGACCACAATTAGTTGGGAAAAGGCTTACATAACAATGATGGTGATGATCTATTTTGCTAGAAAAGCTGGGCTCAAACCCAAGACCTCAATGTTGATGAAATGCACCATGCCTACAATTGAGCTACGGGCTTGAAGGACATCTTCTACTACCAGCTAATGATAAGCTATACTAATCAACAAAGAGCTGATTGCAATAAAGGGGGGGAAAAACCAACAAAGGAAACGGCCAGATAAATGAGGAGGGTTGTATCAGGTCAACAGACAACATCAAACTTATGCAATAACTTCCATCATGAAACTGGGAAATGTGACATTCCAAACTGATAGTAGACCCCAATTAGTTGGGAAAAGGCTTACATAACGATGATGGTGATTATCTATTTTTCTAGGAAAGCTGGGCTCAAACCCAAGACCTCAATGTTGATGAAATGCACCATGCCTACAATTGAGCTACGGGCTTGAAGGACATCTTCTACTACCGGCTAATGATAAGCTATACTAATCAACAAAGAGCTGATTGCCGCGGGGGGGGGGGGGGGGGGGGGGGGGGGGGGGGGGGGGTGGGGGAACCAACGAATCGGCCAGATAAATGAGGAGGGTTGTATCAGGTCAACAGCCAACATCAAACTTATGCAATAACTTCCATCATGAATCTGGGAAATGTGACATTCCAAACTGATAGTAGACCCCAATTAGTTGGGAAAAGGCTTACATAACGATGATGGTGATTATCTATTTTGCTAGGAAAGCTGGGCTCAAACCCAAGACCTCAATGTTGATGAAATGCACCATGCCTACAATTGAGCTACGGGCTTGAAGGACATCTTCTACTACCAGCTAATGATAAGCTATACTAATCAACAAAGAGCTGATTGCAATAAAGGGGGGAAAAGCCAACAAAGGAAACGGCCAGCATAAGAAAGAGAGGAAATGGAATAACCACCTATACAGTCAGTCATTCAATCCACTTCGACAATTATTCCTTACAAGAAAAAAAAAAACAAATAAATAGCCAACCAATCCAAAAGATAATTCTATTAAACATGTCGATAGGACAATTATAGTTATAAAGAGTGAGGGTTAACATTCCCTTACGATTCCAAGCTCTCCATCTGAATGCTGCTCTTGAGAGGAACATACTCTCCAAGATAACCTCCGAGCTGTTCGTACAAAGCACTCTTGTCAATTCCTTGGTGATGATGGCTCTTGCATATGTAGTAGAAAATGCTCTGAACCAACAACCCAATCATATTCACCACCACCAACAAGCCCACGCAAACCCCACCAACCAGCACCCTCACCACAAGCCCATAGTCACTGGCGCCATGCACGACCACCACACTGAATACGGTCCCAATCGCAGCGCATAGGAGAAGGTAGATTAAGACAAGGGTCGCAGCGTCACGTGTCTTGCCCCGCAGCAGCTCGCGGCTCTTCTGCATGGCAGCGAGGCCATAGACAGGCTCGAGCACAGAAATGACGCTGGCGATGTGCCAGAGGGCAGTAATGTAAACGTGGGCGGCAATAAAGAGGACGAAGAGGGAGAGGAAGGTGAGGACAACGAGGGGGCCGTTAGAGTCGTCAGGGGGGAACGCGGCGACGAAGGAGAAAATTATGGCGATGAAGAGGAAATTGTAGGAGATCATGAGGAGGGAAATCCATAGGTAGGTTATGAAGAGGCGATGAAGGATGCGGGGAATGGCAGAGAGTGTGGAAGAGAAAGAGGTGGGCTTGGAGGTGTAGAGAGAAGCGACGGTGAAGACGACGGCAGCAGTGGAGAGGAGAGAGAAAGCGAAGAGGAAGAGGAGGTAGAGGAGCTGGTAGAGGATGAGAAGAAGGGAATCATGGTTAGCGGTAGAACTGGAATGCTTGATTTTTTGGACGAGGGGATGGGTGAGGAGGGAATGGGCGAGGATTGCGAAGGAAAGAGGGAAGACGAGGAGTAGGGTGATGTTGGTGAATGTTCTTGCAGAAGATTTTGGGATGGATATGGACTCTTTGAGGATTTCTCTTAGGTTTAGGTATTGCAGTTCTTCTGGGTCTCTTTCCATCTCTCTCTCTCTATTTCTTGTGTGATTTTGAAAATCTCTCTGGTTTTCTCTTTTTGGGAGGGGAGAGGAGGATTTTGAGGAGAAGACGGAGGTTTTGGGACAGCTAAAGAATCCTTGAAAGGGAAAGGCAAAGGTAGGATAAGGTTGTGTTGGGAGTGGATTAGATGAGACCCCGGACGTATCCAAGACGGTGCGTCCCTTACTGTGGGGCCCACATTGATGTGTCTATTATATATCCATTCCGTCCATTCATTTTTCCAGATCATTTTAGATAGGATTAAAGAAGTTATATATCTCATATGGACCATAATATAGGAAATAATGGTGATTGAATTTTCTACCATTAAAAACTTCTTATGGTTCACTTTAATGTTCACATAGTGTTTATTTTCCATCCCATCCGTTGATAAGGTCACATAAGCCTAGATGGAGGGGGGAAATATATTAGATTGATCCAAGACTTTTGTATTTGATTAATGATCAATCACCACTGTTTCCTATGGTATAGTCCACCTGATAATTGGATCAGCTTCATTATTATGGAATTTATATTAGGATAGTCTGAAAAAAAGGAAGGACGGTGTGGATGCAGAATATATAGATCAAGTTGGCCCCGCGGTAAAGTTTGCACCGTCTTGGGTCTCACCTAATCTGCTCTCCCGGATGCGTTCGATTGGGATTGTTTGAGAACACGTCGTTACTTTCGGACTGGAGTTCTCTATAACATTTGTGCCGGACGCGGATTACCTTCGGACTGAAGTGACGTCACCAGATAATGTGGGGCCCACTATGATGTATGTGTTGTATCCACACCGTTCATCAATTTGGAAAGATCATTTTAGGGCATGAGCCAAAGAATGAAGTGGATACGAAGCTAGAGTGTACCCCACTAAAGAAAACAGTAGGGAGAGTGATGCACACCGTTGAAACCTTCATAAGCTCTACCATCTTGTTTATTTGAGATTCAACCTGTTCATAAGTTAACACAAACATGAAAGGAGCGAAACAAAGATATCAGCTGCATCAAAAACCTTCTTATCTCTTGGCAAGTTTTTAATGGTGGGTGTCACTCTCTCCACTGTCTCCTGTGGTGGGGCCCACTCTAACTTTGTATCTTACTCATTCCTTAGCTCATGCCCTAAAATGATCTCTCCATATGAATGAGTGGTGACATCATTTCAGTAGGGAGTCTCCCTACTTAACTTGTTAGTAGCTAATCCTGGCCCATTTGTGCCTAAAACACAAATCCAGATCCACTATATTTTATAAGTAAAATCCACTCCATTTATAATAATTGATGTTACTCTTTTTTATGTGATTATGGTAAAATTTGTCAATTGAATGGTTACAATAGCTTTTTCTTTTTTTTTTTTCTCTTTTTTTTTTAAGATGTTGTGGCGCAAAGTAGTGTAAAAGTATCATCATTATAATTTTCTTTTGGACAATGCAAACAATGAAAAAATACAATTATTACAGCCAAATACAACTCACATTAAGAGATGTGTAAAGTAATTTGTAATTATTATTTATTTTTGTTTAAGGGTAAAAAATTATTCACCATCAAATAGGCTCTAAAGTTATGCAAGCAATTTTATGTTGTTCTCATTTGTCTCTTATATGAGTTTTTAATTGAAATTAAAATTTTTAATGTATGGTCTAAATAATGGTTATAATTCCATTATTGGAGTTAATTTTATATGAACAACACAATAGGAAAATGCATGAAATTAGGCCTAAAACCTACAAATCCCCATGAATCTTAAACATCATTTCAACGTGCATTGGACATAAGTTGCCACACCATAGGAAAATGAGTGAAATTAGGCCTAAAACCCAAAATCCCAGTCATATCGCACAGATATGACTTCCCAGGGAATCACCATTAACTTTGGTGTGGGGCATTAGATAAGTGAATTTGATGAGACATACACACCATGGTGGACCCCATAAATAATTTGGACGATTTAAACGATCCATGCTACTACACACGAGCATGGATTGCGCACCGAGTAACTTCATAAGCTATATCATGCTCAACAAACTTTTCTGGGGCCCACCATGATGTATGTGTTTCATCCATGTCATCCGACCATTTTTTCCAGCTCATTTTAGGGTATGAGCCCAAAATTGAATTACGTACATAGCTCAAGTGGACCACGCTACAAGAAAACAATATAATTTGAACACCTACCAATGAAAACTTCTTCAAGCGACAAGTTTTAGATCAAGTTGATACCCATGTTTTCCTTTTATCCATGTCCATGTGACCTTATTAACGGGTTGGATGACAAATACATCACTATGTACTTTAAGGCTTCAAAGGTTTTAATGGAGGAAGTCATTATCCCTTTTGTTTCTTTTTTTTTTTTAACACACACGCACACACACCCCCACACACTCACTCCCTACAAGTGGGAATTCACCCCCTATGGATACTCAAACCCTGGACAGTGTGTTGAAACTCCCAGGAGTCTACCACCCGTCCAAGAGTAAGGATCCTATCCCTTTTGTTTCTTATGGCACAGTCAACTTGAACTTTTGATATGCTTCAATATTAAGACTCATGCTATAAAATAAGCTGAAAACCGGTGGTGTGGATAAGACACATACATCATAGTGGGCATCACAAAGTACACTCATTAAGCTATAGGGAGGTGTTGAGTTATCATTTATGAGATGCGGATTGAAAAGTAGCTCTCTAAGACTTGTTAGAGGTGAACAGTCTTGTCACAGGCTTTATAAGACATACCATAATTTTTTTATTTTATCCACATTGTCTATTCATTTTCACGAATCATTTTAGAACATAAGCTTAAAAAGGAGTCAAGCCTCAAGAGGACCATACCACCCGAAGCAGTGAGGATTGAATGATTATCATTGAAAACTTTTGATATGCATGGCATAAAAGCTTGAAGTAGTGATGATTGAAAGCTTATCATTGAAAACTGTTTGCATGGCATATAGGCTTTGGATTATATTAATATTTATTTTTCTCTATTCTTTTATGAACAAGTTAGCTGGCAAGCAAACATTATGGTAGCCTTCAAGAAGTTTTGAACAATAGGCATTCAATCCCCACTACTTCCTATACTGTGGTTCACTTAAGCATTCAATTTACCTTCTTTTTATTTCGTGCCCTAAAATGATTTATCAAAATGAATGAACATCATGTGTGTGCGCGTGTATATATATATATATATATATATATATATATATATATATATATATATATATAATATGAACATTATAGCGGGCCATACAGAGCAAGGATCGTCTGTCTCTAGCTAGTGCCGTGTGGGCGTAGTACCCAATCCTACACCACTGCCAAGGGAGATGCAGATGACTTGTAAGCGGAATTTCCTTTTCTGTCCATTGCCAGGTTGCGATGCAAGTCAAATGGCTTTTCACTGGAAGTTTATTTTTGTCCATTGCCGGGTCGGGATGCACATGGCTTCAATCGGGCGCGGATCCTTGAATGTGGGGCCCACCGTGATGTCTTTAACTTACATTAAGTGTCGTCCATCCGTTTTAACAGCTCATCTCAGGGCATGATACTAAAAATAAAACAGATTGAAATCTCCAGTGGACCCCACCACAGGAATCGGTGGTGATTGATCATTAATAACTTCTCGTGGGCCACCAGAGTTTTGATTCAAGATGATATTTGTGTGATCCCTTCATTTAGTTCTTTTTTACCTTCTCAACAGGTTGACGGAAAATCAACTGTCCAGTGGCCCAAGATGTTTTTAATGGTCAGTATTCAATTCCACTGTTTCTGTGGTGTGGTCCACCAAACATTTGAATCTGCCTCACTTTTGATATCATAACCTAAAATTAGCTTTCAAAACTGATGGAAGGAATGGATATAAGGAACATACATCACAGTGGGCCCCACCGTCAGGGATCCACCGTGCTGCTTTAACCGTCTCTAATGTCCACGTGTCGCTCAGGTTTGTCAGACGTGGCCCAAATCAAAGATTCTACGATGTGAAATGACAAGCAATTTGTTGTGACGACGGGATGATTTAGGGGAGCAGATTAGGTGAGACCCGGCCTCACATAAGACGGTGCGGTCCTTACTGTGGGGCCCACTTTGATGTGTTTATTCTGCATCCACACTGCCCATCCGTTTTTTCAGATCATCCAAAAAAAATGAAGCAGACAAATTTTCAAGTGGATGATACCATCAGAAACAGTGGTGATTGGCTATATATATATATATATATATATATATATATATTATGTGACCTTATCAATAGATTGGATGACTAATAAACACTATGGAAACATTAAGGTGTGCCTGGAGAAGTTTTTAATCGTAGGGTGTTAAGTCACCATTGAGAGTATGGTCCACGTGAGATTTAGATCTTCATTTTTTTGGATCATGCCTTAAAATATATAGAAAATGGATTAATGATGCGGATACAAAATAAATACATGCATCAAGGTGGGGCCCAAGATAAGGGCCACACCATCTTATGTGAGTCCACTCTACATCTCCGTCCATCCCTTTTGCCAAATTATTTTAAGACATGAACTCAGGGTAATATAGATCACAAAGCTCCAATATCTAAGGCTTTAATTGAACAATATCATTGAGCTTACTCAAAATGAGGCCGGTATGATCTGACCCATTCATCAAGCAGCCCGTTGAGAAAAATACCCTCAATTTCTTACCCATATAATTCAAAAAAAATGTAGAGATTTGTATGTTCATTTCAAATAGAAATAGAGCTAGATGAAGTGAAAATGTGCAGATACCACCAAGGGCTACATGTAAAATGAGACAAGATCTCAATTGTTGTCACCACTCCTACTGTTATTTTATACTTCCATGTTGCAGCCATTAAACATACATTCATATATATTATTATAATTTATTGTTAAATATGATTATTATTTATTCTACCATCATTGTGAGCATGGTTTTCAAACACGAACAAGTCCCATGCAACTCATCCGAGTCCACTCAACTCAGACTGAGTTTGACCCCACGGGTCACCCAGAGAGTGTCCTCTGACTAAGCCGAGTCGGGTAGAATTGATTCAGCTTGATCGGAGTCCTTATTTCACACCAAAAACCCTAACTGAGTTTCCTTGCTGAGTTTACTTGGTCGTTCCAGGTTACCCATCCGAATGTTACTTGACACTAGGATGAAGAGTAGATAAAAAAATCAGCTTGACAAAAAACCTTAGGTGGGTCACACCATTTGAACATTGTGATTTTGGGAGCAATTTATCATTGTTCCCATTTGTGTGGTCCATGTGAATGTTTTACTAACACATCGCTTTATACCTAAAGTGGTAAATTGAGTGAAGATAACCTTATTTCAACAATGAGGTCTTAGTATCAATTCCCAAGCTTCTTATCATAAAATATGGTCCTAGATGTCTGATAGAAGAAAAAACCCATCCAAGGGTCCCAATTGGAGAATAAACCATCCAAAGGATCCATGTTGAAGAACTGGACAAAATCAAGGGTGTGAGTCGACTATGTTGCCCCATAACAAATCAGACGGCCCAGATTTTTCTGGTTGGACTTCTGTTCAGGTGGAGTGCAGGGCCCACGGGTCTTGACCATAAAGCTCTTGGACGATTTCAAAGCTCCCCCTCTTTTGACTCCCATCACAAGAGCACTTAAAACCCAACATGAATCTTTACGGTCTATAGCTCTCCGTGGAAGATGGGATGCTATTAGAATCGATCACACTCACAATCACATCCGTAATCTATCAAACATAAGATAAATCTTCTAAGAATATGAAATGGTCTGCAATAGCCTTGACTTGTGTAGCACACGAAGGCACCACTTGCTGTGAACGAGCACTGTGTGAGACAAACATGCATCAGATCCAACCCGTCCATCAGACAAACATTTTCAACTAAAAATCAGTCCCATCCAAGACTTAGGTGGGCCACTCCATAAGGAATGGTGTAAATTATGATTAGAACTTCTAAATTTAAATGACGTGGCGCACATAAGTCTTGGAATATTCTTATTTTCAAGAAATCCATCCTGGTGCAGCTTGTCGGATGAGCCAATCAGATGGCACATACACACCGCAGTGGACCCCACACACAATTTGGATAATTTTAATCGAAGAACATATCATCTCAATTGTTTCCATGGCATAGCCAACCTGAGAACTGAACCGGCCTGATTTTTTCGAACCTGGTCCTAGAGCGGTGGGCACGCGATGGAGAGGGTGCCTCTCATCCCCCATCTTTCCATCCTCATCAGCAAAAGTAACGCCGCTGATCTGCCTACAAAAGTCAGCCACATGTTCACTATGTGAGGTATATGCCTAACAAATTAAAAATCGAAACATTTCCACAAGCATCCAATAACATGTAACACATCAGATGGACTGCGAACATGTCCAACTCCTACAATCATGTGACCATAGAGCATGACGGAAGACCGCCTGATAGATCAGACAGACTGCAAGCATGTCCAACACCCACGATCAGATCACCATAAGAGCATGACTGAAAACCACCTGATGATAAAGCATGCAGATGAATATCCAATCACTCGATCCAATCACTCTTGAAATACATCACAGCTAAACATTCAGACGTTTTGGTCAAATACACCCGATGTATTGCAATACAATAAGTCAGGATTTCAGTCTTCTGGGTCATCTTCCAGTGATCCAAAACTGTTTATGTCACAAGTTTCACTTTGAATGGTGGGGAGCCGAGCTCGCAACTGAATTATTTCAACCCTTTCAATTGTTTGGCTCTTTTGCTTTGAACATGAACAATCAGCGACCTTGGTATACTCAAAAGGGTTGACGTATTCAATCTGAGAGGTCTCTCGAGCATGTCCTATCAAATAAATGGTTTGTGTCATTGGTAAAGGCCCAAATCCAATGGCTAGACTTCCGACTTACCTTATTGTGCTGCTGATCATATTCCTTAGCTTTCTGGAGGAACAAAGAGATTAGAGTGCAGCGGTGAACATAACATACTGCAGTGGTCTAACATGTTGACAACACCTATTTACCATGGTTGGATCTTCAACTGTCGTTACAACAAAAATTCCATGTGGTCCAGTCATCATGCACAATGACGGCATTGTTTTAAATGAGAGCATAACCTTCCATTTGAAGGAGCATTCTGTTCATTTATCTTTTGCATTTCACAACGGTGCGGTCCATACAAGAAATGGAAAGAAATACAGGGGATGAAAGATGATACTTTACAGTGTTGAACTGTATGAAACAAATAGGCATGGTTTCTGTACATTTGCTCTAACAAGAGCACGCCGGGCATCAGACCAGCCTCATTTGAGCAGGGTGCTGGGAAAAGGCAGTTTCCTTGTGATCCATTCATCCTGTCCGTCAATGGAGAGAGGTGACCATTTAAGCAAGGTAGTTGTATATCTGTGGATTGCTCTTGTCCCGCTCCAGGTACTCCCTGTCTATGAGGCTTTCGATCCTTTTCTTCAAATCCGCTGGCTTTATTGGAAACTTGAGCTGCCAGGTCACCAACAGAAAGCATGAGACCCTCATTAATCACCTTGGCTAAAATATTGGTACAATGTAACAAAACAATAACGAAGTAACAGCACACTATAGTGGAATTTCTGGCATTGTGAAATGCTGAAAAGGTCAGTTCTTAAAAGTTTTTATTCAATGAAAATTTAGAAAACATTGGTAAAAGGGCAGAATTCAGAAAAGATTTCAACACAAATGCTATTTTTTTTATTAAAGGGCATGCTCCCATGGTACCATCACCACTAATGTGGTAGCAGCCTGTCTTGGGCCCTATGTACCGTGTGTAAAACATCCAACACATTCAAGTTGTGCCGCCACTATTTTTAAGACACCCAAAAGAATCAGACATCCATTCAACAGGTCAGCGACACCATATAAAACAAAAGGAAACAGCCATAAAAAACACTTAATTATATGCAGTGGCTCACCTGGATTGGATAGTTCTGATCTTTTGAGTGACCATTTCCAACATGGGGCATGTCTCTTTTATGGTTTGGACGTTATCAATGCAGAACAGTGGGCCCAACCCGCAATTTGAAGGGCTTTGGGTGGTTGAACATTGTTGTCAATGGTGTGCCACACCATATGATTGGATTGGCGTGATCTTTGAGCTGAGTGGACATCAGGATGGGGTGCATCTCATCAACAGGTTGGAATTGGATGTCATCCACACAGCACATGAGGCCCACAACAACCCGTCCCAGTGTGACAGTGGCACCAGTACCACTGGACCACACCCCTCTTAGGGGGGGGGGGGGGGTGGGTAACAATTAAACATATGGAATTGCATTTCCATCCAACCATTTAGGGTAGGTAAAGGGGCAAGAAGTGGTGATGCGAAAGAAGCATTTCATGTTTTCCTGGCAGAGATTTACAATCTTATCAGACAGTTCGAGCCATTCTTAACATAAACATCAGTGGTTTGGATTTCGAAATACAGTCGTAGTCATGCTTCTCACAGATACCAACTACAAATATGCATTACCTGTTGAAAAAGCTCAGTTATCAAGAGTGTATGACTCAGTACTTTCCTAGTCTTCATTATGCGAACAATTGCAGCATCAACCTGCGATAAAACCATGGCAGTGTGTGATGCATAAAAGCAAAAGGAACGGAAGGGTTGCTTGTTAGGAATAGAGCCTGTCTGCATTTTGCTAACTCTAGTAAAGATCGAAACCAGAACGGCATTCATATCATATATAAGCTAAGTGATGGAACTGGACAACATAAGCAGTGAACCTGATACTGCCGATCCTGGAAAACTCGTTCCGTGGTGCTTGCATTCTCTTCGACTGTCTCCTTCATCTGGATGGCATTTACCTGCTACCTCAAGATGTTAGCTACTCTTTCGAGCTTAATCTCGGTAGTACAGTTTTTTTTTTTTTTTTTTGGAACAAAAGAAATACACCTTTATGCGGTAGAGTGGAGCACTGAATTCTTCATTGAACACAAATGAGTCCTCATCCTCCACTTCTCTCCCTTTAGGGAACTGTACAATCCCAGAATTAAAAAAATAAAATTAATAAGCTAAATCACGTAACACTGGACTCAAAGAAGCACCAAGGCTACCCACCTTTTGAAGTACACGAACTTTGCCACACGCAAGCGACTGCAAAGTCCTCCTCAGCTCCTTATCCTCGATGCCAGTAGAGTCCTTGATATCTTGAAAACTAAGCTTTTGGGCATCATTAAACAGCATCAAAACAACAGTCTGGCACACATGAAACAGCAGAGGAGCTAGACAATCAAAAGAGGCACTAAACTAAGGGAAAGTACAAACTGAATGAAGATTCCAAAAGAAAAAACCTACCTGGAACAGCGACACTGCCAACTCCTTTTTACCTTTTGGGAACTCGGCTTTCAATACACAGTGACCTAACGAATTTTGCCACATCAAACGCCTCCCACTATACTTGCTCAAATAGAACTCTTTGAAAATGTCCTGTTGCACCAAGAAGCACAGAAGGAAGCAAAGATTCAAAGAACAATCCAAGTTAAAGAATGAGGCTGGGCTTGCTGAACAATTACTTGCACCTAACCTGATAAACGTTCAGTTCATGAGGCAGCCGAACATCCATGGGTGGATATGTAGGCCAGTACCTGCCCAAAGTCCACAAATACCAAAATTACAGCTACCCAGTAAAAAAGATTTGAGTGATTGGATGATGGCTAAATTTTCATGAAAGCATATAAATAGTATGAAAGAAATTTCCAATCAATTTACATGAGACAAAAATAGATTTTAATCATACACATAGATTTTAATCATACACACCCAGTTGTTAGGACATGGACGCTCATCTCTATCCCTGATGGGAGTTTTGTCCTTGCTTGGGATGACTGTTTGAAGGACTCGTTAATCTCTTTAGACAATTCAATGTCCTGTCAAAGCATCAGCATTAGTTAAATTACAACCCAAAAAAAAAAAAACAAAACAAGGTACTATAGCAGGGCATAATACAGAAGGAAGAAATGGGGAGTCCATGTAAGTGGTGAGCTGGACAAAGCTAAATATAATATGCAAAAACAAGAGCTGCTCGTCTTATAACTGGTAAAAATCAAGCGAGGGATGGGCTAGCCACAGGTTAATGTTAAAAGTTGAACAACCGAGCAATCTTATTAGGCAATGGAAAGAAGGAACACTAATAATCTCAAGAATATCATATTGTTTAGATTCATGATGGAAGTTGTGGCATAAGTTTGACGCCGGCTGCCAACCTGATGCAACCCTCCTTTACTGGGCTTGGGACTAGTAATGAGAGGACAAAATTCCTACAAGTCCCACCGGTGCACTGTAATAGACTATTACATAGGTTGATTATAATCAAATGCTATCTAATAGTCTAGTACATAGGTTGATTACAATCGACAAGTTGGCAACCGGTGTTGACAATCTGGAGAATGTTAAAAACTCTAATCCTTCAGGAACTACATGAACTTGATTGCAAATAAGAAGCGGTTGTCTTAACAGTAGAGTAAGTTGGGAAGATGAGATACTAGTGGCAATTCGAGGACCGATTCAGAGGGGAATGGCAATTCGAAGAGCATTTCGACTGATGAGATGATCAGCATCTTGGCGAAGCTGGTTCGAAACAGAAAGGCGAGTCAAGCAACTGGTTCTGTATGGCAGGATGGAAAGATCCATCGATGCAGTATTTTGATCTCAGAGTAAAGCTGCATTCGGGGAGAAGGCTAAGGGTTTCTGATCTTTCAATTCAAGGGGAGGGGATTTTCATAGAGAGAGAGAAGCTCAACTAAGAGGGGTAGGTCGAGATTTAGGGTTAGAAGGGAGGAAAAGGCTTCACGGATAGGGACCAGACATTCATTCCAAAGAAGGGGAAGAGGGAAGTCTAGTAAATAGGGTTATAGGACCAGGGTTGGGGTTGGGAGCAGGAGGGAAGAGGGAAGAGGGAGGAGGGAGACAATAGAAAGAGAGAAGGAGAGGGCTAGGTAGAGGTAAGGAGTCAGAGAGGGGGAGTTCCGGGGAAGAGTAGTAGGCTACTGCTATTGTTGAGATTATTTGTAGACAACTATCCAGCAATGTGGTCAGAGAAGGACTTGGCTACAATCAGTGTTCCAAGTATTGGTATCACTACAAGTTTCGTTGACCAGGGATACAAACAATATCAATATCGCCGATAATATCTCTGATAACCAGAAATGCAGGGAAACATGGGAAAACGATGGAATTTTCAGCGAAACTTCAGGAGATGTTAAAATGTACATATTTGCATATTTAAAAATAAAAATATTGCAAAAATAAAAATAAAAATGCATACATAACGAGTTTCCATTTAATGGAGCCTTAAAAGCATGTACTGTGGTAGAAATCAGTCCAACCATCCCATCCAGCCTATTTAACCATCCAATCTTTCATTTAAACATCCATCAATATTGCAAAATATCAACACAGGATATTTCACCAAGAAATCATCAATAATTGGAAAGGAAATGAAAGATTGTGGTCTCAATATCGCGCATTTTGCGATATCGATAATATTGAGATATTATTAATATCATCAATGACAAATTGAACACTACATACAACCATGTGCCAATGAAAAAAAAAGTTGAAATAAAATTTTTTCTAATAAACAAAATTATGATGATATCAATATGTTGGTGATATCATTGAAATATCGTTGATACACTTATGATACAAGCATTACCTAGAATTTACATAGTCAAAAATATTATCGATACATTGATAATATTGATGCATTGGCAATACAAGCGACACCTAGAATTTATGTAGTTGAAAATATTAATGATTACATTAGTGATATTGATACGTTGGCGACATATTGCTAATACCTGAAATTTTTGATACTACCAGCGTTATTGGTATCGCTACCAGTGTTATCAGTATCACTGAGCTGGAGATAAAGGTAATATCGAAAATATTTCAATAATATTGGAGATAATTTGAACACTGGCTACAATATTCAAAGAAGTTGGGAGAGGAAGGTAGTTATGTCCCCTCAAAGGGAGGAATGAAAGGAGAAGATAGAGGTGGGGAATGAATAATCATTAGGGAAGATGAGTAGAAGGGTCTGGATGAGGGAAAGGAAGGAAAATGGGTGTACAGAAGTAAGGAATCCTTTGCTCAACCATCATCGTTGAGCCGAGGTTAGTCGAAGAAGTGGCTTCGGCTTTCCAAAGGTGTCTAGTAGTTTCAGTCTGAGAAGGAGCCTCTCTGGACGAATTGAGGCCTTTGCTCAAGGAGACTTGCAAGATGCTGGAGAATAACAAGGTGTTGAAGTATCTCTCCGAGTCTGGGATCCTCATTTCATTAAATCTGAACGCTGAGCTTAATCGGATTGTTCTGGTATGATCGGTGTTCAAAGACGAGCTTGTGAGAGGAATTCGCAAATAGGAGTGTTGGTCTTTACTTGGTAAGAGGTATGGATTCAGATATGGGGTTGGCCTTTGGAGCTTTGGTCGCAGGAAGTCTTCAATGAGATCGGCAGTTTTGTGGGGGAGACGACCTCCATTGACAAACACTTTGAGAGCTGCACGGAGGTTCGAGCCATGAGGATATTCGTCAAGAAGAAAAATTCTCATCTAGTCCAGAAGTTGATTTTGATGAAGATAGATGACATCAATTTGACAGTGAAACTTCAATTTAAGAAGATAGGGGAAGTTTTGAGGAGGTTTCAGGTGGAAAGCGGCGGACAATTGGTAACGATACAACCACAAAAGGGGTACGAGAGACAAGGTTACACTCTGGGTAGAGCAATGCATTTGTTTCTGGTATAGAGGCGAAGAGGGGTGCTAACCTGATCACCCAACCTAGTAGGGTAGGGGTGGGCTGGCCATAGGTTCGAATCTTGCCATCTTTCTTGTGGATCATCCCATGGTTACTAAATGATTGGAATAACAAAGTAGATGGAAATGAACACGAATGTGGAGCGAGTTATCAAACTCTTAGTTCGCTTTTGCATCGGCATTCTCACAGATTGGAACGCTTGTTTGTGGTCTCGGGAAAACTAGACCAATGCCGAATTAAACTACTGCAGAAAGAAAACAAAGAAAAAATCATTATAAAAACTTAAATAGATGAATTCCAAAAACCTCTCCCACTTTCTCTTTCGTTTCTTTTCTACGATTTTCTTTCTTTGGTTCTTTAAGTCTTAGTAGGACTCTCGCTCTCACACGTTCCCTCTTTAAGAGAGAGGGTTTGTTGGGAGACTATGAGACACGGGAGAGAGTTGGGATAAGGAGAGATAAGAGGAGAGATGAGATGAGATTGGTGGATCTCTCTCTCTCTCACTCAAAATTAAATTTTAAAATTCAAAATTTAATTTTTATATAAAAAAATACGAGCATTACATTAATGTAACACCCATATATTTTTAAAAAATAAAATAAAATTTAAAAATTTTAAATTGAATTTTGAGTGAGAGAGAGATTTGCCAATCTTATCTTATCCCTTATCTTATATTTCTTTATCCAAACTCTCCCTTACATCTTGCAGTCTCTCAATGAACCATCTCTCTTAAAGAGGGAGCGTGTGAGAGTGAGAGTCCTACTACGACTCAAAGAACCAAATAAACAAAATTGTAGAAAAGAAAAAAATGAAAGAGAAAGTGGGAGAGAGGTTTTTGGAATTCGTCTATTCAGGTTAGTATAATGATTTTTTCTTTATTTTGTTTCTGCAGTAGTTTAATTCGGCATTGATTTACACATTGGATGAATTGAATCAATCAAACATCTATTGTGTATGTCTAACTCATCCATGTGGAAAGGTACACTGATGGGCATGGCTTTATGGTTGATGTGCAGAAGGTGAGATTTTTCCATGATGGACAACAATCGATATGATCTGTACAGTTCACGGGTTTTCTAAGATTCGATCATGTAATAATTTTAAGAATTAAACCTATTCAACACCTCAAGGGACTGTACCGATCATATATTTTCAAAGGTTCTTCTTTAATTTAAGGAAAATGGATTAATATCGGAAGAGTAATTCTCTACGCAATGTACAACTTGGCCCAGGGAGTTATATAACATAATCTGAAACATGTTATTAAATCCTCACCGTTCATCAGATTCTAAAGAATCAAAATAAATTAAAATCCTAAATTTCAGACCGATCAGACCATTGGATGGGCCGCATCGATCCGAGGAAATGGTAGACAATGAATCATATGTTGATTTATTGTGTGGAACTATTGGATGGTTGAGATCTAACTTAATCTGGACCGATTATCAAAATTCGGACATCAGATGATGATGACGATATCCATATTTGATGATCGAACTAACCATCTAGTGGGCCGCGTTGACCAATAAATGTGATCATTAATAATTGTAATAAATTAAGGTATAAATGGTTGGATCAAGATAATCATCGGTTGTCCCTTGAAATTGATCAAGTGACGATCAATGGTTGGCCTTGATCTATCTAGCAAAGGTAATTCGAACCTTAAATTATCAAATTAAATAAATCTCCAAAATTTCATGTAAATCATTACAAACTGCATAAAAATTCAAAATTTCAGCGTTAAAGTAGAATTTGTCACAAAGTCAGGGAGTTCTGGTACAATATCTTAAAATATTACAGAATATCGCCCGACCTTTCAGAAAAATCAACTTTTAGGCCTGTTACTGAAAACAGCCCGAATCTACAAAAATTCCAGGGGGTTAATTCTAACAGCACTTTAATGTTTGCAATATTATTTTCTAATTTATGAATTCAAAGGTGGGCCTCCCATGTGACTGGTAAGATTAGAAATTAATTTTCATTTATGTGATTTTAGGGAATTCAAATTCAAATCAAATTGGTTTATGGAATCATCTCTACCGCCTCAAGGTGAGTGATCCCGATATGTTTCTCTTCCATCAAATTAAAAGAGATGAATTGTTTGATATGTTTTATATTTACCCTAATGCAGTTGCTATATATTCTTACTTGATTTGGATGAATGTGTCATTCTATATTAACATAGTAATAATGATATGTTTTAATTAATGTGTTAGTATAATCAATTATTTGATTTATTGTATTGATGCAACCTATATGTTGAATTACTAATTGGACACGAATTAAATGATATATTGATATTACTGGATAGTATGAGACTGTTGATTCAAATCTGAAAATCGAAATGATCTATACAATGCATGATTCATGACTACTTGATATGCTTGTGCATCTATCATTTACATGCACAACATGTGCTAGATTCCTGGTAGAATCATTACTAGAAGCCCACTATAGTAGTAGAAGCTTACTTGCGGAGTACATGCGGGCTTTGCTAATGCAGGGGCATTTTCACATCGGGCTCGAGTGGGGTCGCCTGTGGGATGTAGGGGCACACTTGGGGTGGGCGGGGCTCACGAGGGAGGTCTCGTGTTCGAGACTCCTCATTGGGGGTGATTAATGCGCGTTTCACACCGGGCTCGAGTGAGGTAGCTTGTGGGATGCGGGGACACACTCGGAGTGGGTGGCCCATGTGAGGCGGTACCCACGTGATTTGGGGCCCACAAGGGGGGTTCAGCTGAGGTCCTAACCCATGAGATATGGAGCCTAAGCTATGAGATAAATGGATTAATTTGCCATGCTCTAACAGTTCGAGCTTTTAGAGTAAGTGGCTAATTATCCTGAATCAAATTGGTATCAGAGCGAGAGGTCTCGTGTTCGAGACTCTTCACCGGGAGTGATTAATGCGCATTTCACATCGGGCTCGAGTGGGATAGTCTGTGGGGTGTGGGTACACACTCGGGGTGGGCACACACTCGGGGTGGGCGGCCCATGTGAGGCGGTACCTATGTGATTTGGGGCCCACAAGGGAGGTTCGACCGAGGTCCTAACCCATGAGATGTGGGGCCTGGGCTATGAGATAAAGGGATTAATTCGCCATGCTCTAATCGTTCGAGCTTTTAGAGCAAGTGGTTAATTGTCCTGCATCACTTGCCTATGCCTACCAAACGGTAGAAGCCTGCCAAGGGGCAGATGTAGGTTGACAGGTTTCCAACATAGGCAAGTGGACAGATTCTCACTTGATGCATTCATGCATAACATTTGCATTTTTCTGAACTTATATTGTATATAATTGTTGTTATTCTATTCTAATTTGGTGTAAAAAACCATGTCGGAATTTCTCACTAGGCCTAGTTAACTTACCTTGTATTGATGTAAAACTGTATAGATGTGATTAAGAACAGAAGTACGTGGTTGAACCGAAAAAGGACCCAAGGAACACGTGACCCTACTTGACAGAGGAATAAGTTGTTGCCCTAGACCAGCCATGATTATCATTTTAATTTTATTTGATGTTTTTAGATTATTAATTATATCTTTCAAGTTGTTAGACAAAATTTATTTTATTGCATAAGACCCCGAATGGAATGATCTTTAACTATGTTAATAACTGATGATTGGAATTGATAGTCGATTTCTTAATAATGAGATGTGGCTGAGTGTGAATGGAACTTAGATTTATGGTAGTACTACTAACTAGGCGAATTTGTGTAAGCATATCTAATAGTTTACGTACACTTAGTGTATAAGTCATGACATGTATCTCAGGACCGAAGTATACGCCAAGTACCCGAAATCTGAGTCGTGACAGTTTGGTATCTGTAACATCTCAGAAAAATCCGTACAAAGACCCGAGTACCACCTCAGGAAGAAATAACTCAGGACTGAATCGCTTAGAAATTAGACGAGAATTAACTAAGTGCTAAACTAGATTACCAGTGAAATTAGCTCTAATCACTTTAAATACGATTTGCAAGACCCAAAACTTGTACAATCGTTAACGCTATATTACCCTAAAACCTAGGATCAATCTCTAAACCCAGTTGCTCTCGGGAGCACACTGAAACTCCGTATCGGACCTGGATCGTGCGTTGAAAGTCCGATAACTAGAAAGTCTGATAACTATGGAACTATACGATTATGATCGCCTTACTAGGCTTGACAACCATCTCGGAAATCAAGTCCTAACAGTATCCAGAAACGCATAACTTGAGCCCGGAGCGAAGTGTGTGAGAAGTGCGAATATCTTTAGAAAATGAACTGAAACTTAAGTGAATTGAGTTGGTTCGCTTGCAGGCCAAGTATAAGGATTCAGACCGTCAGAATCTGACCCAATTACACCCTCGGATCAAGGAAAATTTTCAACACATGTTAGTATACTTGTAGCCCTGATCGAGTACCGGTGACCGTCGAACTGAAACTGGTTCGCCACGGTTGATCTGTAAATCTGATCGGACTGAGAACTTAGCATGACCTAGATCCAATGTCAGGGAGCTTAAGTCCGACCGCATGCAAAAAAGGGGCATCCAGAAGTGCTCCGTTGAGCCGAAACAGATGGGTTTTGGCTATAACCTAAATATACCATGGCCCTGGGGCCATTGAGCTCACGTTTGAGCCTATATAAGGGTATTAAACCCTCTCTCTCCCTTCACATACGAATTTGCAAACCCTAGAGAGAGAAGAGAGAGAAAAGAGAAGGAAAGAGAGAGAAAGAGAGAAAGTGTGAGAGATTGTTATCGGGACTCAATCTTGCCGTTCTACGTGCTTATCCACCATTCCTGTATTGCTATTGGGGTGATTCCGATCCCGCTCTTAGGTAAGAAAACCTAACCCTATTCTGTTTTAGGGTTTCAGATAGTGTAAGCGATGAAATAGCTAACCTAATTCATGCTATAGGTTGTCATTCTACCGTTGACAAAGACTTAATGTCTAAACTGAATTCGTTACGCGTTTACTAGCGAAAGGTAAACGTTTAGGTTATGATTTTCAAGGCTTTCAATGCCGGTTAATGATTTATAACTGACGTGGGTGCCATTTCACATGCTAAATGCGATGCTTGTTTCGCTTTACAGATATATATGAACTATGTTGAGTATAGTGTATTCCGTGTGTTTGTCGAAATGATTGAATGCGTGTAGAATTTGGATTCGTGTTTGATATGATTATCCATCGTGGATATAGGATTGTTGTATATGCGACAACTCCTTGGCGAAAGGATTTTCCCTAATACATGTTGTAGCTAACATATGTCATGTATGTTGTAGTGTGTACTCTAAGTGTTTGTAGAAATGTCTGAATGAGTATGAAATTTGTATTCGTACTTGCCATGATTATCCGTCGTGGATATATGGTGGTTGCGTGTGTGACAACTCCCTGGTAAAAGGAATTGCCCTAATACATGATGTGGTCTACATACGTCATGTATGTCGAAGTGTGTAGTCTAAGTGTTTGTAAAAATGTCTGTATGAGTAAGTATTTGGTAAATTATACTTTATATGGGTGTTGAGATAAGATTCTCAACTACCTTAACTGTGTGTATAAATCCCTCCATGCAACTTACACTATGTTGTCCGTTTTACGTATGAAGTGCATGTGTGAAATCATGTTTATGTTATGTTTCATGAAATGCACAAATGGTTGATATTGCTTGAAGTATTAGTTTAATGTTAAGGTGCCTATTCATATATGATTCATTGTTATGTTTAAGTGTGGTTGAGACTATGATATAGTCCAGGCAATCGGCAACAGATTCTAATCAGGTGGCTGAGGTTGTCTCGCCACACAGGACGTGTTCGATGAATCTGATCCGTACTTGGGTTGTCGACAATGGTTAGGCCACACGGAGTACTCATGCACTTCATGTCGATCAACTCGATGTGCACTCGTACCAATCGAGCTCGTTAAGTAACCCGATTGACCCGATGTATGTTCACCATGTATGGACGCTACTGCTTGAACCTAAGGTACCAAACTCATCAATGGAAACCCCGTTAACCTTGGTACCTCGATCCGCTAAGACTCATGAGCCGGACATGGTGGTATGAGACACCGTGGTCGAGCTGTCGGCCTACGTCGGGGTGATGAGCCCATCCGTAGTGACCAGTGAGCAACCCAAGCTCGTGAGCCGAATACGGTGGTATGAGACACTGTATTCGAGCTGTCGGCGAGCCATTTGTAGTGACCTCAAGCAAACTCTGAGTCTGTACTGAGGTGACGAACCTTTCCGTAGTAACTAGAGTATAAGCTAAGCCCGCATCGAGCTGACGAGCCCTTGCAGCGACCTGGAACCGCAACATCGTATGAGATTTGCTAGGACCGGCGACCCTAGAATGGATCATTGTTTGGAAAATGATATAAGGGAGATACCTTAGTTTCCCAATCTTGCTATATGAAAATGATTAATAAGAACTTGGTAATCACGCTCATGCACCGCATTGCATGTGCCTTTGGCGTTGGAGTTGAGCACTAAGGAAGTGATTGCATGTCGCAACCGTGAGATGAAGTTCGCAGAGGGAGTGCAGGCGAGGGCATACATCATTAATACATATCATCATTGCATTAACCAGAGTAATTAGGAATGCTTGATTGTATTGCTTTATCATTACTGCTTGATTGAATTGATAACATGTTAACCTTTGCCTTATAGCTCCACTGAGTTGATTACTCACTCTCAGGTTCTGGGACGGTATTTTAAATACCAACCAGACCCTGTCTTAGCTGCAGGTGATAACAATGCCTATGAGGCGGAGCCCGACTTCGAGGACGAGGAGGCGTTCTCCTACATGCAGTTGTCAGGCGGGTTTATGTGGACCTTTCTGATCAATGGGGCTGCAGGGTTTAGATACTATAGCTGGACTACCACATTTTGACATTTCGTATCTTGAACGATTCATGTAATTGTGTAACCTGGAACATGATTATACTCTGGAGACATACAACCTCTTACATACTTTATACATATTTATTAGTCTTCCGCTGGTGTAATTTAAATGTCTCTGGTGTATGATATGTTGCTTTAGTCTAATCTCACTCATGTTTAAAGTACTAATACCGACAACATTTAATTCATCATTATCTATGTTGCATAAGTGATGCGTTGGAACTCGGGAATTGGGCTCCTGCTCGACCCCCGATTTTCAGGGTGTTACAGTATCAGATAAAAGTTCCTAATTAAATGACATGTGGGTTATGGTTGGAGAATAATTGGTAGATTCCCTAAAATTAGAGACCCAAATTTAGGCATCCATTGCTTGGTATAAAAAAATGGGAAATTAAATCTCAAACTCACTGGGATTTTTTTTAAAATCTAGAACAACGTCTTCCCCAAATTTCAGGTAGTAACGAGGTTCGGGGAAGGTGTTTCTAATTTTCTGACAAATTTCCACCTTGTAGGCTGAAAATCTGGACTAGTTTAGTATCCTTGATCAAACCTGACCAAATTGTTATTTTAAAAAAAAAAAATTTGGATTTTTCTTAGAGTGATGTACATACCCTTGGACAACCCTATAAAATTTTATGATAATATGAGTTGTATAGAAATTATGAAAATTTAAACAGTAGGCTATAAATGATAGAAACAGATGTTGGACAACGAGATTTTTCTCCTTGGCAGCAATGAAAACCCAAGTAAATGTAAGGATTTTGATCTGAATTTTTTTTTAACAATCCACCATATAGTCAATGACAGACGTTCCAAATTTCAAGTCATTTTGATTTTCGGTTTGAAGGTTAAAATTTCGTAAATGATGACATGTCTATCAATCCGAATTTGAAAATTTCCTTTGGTCATATCGAGAGATGCAATACATAAGATCTTTAATTGTGGTGATTTGTGAAACTTAGAAAGCCGACTTAGGATCCCTGAGTAGTGATTTTAATGTGGAGACTAACTTTACTTAGAGTATACATAATTATACATAATTTCAAAATGTGAATCCAGATTTAGTTGAATTTTAAGGAAATTCAAGTCACAACGTCCTACTAGACAATAATGGATAGCAGAAATCACTCGACTTAAAAATTTCATAACTATTAAAATACAACTCCAATTCGGGTGATTCAAAATCCAGATCGTAGTTGGGCAAGTATAGTTTTAAGGGAAAAAAAAAAGTAAAAATTTAAAGCATGGCAGTTTAAGTATTGATTCAGTGGTGGAGAGCATCCAAGAGGATGGCACCAACTGGACATTTCTGGACTTGGAAAGAATTCCAAGATAAATTCCACGAGAAATATTTTCCCAAGGCTTATCGAAACCAAAAGATGACAGATTTCGCAAACTTACAACAAGGAGCGATGATCATGGCTCAATATGAGGCCAAATTCGCTGAGTTGTCAAGATATGTTCCAAGACTAGACGAAGATTATAAAATAACAAGATTTGAAGGAGGTTATCTGAACAAGATTTTCTTGTGTCGATATTTAGAAGTACTCTAAGATTGTAGATAAAGCCCTTCGAGCCGAGAGGGATTGTGAACGTTTTCTAAAGTTGAAGGTAGGAAGCCAAGGCAGAATCGCGCCAAATTAACAACAGCCTTTAGAAAAGAGACAACGGACGCATGTTCGAGCAGCACCATCAGGAAATCAGGAACAACATTTTCCTAGAAATTGTTCGTATTGTGAAAAATATGGACATAAAACTCATGTGTGCAGGACCAGACTAAAAGACATGGGAGTAATGCCTATTCAGCAAATACCTCCTAGACTACAACTTCCAGCACCTACTCAACAGTCGTGTCAAGCATCGCGTGCATTACCTTCTAGGCCTCCCCAGAATCAATAGAATAGGCCTCAACTTCCTACATCTCAAAACCAGGGAAATTAGTAAACCAAAATGCATTCGTTAAGAGCACAGGTTTGTTATGTTGATTCTATAGCACCAGCAAACAAGCCCGAAGATAACCACAATGTCATGAAAGATACAATTAATATGAATGGTATTTCGATTTCTGTGTTGTTTGATTCTGGAGCTACATTATCTTTTGTTGCGTCATCCGTGACAACTCCATTAGGGTTAAAGCCAAAAAGTCTAGTAAAGAAGATTTCTGTGATACTGTGACGTCTCTCATAGGAAGGCATGTTGCTTTAGTACGATTTGCAAGTCTATCCCTATCATATTAAGAGGGATTCCAATGATAGCTAACTTCGTTGTCATGGACATGTCGGGATATGATATTATTTTCAGTATGGATTGGCTTACCCCTAATCGTGCCAAGTTGGACTGTCACAAAAAGACGGTTAGTTTTTCTGTGCCTAGAAGAGAGCCATTTATAATTTGAGAGAAGCAAAGGAACGAAAAGAACGAGCGTGTTATGATGTTAATGAATGGAGAGACACCGGAATTGTTTGTGGACCAAATTCCTGTAGTGAGGGAATATCTTGAAGTCTTCCAAGATGTACCGAGTTTACCACCTCGCTAAGAAGTAGATTTTTGTATTGATTTTC
The DNA here is from genome assembly GCA_037074715.1 of Magnolia kwangsiensis. Classification (NCBI taxonomy): domain Eukaryota; kingdom Viridiplantae; phylum Streptophyta; class Magnoliopsida; order Magnoliales; family Magnoliaceae; genus Magnolia; species Magnolia kwangsiensis. The sequence continues at coordinate 188,274,275 of CM073571.1, read as the reverse complement.
TGCCAGGATCAACACCAATATTTGTCTCCATATCAAATGATGCCTGTCGAAATGAAGGAATTGAAGAAACAACTAGAAAAACTGAAGGCTCAAGGATTCATACAACCGAGCACGCCATCGTGGGGTGCACCAATACTCTTCATAAAGAAGAATGACGACACTCGACGCTTATGTATTGATTATCGCCAATTGAATAAGGTGACGATTAAGAACAAGTATCCCTTACCGTACACTGATGATTTGTTTGATCAGTTAAAGGGAGCTCAGTATTTCTCCAAGATTGACTTAAGATCTGGATACCATTAGCTGTGAATCAAGGAGGAAGACATCTTTAAAACGGCATTTCAAACGTGCTATAGACACTGAATTTTTGGTTATGCACTTCAGACTAACCAATGCCCCAACAGTGTCTATGGACTTGATGAATAGAATATTTCAGGCTTATCTGGATAACTTTATCATTGTATTCATTGATGATATCTTGATTTACTCCAAGACTACTGAAGAATACGAACTACATTTGAGGAAAACATTACAGATTGTGAAGGATAATCAATTGTATGCGAAATTCTCTAAATACGAATTCTGTAAGGAGAGTGTCAATTTCCTTAGCCATATTATCTCAGAAAAAGGAATTGCAGTATATCCAGCAAAGATTGAAGCTGTGGTGAAATGGGAACAACCCACAAACGTCTTAGAACTTATAAGTTTTCTTGGACTAACTGGAAATTACAGAAGATTCATAAAAGATTTTTCGAAGATTTTCGGACCATTGACAAGTCTGACTTGGAAGGGAGTATCATTCAAATGGACTAAGAAGTGTAAAGAAGCTTTCGCCGAGTTAAAGCGACTTCTAACCTCCACTCATATCCTTACTCTTCTGAACGACAGACTTATCTTTGAAGTATATACAGATGCATCAACAAAAGGTTTAGGTTGTGTACTAATGCAGTTGGGTAAGGTCATTACGTATGCATCAAGGCAACTTAAGCCCCATGAGCGTAATTACCCAACTCATGACTTGGAATAAGCCATCATTATATTCACATTAAAATTTTGGTGATATTATCTGTATGGCAAACGGTTCGAACTTTTTACTGATCACAAGAGTCTTTGGTATTTATTCTCACAAGACCTGAATATGAGGCAAAGAAGATGGACAAAATTTCTGAAGGACTACAATTTTGAATTACTTTATCATCCGGGTAAAGCAAATTTAGTAGCAGATGCTCAAAGCAGAAAGAGTGTAAGCAAAAGACTATAACTAATCTAATGGTTCGTGAATGGGAAATGGTGAGTTTCATAAGAGAATTCAATGTCAAATTGAATTTCCAAAAGCAGAGGTCGAGATATGCAATATTAAGGTGAAACCGACTCTTAGGGACCGGATTATCTAAGTGCAAGCTAATGATAAATGGTTGCTGAAAATGGTAGCCAAACATCAGAATAATGAGGAGTCTAAATGGAGTAATAGGGTAGATAAAGGGATTTGATACCAAGGACGTCTCTATGTACCTAATGTCCCAAAGTTGAAGGACGAGATTTTGAAAGAAGCACGTCGAAACCATTCACCCTAGAAGCATGAAGATGTATCAGGATGTGAAGAAATTGTTTTGGTGGCCGAACATGAAGAAGGAGATCACATATTATATTTCTCGATGTTTTATCTGCCAACAAGTGAAGTAAGACCATCAAAATCCATTAGGTTTGCTGCAGCCGTTGAAAATACCTGAGTGGAAGTGAGATTGTATTTCTATAGATTTCATAGTTGGTCTCCCTAAGACTCAGAAAAAGCATGATACAATATAGGTGATTGTTGACTGATTGACAAAGTCGGCATGCATTTCCTTCTCATCCCTATCAACTACTCGATGGACGAGCTCGTTAAGTTGTATATTAAGGAAGTGGTAAGACTCCATGGCATCCCTGGTATTATCGTGTTAAATAGTGATCCTCGTTTCACTTTGCAATTCTGGACCAACTTACAGGAAGCTATGAGAACCACTATAGATTACAGTACAACATATCATCCACAATCCACTGGGTAGACCGACATGTGAACCAGATAGTGGAAGATATGTTGTGTGTTTGTGCTCTCGATTTCAAAGGAAGTTGGGATGATAATTTACATTTTACCGAGTTCTCCTACAATAACAGTTATCAGGCAAGCATATGAATGGCCCCATACGAAGCTTTATATGGGCAGCCTTGTCATACACCTAATTGTTGGGCTAAAGTAGGTGAAAAGGGTTTGATCGAGCCAAATATTGTTCAGGAAGCAACTGAAAAGGTTGATATTATTCGTAAGTGGTTGCAAGCTGCACAAAGCCATCAGAAGAGTTATGCCGATAATAGAAGACGTGATCTGAAGTTCGCAGTGGGAGATCATGTGTTTTTGAAGGTTTCTCCGATGAAGGGACTCATGCAGTATGGTACAAAAGGAAAACTTGCACCGCGATTTATTGGACCATTTGAGATTCTTGAATAGGTTGGAGCAGTGGCATACCGACTTGCTTTACCTCCTTAATTGGCAAGTTTTCATAATGTTTTTCATGTATTGATGTTGTGGAAGTATGACCGAGACGCTTCCCATGTTATTGGGTGGCAAGGCCTCGAGCTACAATAAGACACTTCCTATATAGATAAGCTAGTTCGAATTTTAGACCGTAAGAAGCATGTCTTACATACAAAGACTATACCGTTAGTCAAAATCTTATGGTTACATTATGGAGCAGACGAAGCATCTTGGAAATTAGAAGTAGAAATTCACAAGTATCCTTATCTCTTTGAGGATTGATCTCAAGTAAATTTCAAGGACAAAATTTTCTTTAAGGGGAGTAAATGTAACACCCGTATTTTTTTTTAAAAAAATAAATTTTAATTTAAAATTAGGAGAGAGGTTTTTGGAATTCCACGAGAAATACATTGTGGACAAGGTGGGATGTGAGAATTCATGGTTGTCGACAAATAGAATAGCCTACATCTGAAGCTCACCAGAGGGGTGGATGATTGACAAGGAAGACATGGCCAAGGGTGCGGGAGCTCGAAAGTAGTGCTCTCACAGATCACCGAACCTTGAACAAGCTACGTGACAGACGATGAGCTCGCGAGAGGCTAGTGTCGAAGATGTGGTAGGGGCATTGATAGAGGGCGACGATGACGAGTTTAAGGTTTACGCATTGGCACATTTTGGTGATGACATTTGCACATCACATCAGTAGAGTTGTAACGGCTAAGGGACATTTGGTCAGCTTGAGCTAGTGTTGTAGGGATGAGAAAGCAAAGAGGAGGACATGTGGCACCGCAAGCTACATTTCGACAGAAGTACACATGCTAGTTTGCCACATGGCGAGCCAGATTTTTCGGTGATTTCTCTCTATTGGAGAATCAACAGTCACTTGTTCTGTCTTTTGAGGCACTCGTGCTGGTTGAGACGTGTGTGGATTACTTAAATTATTTCGCTCATGTGGAAGAGTTGCTCTCGAGTCACACATGTGACCCCAATCTTCAAATAGTAGTATGGGAAGGCGATCTGTCACTCTTCATTAAGGCCTTTGGATTAGATCCCAACGTTGTTGTTGTTGGAGACTTGTTGGAAGAGGAAGATTGGGAAGGAGATAAGGGAGGGAAGCATCTTGAAGCCTCTACTGCAGTCTCAACTTCAGTGATAGTGAACGTCAATAGTGAAGCAAGAAGGATGGGATCAAACGCCAATCTAGTCTACCAAGAATCATGTTATGAGTTATAGATGTTCTCGCCAAGAAGACCCTATCGAGGAGGGAGCTATGATCAAGGTTGTAGATAGTCATGTTTCCACAACAAAAAGTATGGCATGGGTCATAGATGCTTTGGGGAATCTAGGCAGAATGATCATGGTAACCTTTGGGGACTGTGAGGAGGATTATGGTGCATTATTTGAATTAAACAGAAGAAGGGCTCTGAAAATTACTACAGAATTGGACTCTACAACTAGGTCAAGCAAGGGGAAGGGAGAGCTTAAGGGGCTGTTGAGTTTGATAAACTATGAGGCCGGTCTGGTGCTGAGAAGCGACGGGAAGGAGAGACAAGAAAAAGAGGTGTGTTGATGAAGATCATCAGTTGGAATGTTGGAGGGTTGGGTTGTCCCTTAAAACGAGTCCAAATCAGAGAGACCTTTGCAGGAGAAATAAAACTGAGATAGTTTTGCTCTAAACGAAACTGGCTTCTATTGATCTCTCTCTGCTGAAGGAGCTTTCCACCACAAAGGCCATCATTTATAATCCAGAAGCTCCATACTGGGATGATTGTTTAGCAAAACCAACCTTCCCCAATATCACCATGTTTGCAATATGTAATCCTTCTCCAAAAACTTCCTTCTTCTTTCCCAAAAAGCGATAACAACTTCCCTAGTAAACTTGTAATCATGGCACTCAACAATTTGATTTCGAGCCCATAGTATTCTTTTGGCTTGCAAACCTCTTCATAACCAACTAGGTATTATCTATGTATGTCTTTGTTCCCTTTCCTAGAAAACTCTCTTCAGCATTCTTTTCTCCAACCTGTTAATGATGCTTGATGGGCAATGAATACAGACATGAAATACACCAACATAGTAGCAAGTGTCACCTTGATTAAAGTAATTCAACCAGTGAAGGACAAATAATAACTCTTTCATCCTTGAGAGGATTCAAAGGGATTTACTTTCATGTCTCTTTTCCAATAACCAATGAGTGTGCTGGAAAGGCTTGAGGGATTTGATTTGGAGTGGAAATAGATTTGGAAAACTAATGAAAAGGGGGTTTCGGTATTAGAAGGCCGACGTGTGAATCAGGTTCTGTTGGGTAAATATATGGCGAAGAAGGTTATCAAGTCAGACCCTTGGTTAAATCCCTCTCGCAAACTGTCCGGTGCGTGGAAGGCAATTCAATAGATGCAGCCTGTTTTCAAAGAAGGGATCAGATACAACATTGCCAAAGGAGCAACAATCCCTTTTTGGAAGATGGTATGCAGATTGCCCAATACCATCTATGTTTCCATGATCTCTACAGAGCGTCAGTTGAAAAGGACATTTCTATAGAGATGTGTTTTTTAAGAGGGATCATGGTCCGGAATTTGTTCTTCAGAAGGAATCTTGAAGATAAGAAGATAAATTCTTTCAGCAATCTTCTCTCTTTACTAGAAGATTCCTATTAATGGTAGGGACAAAGGAATTTGAAAATGGAATCCCTGAGGTTTGTTTTTTTCTTTCTGGACCAGTTTTGGTGAGGCTCCTATGGGGCTGATCTGGAAAATCATATGTTCTCAAAGAGTCATTGGTTTCTATTGGGTGGCAAGAGTTGATAAGATTCTCACACTGAATCATTTGTATCATTGTGCATGGATGTTTCCCTTGTGCTCAAGCAGAGGAATCTGTTAGTCACTTGTTGATTCACTATTCTTTTTAGGGTGTTTGCAACTCCTTTCTCAGATTGCTTAAGGTTACATTGACTATGCAAGTATTGGTTGTGATCTCCGTAGAGTGGAACTTTGGGTTCAAAACGAAAAGAGGAAAATTGTGTGGCAGTTGATTCTTCCTGCAATTTGGTGGTCTATTTAAAGAGAAAGGAATATCCATGCTTTTAGGAATAAAAGTGAAACCATTCGTCATGTTGTTAATAGGGTTAAAGAGAGGATTCTCTCTTGAGCTTTGAGTTTAAAGGAATTCAAAGGTGTCTCAAGGGATTCATTGAGAAGAGGATGGTTAGAGGTTACAGATGACAAAAAAGGTCATCCTATGATTCGATGCATGTTTTCTCCTTGAAATGGATATGGAATCTAAACTTAATGGTAGTTCAAACCATAAACCTAGTCAGGCTAGGATGGGGGGGTTATTGGGGATGACTGTGGAAATATTCTTGCCACTTACACAGGTCCTATTGGCAGACCTGATTCTAATGAGGCTGAGGTTCAGGCCATTTGGCGGGACATGCATGAGATCATCCATCTTTAGGCCCTTACATTATCAAGGGAGATTTGCGAATGCCATTAGTTTAATTGCATTGTCGGTCGATTTTCTGTGGCATCTCTCTTGTTGGATAGAGGAAATTAGGAACATGACGGGGACCCTCTCAAAATACTTTAATCATGTAAACGGATCTAATGATGTGGCTGATTACAAAGTCAAGGGTAGTGAAGTACAAAGTTCTGTTCATAGAGACTCCCTTAGCCTTTTGCAATATGTTCCTTTTCAATGAATTTTTGTCGTAATCTTAAAATTAAAATAAAAAATAAAAAATCAAGAACTCTTCCATCCTAATAATTTCTGCTCAACCCTTTCCACCACCATGTCCTAAAGATGCCTAGCAGGCTCACTGATGCAAAGGAGAAGATCACTTGCAAATAACACTAGCCTTTCCTGCTAAGTATACACACATGCACGATTAAGGCTCCATCTAGAATCCTACAACCAAAACAAATGCACCTTGAGCCTTAGAAATTACTCATCCAACAACTTGTGGAATCTGGACACTGAACCCATTGCCAAGATTTTGCAGACTTCCAATCAAATTTATGGATCTAAAGTCCTTAAGACACTTGACCCGGCAATAAGGAAACACTGATATCCTTTGAAAATCCTCCTCTCTCATAAAATTGAACTAAAATGGCCACAACTCCTTCTGTCTGGCCCAGAGCTTTGTTTTTGACTGGGTTTTTGACTGCTTCTTTTCACTTCTGCGTTCTGAAAAGGTCTTTCTGACCAAGCTCCCTTCCTCCGACATCATGATTGAAGGCCAAGTTGTCCAACTTTTGTTGAACCCAAACCTCCTCAGATAAGATGTTAGAGTAAAAAGTTAAAACTGATGATATTGGCAAATTTCAATTCTACTTTTCTCCATTTATAAATAAATTGTGGATGTGATTGCTTCTTCTTCTTCTTGCATTAGCAACAATGGGAAGAACTTTGTGTTTCTGTCCACATCTTCTTACCAAACTGCCCTTGACCTTTTCCTTTTCTTCCTCTTTTTCAAAATTTAATTTCAACTGATATCTCATTTGACCTTCCAGACTCTGGAAACAGGGCCTTCTTGCACTTTTCTGTCAATAACTTGGTTAGATTCTAAGATACTAGCCTTAGCTTCCTACACAAAACCAGACTGGTCCATTTTCCTCTGTTTAATTTTTCATCTTCAAAATCTTCAGGCCCTGTTTGTTGCCACTTCAAAATGAGTTCATCTCAGTTTTGTTAACAGAATTTATAGAAACTTTATTAAGGATTAAAATCAATCTTGTTAACCCATAATATATACAACTATGAACTCATACATAAACACTGTTATAATGTCATGCCACGTGGCTCAAACAAAAAAGTACTCTGGTAGTCCACAAGACACCAGAAACTGACTGCCATTGCTCACACACACACGCGCACACGTGTGTGCACACCCACACACACACACACCTACACCCACCCACACGCACGCATGCAAACCCCAAAAATCAACAATTTTTGAAACAGCATCTGATTTGTTTCTTCTGATTTTGAAGCGATCAAACTCTCAAGTCTTCCCTATCCAGAGTTTTCTTCTCAACAGCGTTACCTAGACATGTTTGTCATGGGCACACTTCCACACACAAACAAATAATAATTTAATTAAAAAAATAAAAATAAAATAAATACAGCAATGAAAACATTAAAAATAAAGAAAATTAGAAAATCATATTCACATTAGTTCAAATAAAATCCAATTACTTGTAGTCTAAAAATAATTGAGCAACACAAATAAAATAAAATAAAATAAATCACGAATGATCATCTAAAGAAATAGCTTTTTGTATGAACATCACTCATTCTCTTAAAAAATTATAAACCTTAAGAAAAGAACAAAAACAACAACAAAGCTTGTGCTTTCTTATTATATACAAAGTTTGTAGACTTGTAGTTTTTTTTTATACGGATCATGATTCACAATACCTATAGTGAAAAATGAAGTAAAATCTATAGAGTGGGAGTATTGGGGTGGTGTTTCAACTTTTGGGTTGGTGATATCAAACTCACAACTCCAAGGGCATTTTTGTCTTTCTCATAAATTGTAGCGAGGATTGTCTCTCGGAGTATAAACAGTCTCTTGTATGCTAAAGAGTGTGTAGAGAGAAAAAGAAAGCGGTGGAGAGAGAAAAAAGAAAAGGGGGTTTTCTTTGGGTGAGATTTCACAAGTTGGAGATTCCTCCAAGGGTTTCTTTTCATTCCTTCAACTCACGGAAGCAACATATGTGTTTCTTGATGGTAGATTGGGTGCTTTGAAATAGCAATGATGATAGCATGAAAGGGGGATTTTGTGGTTCTTTGTCGTTGTCTTTGGAGGTGGAAAGGGAGGTGATTAGGCATAAATTTCCTCAAATTAGTGACTATTTATTTCTCTACACCAAGGTGTAATTTCTTCCTAAAATAGTGGAGTCATTTGCTTGCCACTTTGCCCATGAATGTAGACCGTTGTTTTAAACCACGTAAACCTTTTGTCCCATGGATGATGGATTTGTGTATTAGTTCCTTTTTCCACCTTATTTTCTCTCATTTTTTGCACATGATTCTTGGCAGTGTTGACAGTTGTTGGTTGTGCAAACAAGGTGTTTGGGTTTTTGCTTGAACTGGTGAGTGATGGTGCTAGCTGCAACAAAGAGCAAATCCTTAATGAGTATTTCTTCAACAATTATATTTGGACACCTTAGTTGAAGTGTTCAACACACGACACTGCCAGATGACATCAGTAGGACACTTAGTCTGTACATATTTTGAATTGTCATACCATATGCAAGAGTATCAGAAGTGTCAACAATGAAAATTCCCAGTAAATAGAAGCGTCTAGTTAACACTGCTTGTTGATTTCCTCCACTGACCCAATGCAAGGTCTAGTCGAGGTGCTAACCTCCTCCATCCATAAGTCCAGAGGAATTCCAAAAACTCCAAGGATTGGATAACTCCCATCTAAGACTAGGATGATCGTCTTTGACTCGAGTTAATTAGAACCCTATGGATCATGCATCCCCAAGCAAAGCTTCTTCCAGTCTTCAATGGGATTCAAGCATGAACTACCAACCCCAACATTTGGTTGCTTAAATGAAATCTCTTGTCTCAACAAGCCCCATCTAAGGCCTGTCCAATCTACAATCTTCATCGAGAAAATAGTCTCCAATCTTGTTGTGATGAGAACAGGGATATCTTGCATCATACACTACACCACAAATGAGGCTTCAAATTGCCTTTTTTCTACCCAAAAAAATCTACCCAGGTCACACTACATGTACCCTTTGATGAACATGGATCCAAAATTTTGCCACTTCCCATTCCTCCCTACTAGTATGTCCGCAGCTATATCTCAGCAAGAATGCCCTTTATCTGGCATAACAACCCCTTTCCCCCTTCCTCATACCCCTCTTTCTCCAGCTTTGTTCTTAAATAACCCAAATTCTTGGATCTTTTGCAAGCCAGCTTTGGACCATACTTTTGGCAAAACAAACCTTTAACTTCTCCCCTGCAACTATGCAACCATCCAGACCTTCAATGGTAGCCTCAACCTCAACACCAACCTCGTGCCTGAAAAAGACAAAACCACAGCCATAACTCGATAAACATAATCATCTAATCCTTATCCCAACTAAATAGGGTCAGCTAAACAAATTCCGTTCCACCATTCAACCATATCAAGGACCATATCCTCGGTTAAACCATAGTTATCAAATCTTTTATGACTACCTCCAGCCACGTCCTTTTGGTCCTCCCCTTGCCCTTTTGGACCTTTGAACTTAAACCAAATAAAAGTTTTTCTAATCAGTGCAGTTCTTAGCCTTATTTGCACACAGCCTACTCCTAAGTTTCTTATTCTTCTTGTCCTTGTTCTTCTTCTTCTTCTTTGGAGATGATGAATTCGTCCACCATCATCTAAGCCTTATCCCAACTAATTCGTAACTACTTGGGTATAGACACATTAATAACCTTCCACTGGAATTTTGGAGTTCATTCTTCCATCAAGTCCTCTACAAAAAGCAAAAGACCTTATTCTTAGAGACACAAGACTCTAAGAAAGGATCTGTTCCTTAAACCACCACTGTCTTCCAAAAAGGATGTAGAGAGACGATAAAATGAACTCTTATTAGGCCCGAATTCCATGGAGTTGCTCCTTCCATCTAGGTGGAGGAACCCTTTAGTAGGTGATGGAATTTGAATTCTTGTTAGTTCATGGCCAACCTAGGACCTTGCCGTGTGGATGGATTCCTTCAGGTTGATAAAAGTTCGAATTCATGTCTTTCTCTGAACTTGCATGTGTGTGGATTCTTTGACAGTGCAGGATAAAGACCTCAGATAGGGCTTAATGACCTTTTCAATAAGTTCTCTATGCTAGGGCTTAAGGACCTTTTCAAGTTCTCTATGATTAGGTTTATGGAGTTTTCAAATAAGTTCTCCAAGATAAGGCTTAAGGGCATTTTAAAATTTGTTCCCCAAGATGGGAGCTTTTCGCATCAGGCAAGAAATGCCTCCGGGCAACCACCACTAAGGGTGGAAATGGGCTAGGTCACCCAGCGTGGCCCTGTAGGGCCAGGGCCTAGGCTTGAAATCAAGGCATGCCTCTATCCAGGTCGGTTCTAGGCTATTGATGAGTGACCCAGCCTGGACTGTTGAACCAATCCAATCATACAGTGGGCGACTATTATACGAAAAGAATGGACAATTCAAAGACACTTGTATGCAGTCCTGATTCATTGTACATGGGTATTTCACAAACACTGCTTGATATATGTCATGCTTCAATGATCAAAACCTGTTTATGTGCTGGGACTCATTGTAGATGGAGGATAATCCCTTCCCCCCCCCCCCCCCCACCAAAATAATAATAATAATAATAATAATAATAATAATAAATAAATAAATAATCCTAGATTGGATTATTTCAAACCTTTGATCATTTAACTCTTTTCCTTACTAGGCCAGCCCTGTAAAGCTAGGTCCTTTTCACCCCGATTAAGGACGTAACCAAGGCTTAGGGGACTAGGGTGGACAACCTTGGCCCATTGCCATCCCTAACCACAACTTACTTCTGGCGAGTCATAACTTCCTTCTTCAGTAACTTTGCAAGTGTTAGTGAAGACCGACATGCCTCCCCACTTGTACCAGCTAAAGGGATTTGTCAGGGTTCTGCTAAGCTTCGGTATTTCCCAATGTGGGAGACTACAACACCAAACAGAGAATGGATTGATGTGCAGAAGGAGAAGAAAAGTCCAAGAATACTTGTTGCCAATTTTGAGAAATTGGTTTCTTTGTTTAACATGATTTCATTGTTAGGGATGTTTTTGTGCCTCTATTTGGAATGTTGAATAGCTTAATATAAATTCCTTATAGCAAGTCATCATCATCATCTTCTTCTTCTTCTTCTTCTTTTTCCTTTTTACATTTTCTTTTTAAATCTCAAACAACATTAAACTTGCTCCATCAACAAGAAGACACCAATATTTTGTGACAAGAGTCCAAGAGCCAAATGATACATGAACCTCAAATCCTTAGCCAAAGAAAATCTTGGGAAGTTGAAGTTGCACACCTTGAACATTCCTTCGAGCTTATTTGTAAACTGGCTCCCGCATTCAGTCTTGAGCTGAAAACAGTGATGGGAAGTTGTAGAAAAAAAATATGAAACATAAATTACAGAACTGATAAATGTTCAACAAAACAGCTAAAGAATGAATTAACACAACGGTTTAAAGTAATCCAACACTTACCTTAGAAATCATCGACTTCTCAGCATCAATAGATGCACTCTTTCCCAGCAGCAACCTCTTAGCAAGATCCTTCTTGTAGAATGCTTCAAACACATCTTTACCCTGAATTATAAGGAAAGAAAATACACAACTTAGCATGTAACAGCAAGAACCTCCCTGATGATAAGTGCTAGAACAGACTAAAATTACCAGCACATGAAAGGCAACTAGGAGTATGGATACATTATAAAAGCAAGGGCCCAGAAGCGTGCCTAACTAAGAAAAAAAAGACACCCGGTAGCTTACTTGGATAAATCTAAATAAGACCAAAACTTTATCCAGTGTACCCTCCAACTCCTCTTCAGAAGTACCCTTGTTACCAGCACGAAGCTTCTCATCTAGAAACTTAGCAATCAGCTCAGCAGGTCGGTTCTGTTAGAAGGAACAAAATATCACAAAAGCTTGGTTAAAACTAACTGAAGTATAAGAAAGTATGATTACAAAGAATTTCAGGGTAGTGAAATATAGGGTGAGAGGGGCAACAAAACAAAACAACTACCATAGTACAGGCAATGATGATTGAATCCTTGTGAGAAGATGCTCGATACAAGTCAGATGATTTTTTTAGGTATGTGCTCGAACATCAGAACTCAATGTTGAAACATACTCTGACTACCACTAAGGCATGGGCTCGAATACGAGTCAGATGATGATGAATACTGTTTGAGGATTGTGACTTAGCATTACTCAAATGACAGAAAAATAACCATCCCTTAACCAAAGGATCTCAAACGCATTATTTAAAAATAATCATTCATTGACGTAATCCTCCTTCTCATGTGACTTGGTATTATTCATACGACCAAAAAATTATCATCCATTAACCAAAGAAACTCAAACGTATTATTTAAAAATAATCATCCATTGACCAAAGGTTTGGGACCTGGCACTTGGGCCACATTTAGTATTCATGTCTTGATATTATAAAATACGAACTGCTAACTGATTGTTATTAGTATGTACTTGATATTGGAACAAGTCGGGCAGTGCCAATAATCATTTGCCAGATCTGGATTTCAAACCAGGGCCTGGCTCTTGGGCTGAGTTTAGGGGGCCCAGCCCTGGTGCTTCTTCTTCTTCCTGGATTTCAAGACCAGGCCAGGTCCTTGGGCTAAGTTTATGGGCCTGGACCTGGCATTGGCCCTACCAAGCCGCCTCCTCCTCCCCTCCCATGCCCAGCTCTTCTTCTTCTTCTTCTACTTCAAGTCCAGGCCCTGGCCTACCAATCCACCTCCTTTATACTATGGGTTTTCAGTTTGTACTAGTGGTCATGCTTGATTTTTGGCCTACATATAGAAGGTTAAGAAGAAAAATACAACAGCCCAAATTCTACTGAAGAAATTCCAAGATTCGTGGATTGGACACGACTTAGCTATGATATCCTTTAATGAAGAACCGATTGCATACCCAACGAGTACCTTGAGCTCATCATACATCAAATATGGTACCCACACTGGAACCCAACTCCCTTTGTAGGATCCAAATACAAGTATAACAGTACCTGATCCATTGACAGCCCCACGGAGGATGCATTATGTCCAGTAGAGGCCAAAAGCAACCATAATGATAATGGAGGGGATAGCATCTGAACATGCTGAATTGGATGAGACATGCAGTCGATGATGGGGCATCGCAAGTAATGATTGGTTTGAGGTGCCACGTGATTCTATGCTGTATTGAGGATTGGTTGATCATGATTTGTCATATCTGCCACTCTGAATCTTCAGGTATGCCAAAATACTTAATTTGGTGATAATGTTTCAAAACTTCTTGTGAAGGGTTTTCTGGTTTTCATATTCTATGATTTTTATGATTTGGCATTCAACAAAATGGAGTTGGTTTCACAACTCATCTCAACCTAAGTCGCATTGTCAACAATATGACTCAGACTCAATGCCAGACAAATTGGGCACCGAAAACCAAGTTTTGAAACCTTGTGATTTGTCTAGTTCGAGAAACTATGATTTAGCGCTGATAATTCTGCTAAAGTAGGCTCAATTTACTAACTAATAGGGGTTTGCCAACTCTAGAAACAGTAACCGGTAGTTAAATAGCATTAAGAGGGAAACTCGTGATATATAAGCAATTAAGATCCATTTTTTTTTTCTTTACTCATTGCAAGTCGCAACAACTGTTTGCATGATGGGGTCTACCAATGTAAATAAAGAACTGTTTTAGGTACCTCACAGAAAACAATCCTCAAGGTGGAGTTGCACCACCAATGAGGAAAATCTCTCATCTAAAACAGTTAGATCAAAGGGAAGTAAAGAAAACTCAAAGTTTTTATTCATTCAACTATTTATAAATAAAAAATGAAAAATCTTCCATGGCAAAATACTTTTCCAAATGCAAAAGAAACCCTAACCTAGTTCTAATCATTCATTAACTATAATATTAATCGTCTTTTATGACATATTGAAAATAATTAACATACATTTAAATCCCGTCACAGAATCACAGCCCTTCCATAAATCAGTCAAGGCTCACTCAATTCATACCAAATCACATGGTCTTGGGGTTGTTTGGAAGTCAACTTAATAGACCTTCAAATTGGACCAATTTCTTGTCACTCTCACATCATTGTCTGCAGATCCAATACATCAGATATGCTTGTAAAAAAGATAAGTTTGGTCCTTGGGTGCCCGAAGTTCTTATGTCTGAGAATTAGCAAATGATATAATGGCAAGATAAACATGGTTCTAGCCACACTAAATGCAATTAGCTGCAAAGAACAAGGAACCAGAGATCACGCTCATGCTGACCTGACGAAGATTAATGAGATGCTCAAATGCATCTTTTATGGTGTTGGAAAATGCTTCGTTTCTGCTGAAGCTTTCTTCCCAGATTGTGTCAAGAGAGGCCTTAGACTCCAAGAGACAGGAAACCAAATCTTTGTCTTTCTCTTCATCCATGACAATACCCTGCCCAGTCCCTCGAATGTATGAGCTAAGGGCCTGACGTAGTGATTCGAGAGCATTAACTCTTGAAAACAGAACATACATTCTCTGAAGGTCCTCAATGCGATTTGCATCCATAAGCAATGTGAACCCCTGATCACGCAAAAACCATACTCAGCTACTAATAAGAGATGACAGTATAAACAACACAATGCATACTGAAAATTTTGGGAAGAAAACAATAAGCCACCACCTTATCAAGTATGGCAGATATATGACGGTCAAGAAGTTGCCTCTCTGCAGTTGCCACCAGGGGCTTCCGCGTACTTGGATCCAGGTAGAGTAAGCATCTTTCATGTTCTTCATGCAACCTTAACTGAAAGTATACTTCACATCAAAACTTTCTGAAGAAGACCCAACCATATTAAATTGAAGTACCATAATTATTAGATAGTGGTGAGTGGTGTTGTGCATATACGAGATTAAAATCTATGAAAGAGAAAACGGAGGTATTGGGCATCTGATAGAGAAAGAAATCACAACAAAGCACCTCAACATGTTTCAAATAATCAGGAACATCTGATTGCTGCATGTACTTCACACCCTCAGCAGCATAAAATTCGGATGTGCACTCAAGAAAAGGCTTCTCAAAGCTTTCTGTGTAGGTTCCTAGAGCAGTAAACATCTTCAGGAGATGGTTAACCAGAGTCCTATCAATAGCTTCACCTAATCTGATGAACAGAAAACAGAATGTCACACATTAGATAATAATTGGAAAACAATTCTCTTAAAAGAAAGATAGCAATTAAAAAAAGTAGCAAGATAGAGAGGATAATCTAGCATTCTTCCACAGCTAAATTTAGTAACGATACAGAAAAATAAAAAGAAGAAGAAGTTTTGGGAGTTATATTTAGGAAGAATTGTATAAAGAAATCGATTCTTGAGAATTCTGTTAAGTATTAGAGACAAAGATAAGATAATATAGTAGGACTGGAGACTGCATATCTATATGATAACATAAAATTATATAAGGAGCATACAGGGGGAGCAGCAACAACCTAATTTTTCTAAGAAATTTAAGCTTTGAGATAAACAAGCAATGAAATATGTGCCGAAATTTAGCAAGGCATTTCCATGAAATATGCTCCAATATAGGATATTGCCATTATTAGAAAATATAAGCTGGCAGAACCATGCGGTTCATTAACCAGGTTTGGGTTTTAAGCAGAACATCATGTTTGTCTCTTCTATTTTGAGACTAATTAGATTTAGACTGGAAACAGAGGTTGCGTGGAAATCCTCTAAGTGGGATCTCATGTCCTCCTCAAGAGGCGTCTTCTCAGTGTCGGTCATCCTTAAAGATAAGTTGTCCAACTTTCAATGCCTCATCTCTGTAGTTTACGAGCCTTCTGTTGATTCTGTTAGGACTAACCTCTGGGACGAGCTAACCCGAGTCAAACAATCCTTTTCAAGTCCTTATTGCATGGTCAGTGACTTCAATGTCACCCGTTTCGCGGAAGAATACTCCCGTAGGAGAAGGGTATCTCCAGCTATGCACCGATTCTCCAATTGGATTCAGTCCAAGAGCTAATCGACCTCCCGCTTTTAGGGACGAGGTTCACATGGACCAAGGGCCGCCGAGTCCCCATCCAATCCAGACTAGATAGATTCCTCGTCTCTCTCGAATGGATTGAGGCCTTCCCCTTAGTCCTTTAAATCGCCATGCCAAGAACTACCTCAGATCACTGTCCGATTCTTCTTTAGATGGAATAAGATAACTGGGTTGTTGGGGATTTGACCTGCGGAATCACACAGATCTAGATCTAAGATAGCAATTCAATGGCACCAAGCACATAAACTTAGATTTAACGTGGAAAACCCTTGCGGGAAAAAACCACGGCATAAAGCGACAGATCTCCACTATGAAAACATCAATTACAAAGCGACAGGACTTACCCAATTCGAACAACCTCGAATCTCACCCTTGTTACACCCTTTAATTTCCCTGGAACCCTTTTAGAAAGCCTTAGAATTATTTCTCATACCCCAGAAAAACCCTAGGACCACCTATTTATAGTTTAGGCAACTTCCCTTCCGCATCCCAGTTGCGAAAGGACCCAGATTTCCGCAATCCGCAAAATTGCGGAACAAATCTGTGTAACCTACGACTGGTCGAAGGGAAGCTACGACTGGTCGAACAATCCCTACGACTGATCGAAGGGTCCGAACATGAAAAACTGAGCTCGCTGGAGTTCGAGTCGTGCAAGCCACGGCCAGTCGAGCTGCTCCCACGACCGGTCGAAGGACTCCACGACCGGTCGAGCAACACCATAATCAGATTTAAGACATCTCCTAACAATCTCCACCATGTTTTCAATCTTCAACCGTGTAGCTTCTTGACCTCTTCTTTTATTTTTGTATCACATCATAGCTTCTTTTGCACACTCCGTCTTCCTTTTACGTCATCGCCAAGCCCAAAGAAGTTTCACAGAACTTGAACTTCTCTACAGGAACGATATAGGAGAGCGTGTCCATCGGATCAGAATCTATGTGCCCAACCATCCTTGATCTTGTCTTCTCAAAAGGAAAGACAGTCTTACCATCTCACCACTACCAAGTATTGTTCGTCGGGGTACTTGCTCACAACATTGATAGCCTGTGAAATAACCGATCTAATCCAGACCATGGCATACACACCGACCACATTCGAATAAAGCTCATGAGATATCGTGCTTTTCCTCATCTGTTTTGGGATACGTCCTGAGGAAAACTTCAGGAGAGACGTGTAGGGAACGCTCTCTAGCTTTACCTGGCCCATCACATCCTTGATCAATACCTACACACAAGGTATTCTTGCTGTGATTTCCAAAGCCTACTCCCTCAGTCTCAATGCCAAGAACTATCTTTGCAGCCCCCCGATCCTTCATCCATGAAAGAATCAAACCACTGCCTAGGCGACAGGTCGAACCATGACCTCCTACAAAGTATTTTCTCAACCCCTTTAACTTTGAACCGCTCTGGTTGCTTCATGTAGATCTGCTCTTCACTTTCCCTTACAGAAGTGCAGACTCCACATCCATCTTTCCAACTCAAGATCACATTGGCCAACCAACGCCAATCACGGATCTGATAGATACTTACTATACCGTCGACGCGAATATCTCTGAGAAGTCAATCCCTTCTCTCTGAGCATAACCCTTCGCTACCAATCTCGCCCTGTATCTATGTTGTATCCTCCTGAAGATCCACATGTATCCAACCGCTCTCCGGCCCATTGGAAGCTCCACCTGCTCCCATATGTCGGTCTGGTACAACGAATCCATCACATCGCCCATAGTCACCTTTCACTTCTCAGCACCAGGCTTGCCTAGAGCCATCTGAATAGAAGATGAATCCTCCTGCGATATTGGAGTCGTCCATGTACCTCGCCGATATCCTGCGATCATGCCATGTGATTCTTCTCACAGGTGGCTGCTCCACCTGCTCTGTATCCATGTCCGCGCATCTCAGCCTTCCTGCCCTGTTCGCTCATGTGGCCATGCCTAACATGCCACACACGTGCAGAGGTGGAATCCGCTACATCCACTATAATTCCACCTTTTGAAGTGCTCCCGATCAACCTGTACAAGTTACAGAGTCATTGCACTTTCATGATTACTCGTGCCCCCTTAGATACTTTAAGAGCACCATCAATACCTATGTACTTACATCCTTTTGTCTCAAGCACACCAAGATAAAGGTACGCTCCACCCCATTAAACATCCTGATGCGCACAGAACCAACAGCCACAACATTACAGGCAATGTCATTGCCCATAAATACCTGTCCACCATCGCACTCCCAGTAGCTGGTGAACCAACTTTGATGAGGAGTCATGTGAAAAGATGCCTGTATCTAGCATTCACTCGTCCTAACAATCATCGTATGACCGTCTGAGTGAAGACAGATAAAACATCACCATCACATCCATCTGACGTGACAACGTTGGCCTCCTTACATGAAGCCTAAGAATATTCCCTCTTCGATTTAAGATTTTCACAATCCTTCTTCACATGTCCTTCCTTCCCACAATTCTAGCACTTTACCTCTCTTTTGCCCTTGCCCTTAGATTTTGATCTGAAACCTGTACCTTGTCCAGAATTCCTGCCCACTGTAAATAGTACATCAGAAGATGTCCCCATGTCGCTATATAGCTGTCTCATAGCCTTCCCTTGAAAGGCTGAGATAATGGTGTCAACACTGAGGGTTTTATTCATGCTGCACAGTGTCCTTGAATGACTCATAAGACGACAGAAGAGAATTCAACAACATACATGCTTGTTCTTCATCTTTCATTACTTCCTCCATATCCAGCAATTTGTAAACTAATTTATTAAAGTTGCTGATATGAGCCTCCAGATCTCCACCCTTTGCCATCTTGAAGTTATATCACTGCCGCTTCAAGTGCAGGTGATTTTCAGAGAATTTTTTCGCATAAACATCCTCTAACTTCTCCCATAACTTAGCCACAGTTTTCTCCATCATGACATTGTAGAGAATCTCATCTATGACACATAAACGGATCGATGATAAAGCTTTCTTATCAAGAGTATTCCAATCAACATCAGTCATAGTAGACTTCCGCTCCTCAAGAGCACCATATTCGCCTTTGCTTGATTAAGGAACAAATCATCTTGATTTTCCATAACTCAAAATTATTTTTTCCTGAGTACTTCTCAATTTCATACTTAGCGCTCACCATTATTACTAATCCCTCAGATTCAGATCTGTGCCCCAACGATCGC
The DNA here is from genome assembly GCA_037074715.1 of Magnolia kwangsiensis. Taxonomy (NCBI): domain Eukaryota; kingdom Viridiplantae; phylum Streptophyta; class Magnoliopsida; order Magnoliales; family Magnoliaceae; genus Magnolia; species Magnolia kwangsiensis. The sequence continues at coordinate 188,254,831 of CM073571.1, read as the reverse complement.
TTTGATACCAGTTGTTGGGGATTTAACTTATGGAATCACACAGATCTAGATCTAGGATAGCAATTCAATGGCACCAAGCACATACAAGAGAACTCAGATTTAACGTGGAAAACCCTTGCGGGAAAAAACCACGGCACAAAGCGACAGATCTCCACTATAAAAATAGAAATTACAAAGAGAGAGGACTTACCCGATTCGAACAACCTCGAATCTCACCCTTACTACACCCTTTAATTTCTCTGGAATCCCTTTAGAAAGCCTTAGAATTATTTCTCATACCCTAAAAAAATCCTAGGAACACCTATTTATAGTTTAGGCAACTTCCCTTTCGCATCCCAGTTGCGAAAGGACCTAGATTTCTGCAATCCGCAAAATCGCGGAACGAATCTGCGTAACCTATGACTGGTCGAAGGGGAGCAACGACTGGTCAAACAATCCCTACGACTGGTCGAAGGGTCCAGACATGAAAAACTGAGCTCGCTGGACTTCGAGTCGTGCAAGCCACGACCATTCGAGCTGCTCCCACGACCGGTCGAAGGACTCCACGACCGGTCGAGCAACACCATAATCAGATTTAAGACATCTCCTAACAAACTGGAGTCTGAAACCGTTTAGATTCAACTCCTCTTGGCTTAACACAGAAGGCTTTCAGTCAGAAGATAGCAGACTGGTGGACGAACTTCCAAGTGGAAGGATTCGCTGGGCATAAGCTCATCTGTAAACTCAAACTCCTCAAACTTAAACTTAAGGAGTGGCGTCAGGAGGTTATTCAAAAGAGAGGCCGAATCAGATTCTCTTCTCGCGGAGCTCCAACGTATTGATTCAGAGGCTGAAGATAAACACCTTACGACTGACCTCCTTGGCAAGCGCATCAGTATTATCCAGACTCTTTCGGCGAGAGCCCTGGAAGATGAAGCTTCTTGGAAGATTAAATTTAGAACCAGATGGATAGTTGAGGGAGACAAAAACACCAAATACTTCCATAGTATTGCCAACATGCGTTCTCGCACAAAGGCAATAGTCAGTATCTCTGCTAACGGTATCTGCATCGAAGACAAACAGGAGATAGAAGACCTTGCGATCAATCATTTCAAAGATCTCTTGTCCTCTGGAAGTTGGGCCAGACTGTGCCTTGATTTCGTCAACTTCAGCAGATTGGATCCAGCTAAAGCTGAGTCCCTTGAATCTCAATTCTCTGAAGATGAGGTCAAGGCTGACGTTGACACTTTGGGTGGGGACAAGTCTCCCGGGCCAGATGGATTTCCAATCATCTTTTTTCAAACCTTTTGGGAGGTTGTCTGCCATGATGTTCTCCTCTGTGTTCAGGAATTCCACAGTAGAGGTATTCTGTCGAAAGGGCTTGGGGCTTCCTTTATTGCCATCATCCCCAAGGTGGCTAGGGCTAGTTCTTTCTCCGAATTCAGACCAATCAGCTTGGTCAGGAGCCCATACAAAATTCTCGCCAAAATCTTAACGACCCGCCTATCGAAAGTCATAGGGAAGCACCTAATCAAAATGCCTTCATTAAAGGCAGACAGATCATGGATTGCGCTCTAATTGCCAACGAGGTCCTCCACTCTTGCCACAAGTCAGGCTCTAAGGGCATATTCTGCAAGCTAGATATAGCCAAGGCTTACGACCATGTTGACTAGGGATTCCTTCTCTATGTGCTGACCCGAATGGGTTTCGGGGCCAAGTGGAGAAAGTGGATAGAAGCCTGCATCGGATTGACACATTTCTCAATTATTCTCAATGGTTCTCCTAAAATTTTTTCAAAAGCTCAAGAGGCTTGCGCCAAGGGGAACCCCTATCCCCTCTCCTCTTCATTTTAGGTGAGGCTCTTTCCAAAAAGTTGTATAAAGGGCAGGTAGAAGGAATTCTGCGAGGTATAGCTATGCCAGGGATGCCCTCTCCCATCACCCACATTCAGTTCGCCAACGATACTCTCATCTTTTTAGAACCTTCAGCAGCTATCATCGAAAATCTCCACGCGGCTCTCCACTGTTTCGAGGCAGTTTCAGGGCTGAGGATCAACATGGGTAAATCAAAGTTGTTCGGGATCAATGTACAATCAGAGGACTTCCACTCGTATGCTGCTATCCTTGGTTGCCCTGCAGACGCCTTCCCCACTTTTTTCGTGGGTCTCCCTCTTTCCGTTGCCTCTCCTCCTTAATCGATGTGGGATACGGTAATTAGCAAGTTTCAGAAATGCCTGGCCAGATGGAAATGCCGTTACCTGTCCCTGGGAGGTCGCCTAACCCTTATCAAAGTAACCCTATCAAACCTTCCCCTGTATTTCATGTCATTGTTAAGATGTCCTGCTCCGGTGTTAAAGTCTATCGATAATATTAGAAGGTACTTCCTGTGGTATGGGAAGGAAAATCAGAAGAAGATTCACCTTCTTGAATGGAAGGAAGTCTGCAAGATATTCCGAGAAGGCAGCGCTAATGTCAAAAATCTGAAATTCATGAATCTCGCCCTGCTCGGCAAATGGACTTGGAGGCTAAGCGCTGAAAGAGGTGCTTTATGGTCCTCAATAATCAAAGGAAAATATGGCTCATCTATAGAAGGATGGTGGACCAAAGACTTCTCGTCGTACAAGGCGTCATATCTATGGAGAGGGATTCTTCAGGCGAAGCAGGCAGTTCTCCAAAATATAAGCTTCGAGCCAGGTAATGGAGCTTCCATCCGCTTTTGGGAAGACTTATGGGTGGGGGACGAAGCGTTGAAAACCCGATTCCCAAGCATCTACCGCCTCACTCCTGACAAAAGCATCTTCATCAATAACTGCTACTCAGTTACGGCTGCCTAAATAGTCTGGGACATTAGATGTTCAAGGAACCTTCATGATCGCGAACTTTCAGAATATATGGACCTCCAGGATTGCATATCCAAGACTATGCCGCAGCTCCATGCGACTGACAGACTATTCTAGAGGATAGACAAATCCGGTTCCTTTACAGTCAGATCTCTCTATTCCCAGATCTCCCCAATATCTTCCCCGTCATCCCCTGTTTCACCCTTCATTTGGAGGTACTCAGTGCCTCCTAAGTTCATCTGCTTCAGTTGGTTGGTGGGCCGAAACAGAATCCTTACCATAGACAACCTCAGAAAAAGGGGAATGCAGATTGTTAATGTTTGCCTTTGCTGTATGCAAGAGGCCAAGTCAGTGAACCATCTTTTGGTGCACTGCTCTTTCATATCCCAAATCTGGGTCGACTTCTGTCAACGGTTCTCGATCAATTGGTGCATCCCAGACACGGCAACCAACCTTCTATTGTCCTGGCACGGGTTCAAATTAGGAAAGATCAGATCGACCATCTGGCGTATGGCTATCCTTGCTATTTGGTGGTTCGTTTGGGAAGAGAGGAACAAGAGATGCTTCAACGATAATTCCTCTCCTGCCACTGCAGTGGGGTCCAAGGCCAAAAGAATGTTGTTCGAATGGGCGATCAACGTCAAGAGCCTGAAAGATTATGATCTTAGTTTCCTAGGCTGTTAAGGGCTGTCTGCTATCTCAGCAGATTTGCTTCTCTTTTCAGTTTTCTGTTCTTTTCCTTTTCAGTTTTCTATATTTCCTTTTTCCTTTTATGAATTCCATTCTGTTGCTTTTTTTATTTTTGAAAGGTATCTCACTTAATATTCATTGAGCATTCTGTAAACCAATTAAGGAGAATATGCATTGCCCCTTTATGAGAATGTATTAAGAACCAGTACTCAAAAAATGGTCCTACAACAGTAGGAACAGCCCCAAACTCAAAACAGGCACCCCAAACTTGAGTATGCCAAACCCAAAAGACCCCTCTCAGAACTTTCTTCTCATCAACACTAGAAACTACAAATTTTGCAACTTTTTTCTTGTGCTCCTAAGTCTGGTCCATCAAAGTTGTTCCTACTGTGGCTCAAAAACCCCAACAGGTATTGAGAAGGTGAAAGCAAGGAGTTCAAAGAAACTGAAAAGTGAAAGGTGTGCATTCTTGACCTCTTCTAGAGAATGGAACTCTAAAACTCTGCTTTAGGAGCAGGGTTATGTTTGTCCTGTAAGAAAATCTTACTCATCAGACAACAAAGATTCTAAAAGAAACCAACATTGTCTCATTCATGCCCTACCCACTATGAAGTTCTTTTTTCTTTTTGTTTTCTGAGAGAGAATGGTAGCTTCATTAAATAACACACACACACACACACACACACAAAAGAAACAACATGAAGCCAGAAGATAACCAATCATCTGGACCAAAAATACACCACTACCCCATAGTTGAACGAATTCCTCACAACCTCATGCTTTGCAGGCTTTCAAACTGCTTACCACCACACAAGAACCCTCCTTTTACCCTGCAAATGACCTCATTCAACAACTCCAACCTATTATTAAAAACTCCATTATTTCGCTCCTTCCATATGGACCACAACCTAGCCAACAAAGATGCCACATAGTTCTTGAGGATTTGCTTCCACACCCCTTCCCAGGTTAAGAGCAACAAGATACCAAACCAGGCATTACCCATCCAAATTGGCCATACCCATATTTCTAGAGATATCCCAGCTCCAGGCATGAAAAGCTGCTGCTACTACAGACTTGAGTATCATCTAACCCACTTCAAAATTTCCAATTTCGGGTTAATGAGTTCAGTTTTTTAAGAAAAAGAATCCACTGTATTGGTCGAGAAAATGTTCATCGCTTCTTTACATTCATTTAGCTCACAGTAACGCCATCCTGCAGAACTATCTACACAAGACAATAGGTCCACAAGAATGCATCTGCCTGTGTGCATAGAAAAATCATCACCAGATGTTATACATGTTACAAGGCAAAAAGAACTTTGAATTTTTCAGGTCCAGAACTTGTTAAACTTCAAGTTCCATACCATAAAAAGTTAGCTTGAATGAAGCAAGTACAATCATTACCAGATGGAGGAATCATTTACTGCATGTAAAAATCATTAACAGATGCTATACAGCAATGCATGACTTTGAAAAAGAAGAGGAAGAAGAAGGTTAAAGCCTCATGGTCCTTGAAAGACCATAAAAGTAAATGTGTTCTTGAAGCAAAAAATAATGTCTGTCACACAACTGAATATGCATAAATAATGAAGTTGAAATATGGAGTCCTAAAAGCTTTCAAAAATACCTCTCCCTCTCGATCAATCTTAAAAGGCCGGTGACAGTCTTGTGTTCAACTTCTGGAGATAAAGAGAGATGTTTGCAGAATAGCTGCAACCCCATGTCCCACAACGACCTAACATTTGGGGTTTGCTTGACATACGTTCTGTCAAGATATAAAGCTATACCACGAATCATCAACATCTGGTCACAAAGATCCTGCCAGCATTTCTCCACCAGTGATAAGAAAACCACTAAATCTGGGCTTTGGCCAATTAATGACTGTAGAGTTGCAGATATGTACGCTTCACATTCCTGCTGAATTCGTTTATAAAGATTTCCACCCATCTTGTGCAGACAAAGGTCACTAACAGCCTATGGACAAGAGAGGCGGTTACTTGTTGGGCACCAATTTGTAATAGATCTTCATAACAGCAAAAAGGCGCACCTGATAAAGCTTCTCAGAGTCACAAGGATCTGGTTGCTTCAAGAATATCGCATTAATAGCTGACTTCAAGGTTGTCCATGTATCCTCTTCAAAATTTGTTGGCAGCTTGGGTTTATCTTCATATCACCAAAAGGCAAAATTGCACCAGGAAAAAATATATATATATCAGGCAAGCACTAATGTATTAACTGTAAATACGTAATCATACAACTACAAAAATGTCACAAAAATAAGCTCTTTGAAGAAGAAACAAAAGCGGTCCTTCTATATTTACCTAAATGTGGGTAATGACTCTGATTGCTCACAATCTATAGAACATCTTTCAAAGAACAGGGAATGAACTTGTACTAACTTTTTTTTTTTATAGAATTGATAATTTATAAAAGAAGCTAAAAATGCAAAGACAACAAAAAGAAAAAAAAGAAAAACCACAAATTTGTGCTTACTAATGAAATTAAATCATGTCAAGAGATGAAGGGTTCATTTGGTAGGGAAATCCTGAATATTCAGAAATTTTCTTTTCAGGAGATAACTGAGAAAGGGTGCAGCATCAGTTGCAGGCTTGCTGTTTTGCAGGAGTCAGCAAAATCGTTTATAAGGAGAAGCGCTAAGAGTAGTTTTCTCATTTATATAATTCCGTGGTCTGCCAACCACAAATGGCAGAGCCTTGGCTAACATTAGCTTTGAGGACTGGTACATGGAGTGGAAGAAATTTGAGAGTTATGCCCTGTGCTTGATGCAGCTTTCTCACATATCCTAGAGGCAAACGATGTGACAGACTCATAAGAAAGGAGTTTCTAAAGTGGACTTGATCACAAGATAAGGTATGCCATCACTGGATGACATTAGTTGTACTCTTGATTTGTTTTCCAGTTTGATGAATTTATGTTTCTCATGTACCTTTTTTTAATTATCAGCAAGCAAAAAAAAGGGAAAAAAGATAATGAAACGCACAAGATAAGCCGCCCCCCATGAATTTATGAATATCGTGTACCTTTTTTAAAATTATCAGCTAGCAAAAAAGGGGAAAAAAGATAATGAAACACACAAGATAAGCCAGCCCCCCCCCCCCCCCCCCCCAATAAAAAAAAAAAAAGATGATACCAATAGGGCACTAGAAAGTCAAGAACATCCTCCTACCTGAACCTCTTGGAGAATGCGAAGATAAGAGACATCCAGAACCCCACAAGTCCAATACATCTCATAGCGACTCCCACCAACATACACAGGCATGAATTGCATTCATTTAGGTGTTCTTCTTTTCTTTTCTTTTTTTCTGCTTTTTCTTCCTTTTCTCTATCTCTCTTTTTTTTTTTCTTTTCTTTTTTTTTCTTTTTGAGATGGTCTCCATTGTTCATTAGCAAAACTACCTCTATGTCCATCAACTATTGGACAGGAGAAGAAGGTATAAAAAGAAGAAACGTTCTAGAAGGGCTAGAGCTCAACCTTGTCGAAATTCATAATCCCAATAGAGAGCAAGAAATACATACACATCTTGAGTGCTACCTCATGATTGCAGAAGAGACCACCCACCCATGCCACATGACTCACATTGACAAGGGAGCTCTCATAAGAGTTAAAGATCAGGAAACCCTTCGAGCACGGTTAGGATCATCAACGGGTACTTAGATCCATTGACAAGCTGAAGCATCCAACCTGAACCATATTTGGATCCAGATTCCGGGCCCAATTAATAACCAGTCAAATACAGGTCCACAGACCCTAATCCTATTTAGAAATCAGAAAGAGTACCTGACTCAAATCCGTGTCCTATTAGAATCGGGTTAGGTTGGTTTGTCTGCTCAACTCCATTACCCAAATATATGATTTATTTTTTTTATCCTTTAATTAGTTGTATTTGTTATTTAAAAACTAAAGAATGGGCATACTACCCATATGGACCCAAATCCAGATCCAAATCCAAACCCGACTTGAATTCAGACCCAATTGTAGACTCAATTTGAGATTCAAACCCCATCATGAATCCTAATTCATGCTCAAAATTTGACCTGATCTGACAAAATGGGAAATTTGGACGGATAAATCTGGTACCCAAATGGGCCACATATCTGAACCTGATTCTGAATCCCCTAGGTCCAGATACAGGTGCAACAATATCCAACTTGAACCTAACATGTTGGCAACCATAAGTGGGGTTCCATCCATCTATGATTCCCCAATCAATCTTTCCACTTATGTTAGCATTTTCCAACCTCTACGCAGGTCTTCTAATTTAACAAAGTGGAGCCCATTGTAAACCAAGCTCACAAGATCATGATGATAGGCTCAAAGGGGTAGGCCCACACGATCAGCATATCTACACGATTTTAGGGATCTTCGCAACTGCACAAAGCCAAATATAGACGGCCTACGTCCAACAGTCCACCTAACTACTATGGGAGCAGAGAAGATCTGATCACCCCACTACTTTTACCATTAAGATTGTCCCCAGACATGATTAACGGTTTAGATTGTCTAGAAGCAGCCCTAATGGACAATGGGTATTATTCCTCTTTCTATTCTCTCTAGAAAACTCAATCGGTTGAAATGCCTCAAACGAGAGTAAGCCTCCTCTTTTATAAGAGGGATCAAGAGGATATTGGGGGAGTTCAAATGTGATAGGGCTAGTCCCTATCTCATAGGATCTATCTCCATCATCCCAATCTTCTTCCTTGTATCTAAAATTCAAAATTTTAAATTCCGATTGAAAATTGAAAAAGAGATATTGGAGGAAAAACCATGTGGGACCCACCCATTAGTGGTTGCTCACAAGTGGCCCCCACAGGCCCATATCCAACAATGACTCTTTTTTCTTCTCAAGCCAATAATATTTTCATCTCTAACAAGAATATGATCAGACCAAGAAATAGGAAAAGAGAACCAGATGAAAAGCTATTCTAGTGACCTATCATCTATACGGCCGTCGTCAAAAAGACAAAATTAACCAAACTTTTGGTTCATATGCAACATGAATTATGATGCCCTTCGAATGAGAATCACACCCACCCACACACACATCATGGTGTGCCGTATCAGCTTCAGTGGGCATATCGGTGCACACAGAAATTGATTCAAGTATTGGCTAATACGGAGGCATAAGGCCTGATAAGGGGGCATAATGGTTCTTACGTCCCCCGTAATGGTCCTCTTTTTTTGTTAAAAAATATCTGAAAATATGGATAAAATCCCAAATATTAGGATTCCAAATATATATTCTTTTTGTTTTGACCATGTTTCTGATGATGTAACAGTCCACACTCTGGTAAGAATTTTGTCTTGGTTTGTCTGATAATTTTATTAACCTAACCGGCTTATGATGATCCCAAATTAGCCCACAATTTATGCAAGTTATAGCATTCATCCCGCTAATGCACATCCTTAAGAATTTGACATCATTCCCCCTAAGAAATTTTAAGAAAAAATTGAAATTAAATTCAAATTAATAATGTCGCAAATTTAGGGGCCATTCGAATGCCCCCAAGTAGTCCTGATATTCATGTAATGTATGGCATTTATCCCACTAATGTATATCTCTAAGCATTTGACATCACTCTCCCTAAGTAATTATAAGGAAAAATTAAATTTAAATTCAGATGAATAATGACGCTGATTTGGAGGGCCACTGAAATGCCCCCAAGTCGGCTATAAATTCATGAAAGCTATGGCACCCACCACTAATGTGATGCAAGACAAGATGATCTAACCTAATATGATATGTTGAAACTAGTTAGCGGATTAACTAGAGCAATCAAAAGACAAAATAACGCTAAACTACCACAAGTTAAAGAAACTCATATTTGTAACTTGCTAAGGTTCAAAACACCTAACACTCACGCAATTTGATTCTTATAAAGTATCAAGTAATTAGGGTTGTGTCGTGTAGAAGATAGGACTCCCACTTAGCATAGGTATTAAATCTGAACATTCATGGAATCACTTGAGTTCTAAGGTTTTTGCATGTTTAGGGTTGTTTTAAGGGTTAGGGAATGTAGGGAATAAGTTTTGGGAAATTAATAAACTAGGAATTTAGGGTTTCGATACAGGGATTTGAGGATTTAGGATTTTGGGGATAGAGATTTGTTGGTTTAGGGTTAATAGGTTAGGGAAGTTTGGGAAAATTAGGTTTAGGGTTATAGGATTTTGGGAGAATTGAGATTATGGTTCAGATTTAGCGATAAGGGTTTGGAAAGATTGGGGATTTTGGGATTTAGGAATCTTAAGGTTAGGGTTTGGGATTTATGTTTAGGGGTTTTGTAAAGGGAATTAAAGGGAAGAAGGAAGTCGAAAATTTGAAGCAAGGGGACCACGGATTGGAGCCGTCCATACAGACACTTCACGCTGTACTATTCCCGCAGTATTGATCACGGCTACTGCTTGGGTTCAGTTGGGTGTAGGTTAGGTGTAGGTTGCTTTAGAATCATTAAAAAGGAGAGAGAGAGAGAGAGAGAGAGAGAGAGAGAGAGAGAGAGAGGTTGAAGATGAAAATGAAGATGAAGAAAGAGAGATGAGAAGTACCTTGAGAGAGAAAGAAAACAAGAGGATAACTAGGGGAATCACTTCCCAAATGGCTTCACACCATCAATCCCATCGTAGGATGAATTGCTAAATCGCATAGCAAAGGAGAGGAAACTCTTTTCATTCATGGTTCATAATAATCAAACCCTAAAAGGTGTCCAAACCTTTTAGTCTCGGAAAAAGACTACTACAAAAAACCTCTCAGGAAAGAATTCCCATAAAAAAACTAATATCTCAAATAAAACATAAAATAATCCAAAAATAATAAAATAAATAACAAAAACTACTCAAAATAAATAAATCTAAACTATCATATCCTATTCATGGTTAATGGGGTGGTCCGCGATCAAGAGTAGTCCAAAGGTCCATCACGCACGATCCAACGAATCGATCAATGCGCCCATGCAATCCAATGGTCCAAACGCTCAAAACAAGCAACCCCCTGTACCCACGTGCATGTACCCAGTGTGGGGTCTTCAACGATGGCTAGGAATGCAACTTGGTTCCTGTGGGCTCCATGTGATGATCATATAGCCATAAGTGCTTGGATATCTTCATCATAATGCATATTCCTAACCATTTGACATCATTTCCCCCCAATAAATTTTAAGAAAATAAATTTTGATAAATAGTGTCAGGATTTGAAGCCAATTTAGGGGACCACTTGATGCCCCAAATTAACCTCAAATTTACGTAATCTATTGGCATTCATCCCACTAATGTAACTGGCAAAAAATAATGCGTATTTCATCATCCGGCCGATGAGGACATCCGAGCACCTTTTAGATTTTATCAGAGGAGCTACCCCAGTTTCTTTATAGCTAGGTGATCATTACAAGGAGCCCAATGGGCCCAATTTGAGTTCCTAGCCCCATTGAAGACCCCATGTGCATGATCGTGCATCTTCAAAGACCCCACACTAAGAAGATGAATACAGGCTACTTAGTTGAGAGTATCTGACTGTTGGATTGGTTAGATAGATCTATCGTACTGTTGGATTTCGCATGATGGGCCATCTTGACCGTTGGACCATTTTGATCAATGGGCGTCTTAATCATGGACTCATATTGGACACTAGTTTCAGTTATTTTGTTTAGTTAGTTTAATTATTTTGGTTTATTTTATGATTTAGTTGATATTAGGGGTGTTTTGGACATTTTATAATATTAAGAGTGTTTTTGTAAAAACACCTCAAATAGAGTATATAAGGCTTGGACGTGTGAAGCCTAGGGCATTATTAGCTATTGAATGAAAATTTCTTGCTTTGTTTTGGAGCAAAATTCCTCCTGTGACTAGAGTTTGGTGTGAAGCCATGGAGTGATTCCAACTCTCTTTTTTTTTATTCTCTTCAAGGTATTCTTTACACTTTTCTCTTCTTCCCTCTCTCCATTTTCTTCAATTTTCCTTCGTTTCCTCCCAAATCCCATTCCCATTATCCCCAAAACCCTCTAGACCTAAACCCTACCCAATCATAAGCCCCCGGACGCAACCGTACGGCCAGCCCCATTCCGCCATTCTTTCCCTCTTTTTGGTCCTCCATCCTTCCCCTTTAAACCCCATAACCCTAAACCTAAAACCCCAACCCTAGAACCTAGAATTCCATATCCTAATATTCCAAATTTGGTAAACCTTAAATCTCCAAACCCTAATTCTTTCGAACCCTAACAAAGTGCAAATGAATTCGGATGGACCACAAGGCATGGTCCACCGAGCAAATAACTTCCAACTAGTTAGGTGCTTGTGAAATCCAACATTTCCAATAGATTGCCCCAAAATGAGGGTCACCTACTGCAAAAATCATCCATACCTACTCGTTAGGTGGGCCACACCACAGAAAATGATTTTTAGCCATTGATAAATAGAAAATATAAGTGTGGCTCACTCAATGGGTGGATATATCTAAGTTTTCTAAAAAGAGATCCTTGTGATGGGGCCAACCTACCAAGATGGATTGGATGTCTCAAATGCATAAAAGGTTGGAAGTTATCTGCCGATGGACTGTAACTTATAGTCCAACTAATTAGACAAATAAATTTTTAAAAAGCATGTTTCTAAAGTAGCCATGTTTTGGTTGCTTTCTCAAAAGTTAGAGAGAGATAGAGAGGGAGGGAGGGAGACAGAGACACGCTTGCAAAGGGCCCGAAGAAGAAGAGAGGGAGAGAGAAGAAGAAGAAGAAGGTAAGTTCTTTTTTCAATTTTTTGCAATTTTTTCAGTTTTTCTGAAAATTGTTGTTACACTATTACGGTGCCTTTTTTCAGGGTGGCCCGCTACACACCCGTATTGCGTAACGGGTCACACTATTACCATTATGGTTACGTAACAGCTGTTAGCCTGTTACTTAACTGTTTTGGAATACATTAGCACACACCCACACAAGCACAAACTCTAAGATAGGTAAACATGTAAAACCACACAAAGCACACAGACCCCTAATCCTCTTGATGATCATATTATTCCACTTTCCATGGAGACAGCATAATGGTTGGAGACTTGAAAGAAAGAACCTCCCAAGAAACAACCACCGACGAAAAATGGTATATCTAGACCACATTACCATAAAGTCTGAATCAAAAGCGTGCATTGCACCAGTTTGACCCCCCCCCCCCCCCCCCCAAACGAAAAAAAAAAGAAAAAAAAAGAACAAGAAGCAAGCACCCTTGTGAGTGTCTAACGCAGACCATATTGACGAAAGCAACCAACAGCCTCTAGCTCAGGTACTAAAGCATAGCTTCCCCAAATGGCTTCTTACAACCAAACCAAGAAAACCTTTTTCTATTCCCAAATCCAAACATGGTAATCTCTGACCGGAATGTAAATACCATGAAATCTATCCAAAACAATTGACTGAAAATTGACCACATAAAACCCTAAAATACAAGGACCCCAAATCACATTACCTCCCCTTCTCCCCAAGTGCAAGCAAGGATGCTCACAGAAAACCCACGAGGAAGATGCGGCTTCCAGCCAATTGGGGTCAGCTACATCATCTAAGCCTCCCCAGCATTTGGGGTTTGGCCACATGAATCCTTCTCCGTTAGAATTCATGTCGGGAGTTACAGCATAAGTTTGATGCTCACTACCAACCTAATGTAACCCTCCTTTATCCGGGCCAGAAACCAGCAATGAGAGCATCAAATCTCCACAGGCACAATGTAATAAACCATTATTCTATTACATAGGTTGATTACAATCTAGCGTTATCTAATAGTCTATTACAGAGATGCATTACAATCAGCAACTTGATTACAGCCAACAAGCTAGATATATAAAGTCATAATTTGAATATGGGTCCCAGGTGGTGTATCTACAACATCCGACCCGTCTGTTTGATACGTGGGGCCATTTTAAAAGACTGATCTGATTATACATACTTTTTTTTTTCTTACAGACAATTGAAATCCTAATCCAATCTCCAAAAGGTGATTGTGAAGGGGTGTAGTCAGATAAATCTCTTAAATTCTCCCCATTTACTATAATAGCTTCTTCTTGTTGAAGTCATCAAATTGGTAGATAGGGATGTAAAGCCAACAAATGGGGTTCCTACATGATGCAATGATTCAAAAGAAACTGGCAACTAGAAATCAAAGTCAATGATATAAGAGATATTTGAAGATCATGGATTAGAAGTGGAACAAGTAGCTTCATCAAGATATTCATCCCACATTGGGGGGAGATTGGGGCTAAAATTAAAGCATCTAAAATACAAGCTAAAAGAGTTGAATAAAGACCGGTTTAGAAAAGGTGGAATCATTAGTCAACATCCTATCAAGCATTCAAGTGATTGACAGTAAAATCAAACCAAGAGGCAGCCTTGGATAATACTAGAAGAAAGGAACAGCAGCAGGAAGAATTTAAGCACAAGGCTAATGAAGAAGAAATTATGTGGAGGCAGTGATCCCAGGCCAGTTGACTCAGGAGAAGAAGACAAGAATACAAGATTCTTTCATCATATGGCCACTAATCATAGAAGAATCAACAGAATCCACTCTCTCATGGTCAACAGCAGTGTTGTGGTAGATCCATCTATTATTTGCAATGAGATGATTAACTACTTCAGCAGTTATTTTCTTAGTTATTTTCTAAAAACCAAGTATGCAGACCTACTCTTGATAATCTAGACTTCGACACATATCCGAGGCAAAGGGGAAGGAGATGCTTACCGAAAAAGGCAAAATCAGATTGGCGGTTGATCAGCTAGGCTCAGAAAAACCCCAAGGCCCGATAGCTTTCTTATTGCATTTTTCAAGGCCTTTTGGAGGAATGACAAGGATGATAATTCAACTTCTATCAAAAAGTTCTATGAATGAGACAAAGGTGCTCAAATCAATAATCTCATTCTCCCAAGGAGCATTTGTTAAAGAAAAGACAGATTGGATGACGCTTTAATTGCTCACAAGTGTACTAACTGAAGTCAACAATCATGCAAGCTAGGCATCCAGTGCAAACACGTCAAAAGATAAAAACTCACAAAGGGTATAGGGATAATCAGGCTCGAACTGATGACTTTCACCATGTCAAGGTGACACCCTACCGCTGAGCTATATCCCTTCCCTAGCCCTATCAAGAAATCTCAAGAATGTGTATGATCATGTAGATTGGGATTTTCTGGAGTACATGTTGCAGAAAAGGGCTTTTGGGGTTTGTTCGAGGTAGTGGATGTGGGTTTGTGTATCATTGGCGAAATACTCTGTTTTAGTCAATGATCACCAAAAGCTACTTCGAGGGTACCCACGGGCCTAAGCAGGGGGGTGCCTCTATCCCCATAATCGTCATTGTCACATAAGCACTAAGTCAAATACTTGCCAATGGCAGGATGGAGGGTCTGACTGAAGGATCTGATATAAGGAGGAACGGTATGAATGTGTGGTGTTTGCAGTATGCTGACAAGTGATGACCCTATGATTTTTTGTGATGCGGAAATAGAAAAGGTGCAAAATTCGAGATTCATTCTGGGGTGTTTCAAAGCTAAATCAGCTTTGAAGGTCAATCTTGGTAAAAGTGAAATGTTGCAGCTGAAAGTCGATTGTGAGTTGCTAGAAAAACTTGTGGCTATTCTGGGATGCAAGGCAGGGTCATTGCCCTCAAAATACCTCAGGTTACCTTCCTTTTTCTTTTTTTAAAGGTCCTTGGGTTGCCTCTATGCATTGCTCATCCTTCCAAATCGCAGTGGGACTGTCATTATAAGATTATCTTTTTAAAAAATGTCATTATCAGATTAGAAAAAAGAAAAGAAAAAAAGATTGGTTGCTTGGAAAGGTAATATCTTTCCTACAGGGTAGATTGACACTTGTTGAGGCAGCATTAGCGGCAGTGCCTCTTCACTTGTCTCCCTATTCCGTTGCCCAACCAAGTTCATATAGCTCTTTTGGAGAAGATATAGATGAATTCCTTATGGCAGGAGACTGAATCAAAACTTGAGTTGCACCTTTTGGAGGAGGCCTGCAAGCCTATTATTCAGGGATGGGCTGGTATTACGCATGACGAATGAAGCCCAATTAAATAAATGGATCTGGAGGTTTGCAATGGATAAGAATGCACTCTGGAGGTGTGCGCTGGTAGAAGGATATGGAAGAGTAGGTGCACTCCAAATTCAACAAGGTATAGATCTGCAAGATGTTGGTAAGCAATTATATCCACAAAAGCAACATACTGAGCAGCATAGCTGTGGATATCTGCAAAGGGATGGCTACCAGCTTTTGGTGTGATTGCTGTTGTGGGGAGGTCGCTGTGAGGCTTGCCTATGCTCACGCCTTTTCAATAGTTGCATCCCTAGCAGCGTTGGTTGTGGACTGCTATGAAGTGGTGAGGGATCAAATTGTGTGGAACTTGGTATTCAGAAGGAACTTATACGAGGTCAAATTTGTTAATTTGATGAATCTGCTTTTGGCTGTGCTTATTGACCCTTTGAAGGAGGATTTCCTGCTGTGGTGGTAGGACAAATCCAAGCCTTCCTCAGTTCAATCAATGGCAATCGACGGCCACGAAGTTGATCCCTTCGAAGAGTCTTGTTGCCCTGACAGGCTGGATCTGGAAATCAAAAGCCCCTCCCAGGATCATAGCCTTCCCCTGGCTCGCTAGCCGTGAACATATCCTCACGGTGGACCGTCTCCTTCGCCATATGATGATCATAGTTCATGGGTGTTGCTAGTGTTTGAAGGACACTGGAACAGCCAACCATCGTCTTATATATTGTCAATTTACTCAAAATGTTTGGGCTTTTGGATCGTTCATCAATTCAATGTGCTGTGGCCTATGCCCAAATCCATTCAAAGCATGGAATATCTGACATTCCTGCAGAAAACACGAGAATCTGGGAGTTGTTACTTTGCAGCTGCCATCTGAGCAATTTGGAAGGAGAGGGACAATCACACTTTAAACAGGATTTGCGCGCCAACTCTGCAGCCATTCTTAGAGTTAAATGCCTTATTTGCTCTTGGGCGGAATTTGTGAGTTCCTCTCTTTCGTCCACCCAGAAATGGGTTCTCTATCAGATCAGTCTTTTGTCTAGCCTTTTGGCTTTGCTGTAATAGAACTTCGGGTTACTTTTTTAATAAACTTCTTCATTATCAATAAACAAGATATTAATCCCACACATAATGCTTTTCTTTCTTTCTACAGATTGTGATTGCATTTATCTAAGATCAGTCCTAATTTCATCTATTTATCATTTTTTTAGCTTATTTCTTAAATCGTAATTATTGGTACAATAACAACTTTGCCCATCAAAAAGTGTCAAAGGCCTAAGGAGCACAACTCACAGAAAGGAGCCAATGATCTATTTAAGTATATCAAATATATTTAAAAAAAATGTAACATATTTATACATAACATTGTCGTAATCTTAATTTCTAGTTAAGATTAAACTACACTCATATAATTCAATACAAATTAAATAGAAACATTGGAATACAATGGAGGAGGATAGCTCACAGAAGAACTTAGCAACTAACAGTAATTACATATTCAAATATAAGTATTAAATAGTAGTATAATGTCGATGATTGACGTAGCATGTGTGATGGGGACATCAGAGGACTTACTCGAGTATATTAGAGGTGGAGGCGACCACGAACATCAGCACAACCCTCTCTGTGGATGGGAGACGAGTTCCAGATAGGGCTCGTTGGACCACTTCGAAGACCCCACATGCACTGGACGTGCATCAGCAAGACCCCACACTGAGATGATGCATGTGTGCTGCTTAGGAGACACTTTTAGTCATAGGTGTTTATTTTCGTGTCGATCCGACCTTGGATCTTGTCGATCGGGGCACCGGATCCTCCTAATCTTGCTTTATTTATGTGTTTTTTTTTTAATTATTTGAGGATTTATTAGACGGTTGAGATTGCACTTAGACGTTTTAGTGTGCTTATTTTGGATTATAGCAATACAATTTAAGTGTATGGAAAAAAAATTTTATTTATTTATTTTTTTTTTTTTTTTATTTTTTTTTTTTTTGGGGGGGGGGGGGTGCGGCGCACCCAACCCTAATGGTGTTTTGGGTGAAAGAAAATAAAAGATTTGTCTCTCTTGAGAAAAGCCCTTCATCATCTTCCTTTAGGGTTTGTGAGGAGGGGTTTGTGAGAAAACCCTCCCTTCCAATCGAATTGTGGAAGGGCTCCCAACCCTAGTGGTGTTTTGGGTGAAAGAAAATAAAAGACTTCTCTCTTGAGAAAAGCCCTTCATCATCTTCCTTTAGGGTTTGTGAGAAAACCCTCCCTTTCAATCGAATTGTGGAAGGGCTAGAAGATTGCTTGGTGGTGGACTCCTCCAAAGTTCTCTTCTTCCTCTCTCTTCTCCAACAAGGTACACAACTCTCTTCACTTTTTTTCTTCTTCCTTTTTCTACAACTCCTCTAAAACCAAAACCCTTTCATCTCACATACATTTTTTTTCACCTTTCCCCATCAAACCCAACCATCCATCGAACCCACACGCACATCCATACGTGCATCTGTATAGACCAACCTTGTAAGCAGCCGTACATCTGTATGGACAGCCCTATCCCCTCCTCTTTTTTTTTTACATTTTCTTTCTCTTTACAACATCCTCCACACCATTTTGCTAACCCTAGCATCAATCTTAAGCCTAAAACTGTAATCCCCAATTTCCTAAAACCCTAAATCCCCAAGTCCTTAATTCCCAAAATCCCCAAACTTCGATTCCCGATTCCCAAAACCCCTTCAAAAAATCTGATTTTCAAACAAACCTATTTTCCCCAAATCTGATTTTTATAATGACATTGTTTCTTCATGTGAATGTTGCCCTACATATGCTAGATTGGAAGTCCCAACTTCCAATTGGGGCACTCTTGTGATACTTTATACTTTCATGCACCATGTATGTGATAGCCTAGGTCCATTGAGTGGTTAATCTGAATTTTCATACCTTATAATGTGGATGTGCTTGATTTTACTTGTTAAACGCTTAAATTGATACGTAGTTTGATCTCACATCATTCATCCTAGGCTAGTTTCACTCATCCTACATCAACATGTGGAGGCGTACATTTGGGATGGGAGTCCAACATGTGCCTAGCTAGGTAGACCTATTTTGGTATCAACAATGAAGTCCACAAGTATTTTTTAGATGTGAATTTCCATGTAATAATTTTGTCATCCAAATGGATGTGTTTCTTGAAAATTCCTCATTTCTTAGCATGTAGTAGTTTAGAGTTTTTAAGGAGAGTCATAGTCTAAGCATTTAATGGTGCGGTTGGAAGTTGTATCAAGTATACATAGTTGTAGTTAGAAGTTGAAATAGGAGTTAAATGGTTGATGTCATCAAGAGATGAGTTGGTGAGAGTGTCATTACATAAAGGGGAAGGGGTGATAGAAATTTACATGGCTTAAAGCAAGCATTGACATTTGAGTTTGATCAATTCACCGTGGTTGGGTAACAAGGTCGCCCAGTTCTACCACCTTTCACTCCTAGTTTAAACTTTAAAGGACCACTATAAGAGCATGCCGTTGAGTGCTCATACCTTTTTAAGCTTGTTGGCTCGTAGCCGCACATCGGATGTGAATGGGAGGGCACTTGCCGAGTTTTTTTCCTTTTTTCTTTTTCTTTTTCTTTTTCTTTTCTTTTCTTTCTTTTTTTTTTTTTTTTTTGTGGGGAGGGGGGGGGGGTGGGGTGGAGAGAGAGAGAGAGAGAGAGCAATCTTTCCCCAAAGGGTACATTATCTTTTAATTGAAGATTCTGAAGCGGGATTTCATAAGCTCATTCCATAACTAGCTCAAGTTGAACCATACTCTACTAAGGAGGTCTTTGGCGACATTCGTGGGAGGAAAGCACAAATCAAGGGTCAACCCTGTAGAATCCAATCTGAGATAGAATGTTCAACACTAGTATTGGGCATAGCAATTGTGGCTATGCATCCTCATTTGCAACGGTGGTAGCTGACATCACCATGACGTACTTAGAGAAGGCCACTAAGCTCCTAAAGAAGTGGATGGATGCGAAGAGGCCACCTGTTGAGTACAAAGAGGGGCCTAGAACAAGACATTTTTTACTCTAAAGGAGGAAGAGAATAGACATCCCTTTATATGTCAAAAGTTCTTCCCTCTACCTCTTAATCCACAAGCCCTATCCTTTAAATGGATGGCCGCTCATATCAAGAAGTATATCATCCCTCTCCCTCAATGTCTTTCTACTTTCGCCATTCAAGAACAAACACAACAAACACTTCGCCCAAACTAGCAGTCGAAGAAATCCAACAAGAATTCCTCTAAGACTTCGACGACGCTCACCCTCACGAGATCGCAACACTTCATCTCGGCCACTGTAGCACATGTCACCCAAGGCATAAGGGCATGATAACTTGACAATGCGTCGGACCCCATATAACAAGTGAGCTCTTTACCCTCAAATTCAAACATGTGGGTGCAACTGAAACTTCTCTTTCGATAAAAGTGAGGATGGAATAGTAGTAAAACAAACAAACAAATAAACCACATATGGCCATATCCATCCTAACCAGTTCCCTATCAACAAGTTAGGGCCTGTTTGGTAAAACTTAAATTCTGAACTTATCACTAAAATGTGTCATTTTTAGTGATTTTCTCTATTCAAATTGTTTGGTAAATCCGGTCATTTTTAGTGATTTTCTCTATTCAAATTGTTTGGTAAATCCAAAACATTAAGTGCTTAAACTAAATTTTCATTGAAGAAATGGATTTTTTTAAGCTTCCTTTTGTTGGCTTAATACTTAAGACAGAATGCAGTAAGTCATTTTGAATTTTGAAAGTTTTTTGAAATTACAACTTTACCCTCTAGTAACTTCCAGTGGGAGTTTGACGATGCTAATTCGTAGGATATAAGCAGTGTTGACGTGGCAAAGTTTTTTGCCTCCATGACGATGCATATGTTATATCCACACCGTCCATCCATTTTGCCAGATCATTTTAGGGCGTGACCCAAAAAATGAGGCAAGGTTGAAGCTCAAGAAAACCACACCACAGAAAGCCATGGGAATAACGAGGCCCACCATCGAAACCTTCTGAGGGCCCACCATGATGTTTGTTTGCCATCAAATCTATTCATAAGGTCACATAGACTTGGATGAAGGGAAAACACAAATATCAGCTTGATCCAAAATTTGTGGCCCCAAGAAGTTTTCAATTGTAGACATTCAATCCCCACTGTTTTCTGTAGTGTGGTCCACTTAAGCTTTGGATCTATCTCATTTTTGGGCTTATGACCTAAAATGATCTGAAATTTTTTTATGAACGGTGTGGATCTAATACATACATCATAGTGGAGCCCACGGAACTTTGTCAAGTCAACACCGCAAGGGGTGCTACACACACTGAGTGGGGACGGGGATTGCAAATGTACATTGTGCACTAAAGGTGCTAGTAGCGAGGTGGCTACTGGACAGTGCTCTGTGGACCCCATAATGTTGTACGTGTTTTATCCATGACGTCCATCCATTTTGGATAATTATTTTAGGTCATGAGCCAAAAAAAAAAAAGAGGTAAATCCAAATCTCAGGTGGACCACACCACAGGAAAATAGTGGGGATTGAACGCCTACCATTACAAACTTTTTAGGGCCCACTGTAATGTTTATTTGCCAACCAACCTGTTGATTAGGTCACACGAACATGGATGAAGAGAAAACACAAATATCAGCTTCATCCAAAACTTTTGTGACCTCTAAGAAGTTTTTAATGGTGGATCCAATTACCATAGTTTCCTATGGTGTGGTCCACCTGAGATTTGGATATGCCTCATTTTTTGGCTCATGTCCTAAAATAAGATGGAAAATTGGTGGGATGTGTGGATTTCCGATAGACATCAAGGTGGGCCATCTCATTTTTTTGATGACCAAGACACATATACCATCCTTAGGCAGATGAATCCTGAGGATGGCATGAGGAAGTTATATAAATTGTATATTGCGGTCCTCTGTGAGTCCCATATAATGTATGTGTTTATCTACGCCGTTCATATTTAGGGCAAGAGACCAAAAAAGATGTTGATCCAAATCACAGGTAGGACCACAATACAGGAAAAGTGGTTATACGACCACCGTTATAAATGTCCCAGGGCCCACTGAATGTCTATTTCCTATCCAACATGTTGAGTAGGTCACAAAGATATGGATGAAGGGAAAATACAAACATCAGCTTGATCTAAAAACCTTTGTGGCTCCAAGAAGTTTCTAATGGTGGGCTTTCAATTACCACCATTTATTATAATGCGGACCATGCGATCCACCTGAGATTTGGATCTGCCTCATTTTTTGGCTCATGCCCTAAAATATGCTAAAAAATTGATGGGGTAGGGTGAATTTGACATAGACATTAAGGTAAGCCACCTCATTTTTTTGGAATGGCCATGAGGTGGCATGCACATGTAGATTACGAGGACTATACATTCGGTGTTCAGTGGACCCCACATAATGTACGTGTTTATCCAAGCCGTCCATCCATTTTCCAACTTATTTTAGGGCTTGGGACCAAAAAAGAGGTTCCAAATCAGGTGGACCACAGCACAAGACAAGTGGTGATTGAACGCCATTGATAGGGTAGTCGTGAACTTGTGATTGCCTAACCCGGCAATTGGTGAATGGTGAATGATGAATGATAAAAATTTGGTGGCATGGCACACCTATCAGATAAAAATCTATATGTGTGGTTCAAGAATATTTCTTTTCGAACTAAAGCTTTTTTTTTTCAAGGTCATCGAACCTAAAGCATTATTGTATGGGGGACCCTAGAGATGAATGGCCCAATATCTACTAGTATGCCACGTCATCATGCGTTGTGAGTCATCTCTTGACAAGGGCAGTTATATGATGCTCCACCCGAATATGGATCATATCTCAAGTTTTGTTCATACAAGTGGGGCAATTTGGTTTCATGATCAACAATGTTGTCAACATGGAGCCCATTGTGAATGGACCATGCAAAAAATAATAAATAAATATTTGATGATCTTAACTTTCAAATTAGCCTTTACAAATTAAATATGAGATGTTGTGCTTCTTTTATTAGTTGTCCAATTCAAGGACACCAATTGAAGGAATAGAATTATTCTATTAAGAATGATATAGTACATGGTCCATCAATCAAAAAAATTATTTGAGAGGTGCATATGAATTAGGCATAAGTGTGTCAAATTTGGTGGCAAAACGATAACAAGTCGTCTCATACTCTACACAAGAAAGAAATTAAGACAATAGGGGCAAATATGACAAATTGCCAATTTTCAGACATTTATAGTTTGTGTTTACCAAACAGTTTTTTGTGAAAAAAATGCTTAATTTCATATATCAGGACTCTTGTTCAGACAAATTACCAAACAAAATTTTCAGTACTCATAAATATTAAAATTCAACGCTTTAAGTTTTTAGCACTTAAAAGTAATTTTCAGACCTTATTTTTCAGTTTACCAAACAGCATCTTAGACAACGGACACTGAGTAGATTCACAACTCATGCTTGAATGAAGATTACTGCACAAGAAAGATTAGTGAATGTGGATAGTAGATCTCCATTAGCAGAAACTGTTATGGGTAGGACTGGACTGACCAAACAACAGGAATAAGATGAAAACAACAGAAACAACAAAGGGAAACAGCTCGGATGAGAGATCGGGTAAGAGCTCGACCTCAAATGCCGACCACAACCTCCGCAACTAATCCGAATACCAACCATGAGTGGTAACCTTGGTCACCCGGTTGACATCTCACTGTCTCGACCAAGGAACGGTTGTGAATGCCAACCTAGCCTTGACCAAAGGCCCTAACCTCAGAACTAGACCCCAACCTCGGTCAACAAGACCTAGACCAAACCACCTAGAGGTCGGCCTCAGTTGATCGACCTCAGCCTCGGATTCCGACCACTAGGGAAGACCGTCAGGGAACATCCCCTCCGTATACGGAAAGCATTCCCTTCCTGAGATCTTCGTCGAGGATCATGCCGAGATAAATGCCATATACCCGAGGGGGAGATCCCTTTTGTGATACGTATCTATACAGTAGATTCATTGTCATACACGGAAGAAGTATCAAAGGGTTATAAATAAGGACCCTACCTACAAAAGGAGGTATGCACAATCACCTTAATTTGACTACGCCCATCGTGTGCTTATTCTAACTTAGACATCGAAGGGTCTCCAGGTACAACCGTCGCCCCCATTGTCACTTGGTTTTGCAGGAACACGAGGAGTTGGTGCGGAAGACCAGATCTTGGTGCGGAAGACCAGATCATAGCATCAACAGAAACCACGAGCACAAGTTAGTGCTATCAAATAAAACAATAAACACCTCCCAATATCCAAACAAGACAACTAGGACAGGCAGTGCTATTAGAGATCACTTCAGTAATTGCATCATACATTTTTTGCACTCGAGTGGTGTTCACGATTGCAGCTATACAGAGACTAAAACCATACTTCTTGGTATTAAAACTGTTATAGCTTGTCAAGTGGAGAATCTTTTCATCCAAGGGGACTCAGCTAATGCAACTAGATGGGCCAAGTCTATTAATTCCCCATGGTCAATGGCTTTTTTTCTAAGAAAAGGTATATGCCAAATGTCACAAAGGTCTTTAATTCATAAATGTAGACACAAATATTTCGGACCATGGGGCTTCTCCCTATATCATAGGTCGTCTCTTATTTTCCTTTTATTTCTCGTATTATTTTTCTTTATTTTGTTTTTCCTCTTTTGCCCTTGGTTCCAAGAAAATTTTATGCAATTTGAGACATCACTTATCATAAATAAAAAGGAGGCTGGACTTCCAACACTAGATAAGAGTTTTCTCTCCCAAAGGCTTTTTTTCTCTCTAACATGGTATCAAAGCAAAAAAGCTCATGCGGTTTTCTCCTCTTCCTCCCTTCTTCATCTCCCTTTCTCTCTCTTTATTTCTTCTTTTTTCTCTTCTTTTCTTTCTTCTTCTCATATTTTTCTCTCGATTTGAGAGTCATTGCAGCCTCGGTCACATAGGAAATGGTAAACGAGATCCACAGCTTAACCTCATTTGCGAAAGAGTGCACGGAGACAAAATTGACGGGTATCCATCATATCCTTAATAGTTTTGTGCAAACAGAGAAGGAAGTTATCCATGAGAGGAATGAGTATGTGATGCAGTGTCTAATGAGCATGAAAGACATCAATGAAACACATAGGTGAAAAGCATTAAAGCATCTTGTCGCACACAAAGAATTAGTGAAACTTTTCCTCCAAATGATTGTTAAATTGAGACACAAATTTCTGCTAAATATTATGGGAGATTGAAAGCGGCACATTGTTCCCATCTTTTACTTCTATCAATTTCACCTATTTCGACATGTATAACTCTAAACATTTGATATTTGTTATTTTCCATCCTTTAGCTCATTATTGAGAGTTTTTAAAATATATTTGGTGCCTTCTAAATTACATATGCACATTCTTCATGCAGTTGTCTTCTAATGCCACAAGACAAATATTGCATGGTATTTGTCAGCAGCAGTGTATGCAGTCTCGATAATACCAGCCGATATTTTCGATATCGCACTCCGGGGACACGAAACATCCCTAGAGTACAGCTGAAAATGAAAAAATCTTGTGTGCTGCTTGAAATATCACAATGTATTTTCCCTTAACAAAATTTCTTGGTATCGACAATACCTGTCAATATCGACAGATATCGTTGATACATTCCAGGAACCGTATGGGAACTTCCCAAAACCCCTCGAAATCCGTTTTTTTCCACATTTTTCTTCAGTTTTCTCTCTTCTAACTTGTTTGCAGGTGGGTCCTTACTCTTGCTCGGGTGGTAGACTCTCAGGAGTTTCAACTCCTGGTCAAGGGTTCAAGTACCCATAGGTGGTGAAATTCCACTAGCGTGAGCGTATGGAGTGTTTGTGCGTGTGTAAATTTTTTTTTAAAAAAAATAAAAATAAAAAAATAAAAAACTTATTTGCGTGTGGACTTCGGTTCATCCTTTGCTTGGATTTGAGAGAAAAATCTACATTTGAAATCGAAATCAAGATTTTCTTACATTTGGGGTCGTTTCTCAAAAGGTGAGTTATTTTGCGTTTTGATCCTTTTTTAAAAAATCATATAGAATAAGTGTGAGATCAGGTAGGTGGCCCTGATTTGGAGAAAGTTGGGAAATTTTCATTTTTTCTCCAATTTCTCTCAAATTTTCTTGCAATCTTATACTCCGAACACATAATCAAACATGTATGAGGCCTGATCTACTGATTTATGATGTTCTTGTGAAATTTTCTTCTTTTTTTTTTTATTAAAAGTTAATAAAAATTATTTTAAAAAATGAAAATTCACTCCTAGCAACAGTCAATTGAGTCCAATTTCAAAGTATTTAGGAGTGTTTGATGAACTGATCATCACATCATTCATAGGTACATTTCTCAATTTCTACTTCTTCTTTTGCTTTTGAATGAATTGGTTGTATTTTCATAAATGTCTTCTTACATTTATAAATGTTTTTTTTTATGAATGATAACGAAAATTTCATAGAAAAAAAAAAGAGATACAGAAAAGGGAGGGAGCTGGCCCGCTGAGATAGCGAAACAGCTACCCTCGAAGGAAAAACAAAAAAAAAAGAAAACCCTTAAACTAAAATCAGAGGCTGCCCACACAACAAACTGCCACCTAAGGACCCAAAAAAAGAAGATTGCATCCCCTCAGGGAGTCAACGTTAGTAACCCATTCGGACATAGATTTTTTAGCTCTGCTCGCAACAAGTTCCGCTGAGTTAGAAACATCTCTACAACATTTACCGTTCCTTTCTTCCCAAACAGTCCACCAAATAGCAAGGATGGCAATCCTCCAAATTGGAGTCCGGGGCTTGCCAAGTTTAACCCCATGCCAGGCCTTCAAGAGACGAGCTTAAGAATCTGGAAAACACCAAGAGATGCCGAAAGGATTGAGGAGAAGGGACCAGATCTGATAGATAAACAAACAATGAAGGAATAAGTGATCAACCGTTTCTTCGGCGGACAACAGAAGAGACAGACATTGGGAAGAATCATCCCTTTTCTTCTCAAATTATCAATCGTGAGCACCTTCCTCTTTCCCACCAGCCACCCAAAGACAACTATCTTAGGAGGGGCCGCATACTTCCGGATGTGAGCTGTCGAGATTTGATCTTTGTAAATGGAAGCCGAGGCCAGATGTTTGTAGAAAGACCTGACAGAAAACAAACCTGATTTATCAACTGTCCAAGCTATATTATCTTCCGAAGAAAGGTTTGGCTTGAATCTTGAAATTCTGTCAAGGAGGGAAGCGAACTTTGTTATCTCCCTTTCATAGAAGTTTCTTCTGCATACCAGATTCCAGACAATGTTCCCGCCAGATAGAGAAATACATCTAGAGATTGTAATGGCTTGATTAGGAACGATACGGAAGATGTTTGGAAATTCCGCTTTAAGAGATGCATCACACGCCCATCTATCTTCCCAGAATCGGACTTTGTCTCCTTTACCAATCTGGAAAACAATGTTTTCGAGGACTTCTTTTTTCGTAGCTAGGATGCCCCTCCATAGGGTCGAGGCTCTATAGAGAGACGAGTCTTTGGTCCACCAGCCACCCGAAGATTGCCCATACTTGCATTTTATGAGTTTGTTCCAAAGGTGTCCCTTTTCTGATCCACGTCTCCACACCCACTTCCCAAGAAGAGCCCTGTTCATAGTCTTGAGGTCTTTTATCCCCACTCCTCCTGCCTGAGTGTGTTTACAGACCTCCTTCCAGCCAACAAGATGGAATTTTTTATTTTCCTCTCTACCATGCCATAGGAAATCGCGTCTAGATTTCTCCAGAGAAGCCAAAACCATCGCTGGACATCTGAACATGGACATAAAATACAAAGGGAGATTTGATTAAGGTGACCCGACCCTCAAGGGATAAGTATCTGTGGCAAGATATTGATCAAATCTATCAATGACCTTATCCTAGAGGGCTTTTGGGGGTTTACCAATGCACAAAGGGAGGCCCACAAAAGATGTTGGGAGGCTGCCTGAAGAACAGTTGAATAATTTTGCAAAAGAGGCTGTCTCATCCTGTCCCATATTCACCCCAAAAATTTTGGTTTTTGCCATATTGACTCTCAAACCAGAGACCACCTCAAAGCATCTGATCATTGTACACAGGTTACTCGCTGATTCCCGATTTGCTTCGCTGAAAATATGAATTCACTTTGAATATAGTTACATTAGTTCAGTCAAACAGCTCATAACTTAGGACCTTATACAAAGGAAACCTATTATGTGTACTTTTTTTTAGATGTTATAATCTAAAAGTATGTATTAAGGTCTTTTTTAACAATTCCTGAAGTTTCATTTAAAAATTCAACCAATTTCCCAATGTTTCCCCATGTTTTCCAAAAAGTGTGATACATTACCCGATACAAATGATATATCTCGTGCGATAACCGATACATATTTGTATCCCAAGGGTGTGATACTTAATGTGATACCGATACTACGAACATTGATCAAAGAATGCCCTGACATTTTATATCGTAGGAAGGATGTTATAAAAAAGTGAATGGATTTGGTCATAAAAAAATAAAATCATTCACCTCTTTACTTGAAGCCCAACAAGCTTTTATGGACTTCATAAAACAGCAAGAAAGTAGGGTGAATGTTTCTCAACCGAGTGCTTCTCAATCGAGTGGAAAGACAGTACATATATACTATGCCGTATCCGTTGGTCGTTGCCTTGCAATTTACGGATCAGGGGAGAAATGTCTTGCACATGTTCATGAATTTTGTGGCAGTTATAAATCATTTGACTGTTTAGAAGAAACACAAGATGCCTAAATGCAATTTGATGCAAATTGGAAGGACTGTTTGCAATAAGCAATCATTTTGTAATTCACAAGTACTTTCTAAAAAATGGTGTGTAATTTGCGTGGTGTGTGTTTGGACCATAAACATATACATTAGAATGGAATATTGTAGATGATACTCAATCAAATTCAAGTTCCTGTGAATACATTACAGAATTGCTCTTTATGCAAAATCCAGGCTGCCAAACACAGTTGAAGATTCCAAATCACTTCAATTCCACTGTATTTGTGATTTGGATTCTAATGCATTCCAAAGACAAGCCACCGAATGAGCCCTGAGTAGGCCCACAATAAATTCTCATGAACTGATTAGTGGATTCCCCACCAGGCCTTATGTTTCTCTGCAAAAAGCTTGTTAACAAATCCGAAATAGATAGCCCATGGACCACAGGCCATGGTGAGAGCCCAGTTAATTAGGCTACTTCAGATCATTACAATGATCTTTTCAACATACACCTTGACGTCATTAAAGATGCAGACAAAAACCACTTTTTAAATCACCCAACAAAGAGCAAGGACGATGGAAAGATGAAATCTTTAAAGAGAAACCTCTACATCATCGATACCCTATGTGAGAAAAGATAATTTCCAGTCTATTTGCCAGGATTCTCGTGTAAAATTGCATAACCCTGTGTCTTTGCAAGTCATACTGATTTAAAACAAAAACCAACACAAATTGAAGGAGGAAAAGGGGGAGAAGGCGGCACCTTTGGTGAGCTTGATGACGAGTTTCTTCGCGGGCTGCGGAGGGGTAGCCTTCTTCCTCGAGAGATTGGCGGCAACGCCGGTGGTGGGGTTTCTGCTGCAGCCAACGATGCCGAAGGCGATGGAGGATGCGTCCGCGGCCTCGGCCTTGAGATCGTCGTCAACAAGCATGGGTTGGGCGTTGTCGTCATCGTTGCTGATGCGCTGAAGGCCGTTCTTGGATTCCGTGGAGAATGCAAGGGGCTGGGATTTGGCTTTCTTCATGACAGAGAAAGGGCTACCGCTGCTGTTGCTGTTGTTACAGGTCGAGCGCTTTGGGTGAGACATCAATCAGTCAAAGCGCATCGTATTGGAGAGAGAGAGAGAGAGAGAGAGAGAGAGAGAGAGATTTGAGAGGAGAAGGAAATAAAGGATTAAGAAGGGGGAAAATTGGTGTTTATATAGCTGCGACAGGATTCTCTCTCACACTCTCTGGGGACGCTGTAACACCAGATGCTGTTCATATGCGAGAGGATGAGAGCGGATATATGCATATGAGGTGTTCGCTGATATGGTGCCGGTAGCTTCTCTGGGACCCCAACCGCGCATCCGATCCACCACGTCCATCTTATGTTCCCGTCATCAGCACCATTGGATCCTAAAAATCAGGCCGATACTAAGCTTTGGTGGCCCACAACGTGTGGAACAATGTAAAATTATGCCAAAGACCTCAAACACGTGGTGTAGCCTGCATGGGTCTCGTAATGGCGTGAGTTTTGGTGCGTTACTTCGTGCTCATTGGGCGGGTCCGATGAACGGAATAGATGGCATGTATAATCGAGATATCTGTCTGCCCGGGTGGTTGTCGAAAGCTGTGTGGGCCCACAGAGATGCCCTGACAAATCCGTCCATCAGCTTTATGAGAGATGCCTTGACAAATCCACTCCGTCCATCAGTTTTATGAGAGATGCCTTGACAAATCCACTCCGTCCATCAGTTTGGGACCACTATAGGACAAGATTCTAAAAGTCAGGAATATCAAAAGCTCATGTGGGCTGTATTACATGAAAAAATAAAAAATAAATACCGTCCATCCAGCCAACTTTATATAAACTCTAGTCCGTTTGATGTAATATATACGTCTACGGGAGAGAAAGAGAGAGAGAGAGAGATTGTCATTGTGTCATCTCTGAACACAAGGGGTCTCTTCTCCCAACAGCAAGTTTTGGATCAAGATGATATTTATGCCACCAGTTTATTTAAATTGTAACAACAGCGATTTGGTTGGCATCTAAACATCTCATGGCCAGATCAGCGTTTCTGTTTCTGATTCCGGTATGCATGTGGATCTTTATGAGCATACGGTGGGTTAATTAGTTTTTCGCCGAACTAGTTTGGGCACGTGTATCGGCTCAGAACATGGTAATGCACCAATTCAAAAGGCTAAAGAGGCAAAAGGCTTATAAATCCTTTTAAATTCTTTTCTCGACCTAAATTAAGAATAAAAAGTCACTTTTTCAAAACACTTTTTTAATTCTTTAATTTTTGAAATATTTCACTTATTTCAAAGTAATAAAAGTTAGGCATGATGAAGATCTACTATGCATAAATGAGATGAATTGCCTTAAACCTTAATTGATGAAACATGCTTGGACTTCAAGAAATTAATGAAGTTAGTCCTAAGCTATATTTTTTATGTAGACAATACACAAGACATACACACAGTTTTAAGTGTCTACATGGTGTTAAGAGCCACGTGTTATCCCATTTTCATGAGTGTTTTATAGCGACCCCACTTCCACGCTCCACGTGTTATCCCATTTTCATGAGTGTTTTATAGCGACCCCACTTCCACGCTCACAAAAATAATTTTATAAGGGTGTCTCTGTAATAATTGTTGCACCACCTTAAAGAATGCCATAGATTCATTTAGGGATTTACCCAACCTCATTTTGTTATAAAAATTCAAATTATATACATCATAGAGAGGGACTTGAATAAATGATTTTTTCCACGTGTAGACGTGATGAGGTCGATCTCTAAATCTATAGAACTCTCTGGACTCCTCACAAAGATTCCTCAAATCCACGAGAAATGAAAATAAAAATAATTTATAATAAATTTAAAATAAATTGATTGATAAGTTTTAAAAAAAAATGAAATTATAGTTCTTTAAATAGCACGGAGTTTTAGGCTCAAACTCCGACTTGAACACCCTAAAAATATAACTTACTATAAATAGTAAACTTATTGTTTATACATGGTCACCATTCCTATTAGACTTTATGGTTTTCAGCAAAAAATAGTAAGTGCCCGTTTTGGCCTAACCAAGTTATTCTCCTAATTTTTCTAAACGCTTTTCATGTTGAACATAACTCCTACAGCTCAAAGGATAAAAAGTTATAATTGAATTAAAACTTACTATTTATTGTTAAAATGAAAATAAATTAAACTTTTTTTTACTATCGATATGATGGAATCTTGCAAATCCGACGTGGTTAACCCGATGTACTTGGTTGGTTGGCTAAAGTAGCTTTTCTTGCCCAAAATCATATATGATATGTCAAAAAACTCATTCCAATTTGCAAGATACGATGGTTGTGATCATTTTTACCTTCAATCAGGCATTCTTTGGTCCATTTTTGCCATGAAAGTGTCTACGACCCGCTCTACATCAAATATACAAAAAATAAAAATAAATAAATAAATAAATAAACATTTTTTCTTTAAACCTAATTCTCGAGATCTTCAGTTCTTTAGGTTGGGTTGTTATTTTCAATAATTCATTTTCCTATAGGCTTAGGTCCCATTTCTATTGATGTTTTTTATGCTTTTTTTTTCCTAACTGGCCCTTAGTTAAAATTTCAATAATATTCTCACTAGATCTTATAAAACCCGAAGTAAGTATAACATTCTCAACAGTTATCTCACACAATCATGCCTTAAGACTGATCTGCCTTTACTTTTTATTACGACACTAATTGTTAGCCCTTCCTATGGTAGTTATATTGTCACAGTGAATGGATTTAGGTGGTTCTAACTTCACTTAAAAGTGCATATCCATTAATAAGGTTTTTGCCCATTTCGCCTTATTGTCAACTACTCCCAAAGCAATTAGTTCTAAATCCATTGTGAAATGAGCTATACCAGTTTACTTTTTTTATTTCCATAAGACAGGTCCACCTGTAGTGACAACTCCACCTATCATGGTGAAAATATAATCCCTAATATATTTGAAATCACTGGTACTTGAATTCCAATTAGCATTGTTATAATATTCAATTACAGCAAGAGATCTCTAATAATGAATATCAAACATAGCCATTTCAAGATGCATTAAGACCACATTAATAGCATTCCAATGTTCATTACTCAGGTTGTTAGAATATTTACTTAGCTTGTTGACAACAAATGTAATATTGGGCTCCGTGCAACCAATAGCATGAGCCATACTATCAATGACACTTGCATATTCTAACTAAGATATATTGTCGCTAGTATTTCATTCTACATTGTTGTTAGGGTTATAAAGTGTACATGCAGGCTCACATATTAAGTGATTATATATATATATATTTTTTAAAATATGTTCTCTATGTAATTGAATTGAATTAATGTCAGACCAAATTTTCTCTGAATTATTTTAATTCCTAAAATGACACTAGCCTTTTCAAGGTCTTTAATGTCACATTGAGAAGATAAAAACTTTTTTTGTTTAATTAATGAGTTCATGGTTTGTGCCAAATATTAGAATATTTTCTATGTACAGATAAACTAAGACTTCAGATTTTTCAAAAACTTTAGAATAAATATATTGTTCACCCTCATTAAACTTAAACCTACAAGATATCATATCTAGGTCAAACTTTTTGTACCACTACTAAGAGCCTATTTGAGTACATATAAGGATCTTAGCAGCTTACATGCCTTAATGTTCTTTATTTAATTTTGCAAACCCTCCAAGTTAAGTTATGTATATTGTTTTCTCTAACTCATCATTTTAAAATGCATTTTTAACATCAATTGAGTGAATTGAAATGTTATAAATGGAAGAAGTGACAATAAAATTCAAATAGATTTATTTTTACATGAGGGAATAATTATCAAAGTAATCGATACATCCTTTTCAGTCGAACCCATTGACTACTAATCTAGCTTTATATTTTTCAATTGAGCCATCATCTCAATGTTTTTTCTTGAATATCAATTTACAACCTAAAAGTTTGATATGGGAGATAAGTTCGTGTGTTATTATATCTGATAAATTTTATTTAATTAGTGACTACTTCTTTTCAAAAGAGCATCTTGAGAGAAAATAGTCTCTTCAAATGTCACAAGGTCACCGTGTAGTTGAATTTAGAACTCATGAAAATCAAGACCATAGTCCTTGCCCATCTTATGTCGTTTGCTTATCCTACGATCATGATTAGACTCAAGTTCATATAAGTTCAAAGAATTTAGCTGGAAGGGTCAAAGATTTTCACACAAGACAAGCCTTCACTTGACTAATTCCCATTATTCATTCATTAATAAAGAAATATATCTTAGGCCCTGTTTGTTAAATCTAAAGTCTAAAGACTGAATCTAAAAGCTGAAGCCTAAATTTTAAATCTAAAGTCTGAATCTGAAATATGAAGTAAAAAAACTTGCTTGATAATTATGGTTGAAGTCTAAAAATTAAGTAATGAATTTGAAATAAACTGTTCGTTAACAAATATCTTAAATGTTTGAAATATGTTAATTTGACACATTTGCCTCTATCTCTTGTTTGGAAATGTTTTACATTATAAAGAAATTATTTTTTATTAAATAAAAACAAAATCATTATATTTAATTCAAATAAATTAAAATACTTAATAAAAAACTAAAATATCATCATAAGGCCCTTAATTCATAAGGTCACAGATACCTGTATGAAGAAGAAAAAAAATAAAATCATATTGATCTAAAAATTCTGTGACCCCAAAAAGGGTTTCAATGGTAGATGTTCAATTTTTGTAGCTTTTTTTTTTTTTTTTTTTTTCCGTCTCAAGCTTTAATACGAGCTCGCCAAATGGATGGATGGTTTGGATATAACACATACCTCGTCATGGGACCATAGAACTTGCTGACGTCGGTACAACAGCTATATGAACTAATCTGCATCCTACTTGGATGCCAATTAGCTATGACAGGTTGAATGACGAGATTCATTAAGGAAGTGACGTCATCAAGTTCCATGGGCCCACTATGATGTATGTGTTTTATCTACACCATTCATCTATTTGGAGATTTAATTTTAAAGCACTAGTTAAAGAATGAGGCAGATCCATATATGTAGTTGACCCCACCACAAAAAAAACAGTGGCGCAATTTATGCCTACCATTGAAACCTTCTTAAGGCTTACCGTGATTTTTATTTGAAATCCAACCTGTTCACAAGTTAACACAGACATGAAAGAAGGGAAAAAACAAATATCAGCTTGATCAAACACTTTTATGGCATATTTAAGTTTTTAATGGTGGGCGTCACTCTCCCCACCGGAGCTTGGATTTGACTCATTCTTTGGATCTTTACCTAAAATTATATTTCTAAATGGATGGACGGTGTGGATACAAAACATACATCATGATGGGGCCCACATAACTTGGTGACGTAACTTCAGTAGCGAGTCTTGCTACTCAACCTGTCAGTATCCAATCCGCGTCCACGGAAATAGATTGGCTACTCCCCTGCCACCAGCCAATGGCTGATAGTCGGTGCTATATGGGCCCCACCATGATGTATGTGTTTCATTCATGTCGTCCATCTATGCTTCTAGATCATTTTATGGTATGAGACAAAAAATGAGGTATATCCCAATCTCAAGTGGACCACATTATAGGAAAACAATGTTGAATGAACGTCAACCATTAAAAACTTTATGGGGCCCCATAAAAGTTTTGGATCAAGTTGATCTTTGTTTTTTCCATTCATTTAGGTCTATATGACCTAATCAAAAAATTAGATGTCAAATAAACAGTACATTGGGCCTTATGAGAATTTTTGGTATGATCCACTTGAGATTTATATTCCTCTCATTTTTGGTATCAAGCCCTAAAATGATCTTTAAAATGGGATGAATGGAATGGATGAGACACATACATCATGGTGGGGGCATAAAGAAGTTTCACATGTTAAAAGTTGATTTTGTATGGTGCAAAAGAATTTAGAGAGAAAAAATTGTGGTAGTAACTTGAAAAGGGGTAATTTTGGAAGTAAATTTTTTTTTTTAATGAAAAATTCATTGAGCACATTCTGCACGGAAAAACTTCAGTGAAAAACCACTTAGTGTTTTCCTTCTTCCGTGTTAACGATGTATTAACAAACACCACTAAACACAGAACATTTTCCTAATTCTGTGTTAAGTACAAAAATTTAGCATTAACAAATAGGCCTTTAGAAAACTTCTGCACCTCTAGACTCAATTATGATATTTTGTCCAATGTATATAAATCTGTATGTCTTATTAAAGAGGCATAACCTACGAGTATGCATTTGGAGGTCCTAGGTCCTAATTTGGATATTCTAGGATCCGTTCGTCAAACATGGGCAAGACAGCCCCAAATTCTTAGATAATTAAAGTTTAATTTTCATCTTTTATATATTTCATAGAGAATCATATTTAATTTATTAACAGGCGCTCTATTGAAAATATATCATGTGAAACAAATATCTTCTCACCAGGGGCGGAGAGGGAGATCAGAACTAAACAGCATCACGCTCATTGTAATACCTCAAAAAAATTGCGCTCGGGTATATCATATGGATGCTTAAACACGTGTACATTCCTAATTTTGAACCCCAATTTTTTAGGATAGCGGTCCTAAACTTGTGTGTATCTTCATGCTCAGACCCTCGTGCACCATAGCATTCCTTAAGATTCCTCACGCCTTCACCCAGTCGATCCATCTAAACCGTTGAGAACATCCTTCATTATCCTATTTAGCTATTTTACCATTGATTTTGACAAGGATCACCCAAGTTGTGACCATCCATCTAACTGACTTCCAAGGTCGTCTACCTAGGTCAATAATCCAATTGCCATAAGCTTTTTTGTCCCAAACAATTTAATCCGACTGACCCTAGTCGACCACCCTGCACGTCCATCCATTCATGTCCAAACAACTTCACATGACTCTCCACCATATCCGATCTTAATCATCCATCAAGAGGGTACCACATGATTGTTAAATCTACCCTAGTTTTGAACCAATGCCCTAAAATGACCTGATAAAACAAACTTATGGTTTGGATCTGCCCAAAACCACCCTAGTGGGCCCACATAAACCCTCTTTTGTTAAAAAAGAAATAAATTTGCGCAACCACCACTAACTGCGTAGATCGGTTATGGGCGAGGATTAGATACTGACAAGGTCAGTAGCCAGTGACGTCACCAAGCTCTGTGGACCCTACCATGATGCGTGTGTTGTATCCATACCGTCCAACCATTTGTAGAGATCTTTTTATGGCATGAGAAAAATAATTAGATAGATATAAATTCAAATGGATCCACTATAGAAGACCGTGGGATCAGTCACACCCACCGTTGAAACATTTATAAGGCCCACCATGATGTATTTTTTAGATCTCATAAGTAAACATAGATATAGACGAAGTGAAAACAAAAATATAAGGTTGATTGGAAACTTCTGTGGCCCCTAAGAAGTTTTGAACGGTGGATGTCACTATCCCCACTGTTTTCTATGGTAGGGTCCACTTAAACTTTTCATTTATTTCATTATTTTTTTTAGGCCATAAAACGATCTATCCAAATGGATGGACGATATGGATACAACACATGCATCATGGTGGGGTCCACAGAGCTAGGTGACGTCACTTCAGTAGCGATTTGGATACTGACCTTGTAAATATATCTAATCCGCGCCCATCGGTTACTCGAGCCTGACCGACAGTCCCGAACCCACAAGAGGGACCACACCCATCTCTGGTATGCACCATCCCTTTGTGGGATCCCCGCTCGATCCAAACCGTTCATCCAATCCGGTAACCTACGAAACTCTTCACCGTAACTGCCCCTCTAACAAAACCTCTCCTGCAGGCTGCCTTGTTCGCTGATCAACTCCCTTTTTTGAGCTTTTATCTTAAATACACCTTTCGAAATTGATGAACAGTGTGGATTTTGTGCTTGACTATCTCCGTGGACCCCACTAGCTTTCTTTCGCGCGATTTGCACGTCCGAATGTAGCCCCACTAACCATGTCCCATTGAAAATGCTCCCCACAATATCCTCCTCCTTAGAGCATGATTGTGTCTGAAATCTTAACCCACTACTGACCATTCGATTCTTGGATTCTAAATGCCATTCAGCGGCACTTGTCTCACCAACAACTCCCACTTTCATCAACCAATTGGAGAGTTGTGTTCGCACGAATTATTCCATCGCGTATCAACATGCGACAACTGAAACCATTCAAATCCCAACACCGATCAGGAAATCTAACCCTAATCGCAAATTTTAGGCATCCAAAAGCTTTCGTACATCAATCTAAACCATCTCCAGCAAGCGAAATCCAAAATACCCATGGGCACGAAATTTTCCATTAATGGTGTGATTCCTCCGTTGATAACCATCACTCTGTCCTCTTGTTTGGACAATTATGTTTAATCTCAGTCATTCATCTTAATGCCTTGCAATTGACATACAATCATCGAGACTCAATTAAGGGCGTGTTTGGATTCACGTATAGTATTGTTTTGCACTGTAATTTTGTATGGAGCCGGTATTCCACACACTTTAGCACAGTGCACGTCCTGACGGTCGTAAACTACCACACTATTTGTTTATGACTAGAATTCGTATATATATTAATTACGGAATTCCGGCACGACGTTTGGGAAGAGACTGCGCCTAGCCACCATGTGTAATTAACGGAGTAGTTGTCACACTGCACACCATATGTAATTAATAACGGGATACAATATATATATATATATATATATATATATATATATATATATATATATATATATATATATATATATCAGTGTTCTTTGTCAATATCAAGTCCACACAGTATGTAGGACCCACCATGATATGCAGTCGGGGAATTCCAATCGTGAACGATCTCATGTGGCTTGGTCCACCTGAGATTTCTAATCCTTTTGAAGTAATATACAGTGGATATCTAAGTAATGTCACTTTCATGGGGTGCTCCATCATGATTTATAACCCTCTCATGGGGATTTCGAAAGGTTCACCGTTGAACACATGAACGCTTTCAATATGTGATACATAGCCTTATCACATATATCTCAATGACGAATATCCACCTTCCTTATATAAGTCCATTAAAAATGTGGAAGTGAAAATAGAACTTAAAAAAAAATATATAAAAAATTGTTCACAGGCAACTCAGTCTTATATCAACAGAATAAACTTTAAAACCAAGTAGCAGTATCAGATACATAAAGTAGGGATAAACATCTCCTTCATTCAGTTAAAATGCTTCCATCATCAAGCATATCACGCTGCAGACCTTTCATAAGAGATGATTTTTGTAGCAATCCATTCGAGCACCACATATATGACCAACCCCCCCCATTAGAAGTTTCAATATTGCGGAACCATCAGTCGAATTTTCCTCTTCTCCTTCCACATCTGGAACGGCAGCGTCGGGGAACAGCGGCTCTAAAATCTGATTTTCATCTAAAGCGGGATAATGAGTACGTGACTATTCAGCAACGGGTCTCCTCATAGGTCCCGCACTATGGTAATTTTGCCTTATGGCCTATAATAAATTTTAAGAAAATATTATGGGGCTTGAAAAATTATTAAAAAAAAAGTAATCTCAGATAATCTCAGATGAGTGATTTCATTAACAAAAAATCAGTAGACAGAAACACACCAAAGGTGCGTCTATCCAATATTATGAAGCATATAACGTACCTGATAGTTAAGCTAAGCTATTGTGGCCTCCTTGAATGATTTGTATGACTGATGTCGACTTTCTGAATATCGATCCACCTGCACTTTTATATCCTCCCAATTGTAATAAAGGTCTGGAACTCTTCCCTCAAATGCCACATAATATTTCTTCATGATTTCCTGCATGAAATAGGGGGTATTAGAATCATCATGAATTCATGTTGCTTGCTGATTGTAGCTTATATAAAGCAGATTAAAATCCTTAAAATGATTGAAAAATTTACTATGTGGGTAATATTTCATATAAGCAGTCATGCAAATTTCACCGATAATAATACATTCGTAGTCTCACCTCAACATTTCACAATCATACAATAACTCGACATCCGAATTCCATGTTGCTGTGAAAATATAATTTGCTTCCTACCGTAGTTGATTTATATGTATCCTGCTTACTGATATAAAATGTGTACAAGTTCAATAATCAAGAGAGTGTATTGTTAGCATTTAGATATTATAAAGAGACAAACATCCATTAACATTACAAACCTGAATTTGTAAACAAACATATTACCCTAAATTGAAGAGAGTTGAACATCTCATAGCAATCAAATAACCACAATAGTGCAAACATCACAAATGGAAATAAGTTAAACATTTCAAAGCAATCAAATAGTAACACAATATAGACGTCACATATGCAGTTCATGCATTGATTCAGATGTAAATTCTCCTATTGTACCTGCAATAATGCGCAAAATATTTTTCAAGTTTGAAATTAGATAATAGAAGAAACTGATTATCCACATAGGTATATCAATGATGGTTCGACCATCATTAAGAACAGTTTGCAATAAGTTCAACCAGCAACATGTTGGATGCTCATTTAACACCCAAATATTCATGCACAATCCACTTGATAATTATATATATAAAAAAATCATGGTTCTAAAAAACAGTTCAGTTGTTAAAGTTTCCAATTCCAACCAAGTAGCACATTCTCAGACAATCGGATTGCGGTCCAGGAGCTTTACTACCCACTCCTTCTGCCTCTCATGCCCCATTTTTATGAAGAAACCTGCGCTGATAATATCTTGTTGTATCAACCTAGCTGCGCGGACCTGATCTTCGTAGCTCAAAGCATTTACCTCCTCCAGTATGTCCAACAACTTTTGAAGTCGGGTCATAGTCATGCCCTGTGCCATTGTTATGGTAAGAGTCTTGACGACCTCTGTCATTTCCCCCATTCTATCACTTATATGATTACTTGGCTTTTCCTTTCTTCCTCGGGATATGCCACTAGCGGTGCAACGGCGCACAGCTTACATGATCATCATCAGAATCCGAAGATAGGTGAATAGTTGCAATACTATTGTCATCAAAATCGAGTTCATCTTTGCCATGACGTTTGTCGAAAAGAGGAGATGAGTACGTTGTGCTGGCAAATGCACCGTGTGCACAATCATTACGAAATAAATATGCCAAATCATTGTAGCGCTTGATGTGTTTGCCACGCACTCTCTTGGCGTATGGATGAGACTGCAAAACAATCATTTGTGTATAAGTCAACAGTTATACATAGTAACAACTGCATGATAAGGGTGTATTTATAGGGTCAGATGAAAGCCTTGATTGAAATGTTAATCTCACTTACCAAAATATAACTATCTCAAATATCATTTGTTGCCACCACCATACTGTGGTCTGCATCCCACCCGAAACCATTAGCATTTAGCATATCCCAGACTGCCCAGTAAAATTTTTTTAACGTCCAGAGATGATTGGAAATATGCTTATTCTCTAACTTCATCCCACATTTGTTGAAAATTTCAGAGATGGTTGCCTTATAGGTTTCAGACTTAA
Organism: Magnolia kwangsiensis; assembly: GCA_037074715.1. NCBI lineage: Eukaryota > Viridiplantae > Streptophyta > Magnoliopsida > Magnoliales > Magnoliaceae > Magnolia > Magnolia kwangsiensis. Next base: position 188,214,001 of record CM073571.1, on the reverse strand, counting down.
AATCAATATCACTTTTATGACTTAGATTGACTTGCTCGAGTAATGCATCAACCAATGCATTATCCATTGGATCGCTCCACTGAATGCATGCTGTTTTCTTATATTCTGTGGTTTTTCGAGTTTTAACACTCGGAGACATGGAATGTGGAGCTTGCTTTAATATCACGAGCTTGTCTTTGTCGGGGTACTGAATATATTGTTCCTTGATGAAGTAATCTTTTTAGGTGAAGCTATACTTTTGGAGGGAGTGACAGTCTCATTCTTATCTTTCCCTCCCTTGTACGAGCTTTGAAAGAAATTCATCTTACCTATTTTGCAGTAATAGTCAATAGGATATAAAATCTCATTATCAAAATTAAAAGACGTAAATTACAAGTTTAGACAGATCCAAGAAAATTATAATAACGCGTACTGCAATAACATTTAAACAAAGTGCTCACATATCTTATAATTAATATAAAATATAAGAAAATGTAATGACACAAACACCCCAACATCACACATCCAAGATGAAATTATCCAAACAAACAATACAGCCGTTACAATAACAACATAAAACATTGACTGTGGAAAAAGAAAATTAAATTCACTGTTGCGTTCGAAGAAGGCTATCATTCCACATCCTCTTCGCAATCTCATGCCTCTTTTTCATCCATTCCTCTCTTGCGCGGTCTATCACAAAAGACATTGCGTGCTCCTCCTCTGCAACAGATACGTCTATAGGGGATGGCGAGATTTCCTCCATACTATTTTCAATATCCTCTCCTATTTTTGAAAATTCATATTCATCACTAACACGGATGAAGTTGTGTATAACATAGCAAGCTATAACAATTTTTACTTGCATTTTAAAATTATATTGTAGTGTCATGCGTAGTATAGGAAATCATCCTTTTAAAAGTCCGAAACAACGTTCAATTATATTGAGTAATTGAGCATGATGATAATTGAAGAATTCTTTCTTATTAGCAGACTTCCTCCCAGTACGAAATTCATTGAAATGATATCGTACACCTCGATAAGGTGCCATAAATCCTGAAGTATGGGTATATCTCACATCGATAATATACTATTTTCCTACAAAAACAATATATAAATAATAAGCACTAGCTACATTACATGCAACATATTTATATCAAACTTGCAAAAGTTATTCCTTATCATGATGCATAAGAAAATAATCAAGGGGACGAGTTAAAGCATTTTGCAAAACACGAACATTACTAACAGAACTATCCCAACCTGCTAGCACATATATGAATTTCATATCGAAAGTACATACTGTCATTACATTTTAGGACAAGAATCCTTTTCGATTTCGAAAGGTCCTTGATGCTTCTTTCGGTAAATAGGCCGGTATATGGGTGCCATCAAGTGCCCCAATGCAGTCCTATGAGAAATATATAGCTGACTTTTAAGTTTATATTATATAGACAACAATTTAAATATAATATAATTGCATATCTCCTTCATTGTATTACCTGAAAGTAAGGGCTCCACATTGGATTATCAAATATCTCTTTCGGTGTATGTAAACTGGGAAACTTTATGTATTTCGGATAAAGACCTATTACAGTATTAAGAACTCTATTAAAATGTTGACTCATGATTTCAGCAAACCGTGAGAACTGATTACCATTGACATGGTTACGCACATTGTGGCCAATAGTATGAAGGAATATGACGACTTATTCCTCTAGGCTGCATCTCCTTGTATCAGACATCAAATTCTTATCTCTCAACAAAGAACATAACTTAAAGAACTTATCACGACCTATTCGTAGTTGTGTAAGACACTCTACGTCGTTTTTCTTGATGATTCCATTAATAAATTTATTTCTACTTATATGACATCTCAAGGCAACGACTTCATAAAATATCGACGATAGTATTCGATAGCTCCCATAACGCATGCAGAGACTACAATTGCGGATAATGCTGCTGCAATTTCATTTTCATTCCAATCACTATTGGAAGAATCTTCCCGTGTAAAGTCATCACTGTGAGACCCCATGAGACCCCATGAGTGATATGTGTTCTGCCTTGTTACTTTTCTAAGTTACCTTGCTTTTAATATTTTCGAGAATAGACAATTTTCACGTGTACAGCAATGCCAAAATACTATTCATAATAATACTCATATAAGAATTATACAAATAATGTATCTGTCATACAATATAAATTTTTTTTAACATAGTAATAATCCTTCATGGATCAAACGTAACAGCAGTTAATTTGTATGTTAGTTTATGCAAAAATATAAAATAGTAATTGGGCAACACATAGAAAAAATGAAATAATTATAGATGTATATCAATCTTCTCATAGCTACATCAAGTATCGCATAAAGTGACCAGTATACCACACACCTGTTAACAGTTTCAAATAAAAAGTACTGGTAACTTTGGGGATCAGGACTCTTGCAAAGCTGAACTGCAGGATAGGGTACAGTTAGTCCTGCTAATAATGTATATTTCACGGTTCTATATGGAAACCTCCATAGTATTCCAGAAGTACCTATCACGCATTATGTGGATATTCATTTCAAAATAAACAAAAATATTAAGAAGTTCATCTTCACAGGTATAATTTCTTAGCATTAATCCCACAGAATGTCTTCTTATATGCTACATACGAAACGTTGATAATAGAAGAACAATGATGATCATTTACAAATGTCATTGATGTTGAGAATTTTCATCTTACCTCTTTTGTCGTTCAACACCTGCGATTTAGAGAAAATCCCAAAAATATTTCAGATAACATGGAAGGTGGTTCTTCCTCCGACATTGAAAATTTTGCTATATAACCATTCCCAATATGGTTCTGACCACGGAAGAGGATCATTATTCCCAGTCACATTGACAAGTCAAGTCATGATTTATAACTAGGGGTGAATCCATCTACGAGATTTTCTCCAGAATCGCAGAAATGTCAGGGTAGTAAAGCAGACTGTAAAATGCTATTTCGGATGTACTGCTTGGGTTGTTCACATAGTAGGGGGAGAGGAAATCTTGGTCCAACACACATAAAGATGAGACATGAACTCATAAGGTGTATCGTTGTATACATAGAGATAAAGACTTCCAACATGCAAAGAAAAATATCGAGTAGTCAGCATTTTTGGATCCTCTCTTCCCCAATAATGCAATGGAATTTCATTTACATGCATCACCACTAAAAATACCTGTCTACAATACCTAGATAGCACAACAATCTGTGAAAAGATTGTTGTAGCAATTTTACAGCGATGTAATTAGGGTAATAAAGTTGGTACGCGACAATCTACCAATCCTTAAAGGAGGAGATAACGTTCGCATAGAATAAAAAGGAATAGACGAAAGCTTCCCATGTGCTGGATCTTCTGGATCTGCAATGATATTCTCAAGTAGGATGGTTAATGAGGAAGAAGGGATTGGATGGGGGAAGCAGGAAACGCGTGAAGGAGTATGTGCGTTGATGGTCCGCAGGACTGGAAGCTTCTGTCTTTCATTTTTTCGCCGCAGGGCAGTACAGTGCAATGAAGGGGACGCACTGCATGATGCGTTACTTACTGACAGGAGATAATGCATGGTTATTCAAAAGTGGTTTGTACTCGCGTTTATCGTCTACGATCGCTTTCAATTCCTATTCAAACATTGTTTAACGTACGACCCAACTCATAACACAGTGCAACACTGCTTGGGCTGTGATCCAAACGCGCCTTGCAATTAATATATAATCTCAGTCATTCATTTTAATACTTTGCAATTGACATATAATCATCGAGACTTAATTAAGTTTCCACCTGTGTGCGAAGTTTTGTTTAGATCTTTTTACTCTCATTGTGTTGCTAAATGTAGTATTTGATCTCATTAACATTAGATGTTATCTTACGATATTGTAGAATGAAGCTATTTGTCAGTTTTTTTTTTAAAATTATTATTATAATAGTTATTTGATTATTGTTACAGAATTTTACTTGATTATTGATTACGCTGTAGATTGAAGTTATTTTATTATTGTTATATGCTCAAGATTGAATTTAATTAATTATTGTTACATGTTGAGAAATGAATTTATTTTAATAATTATTGTGTATTATAAAATGGATTTGAGATTGAGATTGGGGCCTTAAAACTGTCATGGTCGGTGCACTGCCATGAGTTTCCATTTATGTGATGTTGTTCGGAGTCCCTAAAACTATCTTGGTCGGTGCACTACCTTGGGATCTGCCTTTTATGTTATTGGATTCCTTAAAATGGTCTTGTTTGTTACAATGCCATGGGATATCCTTATTGCATGTTGTTTAGGCTCCTAAAACTGTCTTGATCCTTGCATTGCCTTGGATGCCCTGTGATCGTTCTAAAACTATATTGGTCAGTGCACTACCTCGAATGATTCCCTGTATAGAAAAATGATTTTTTATGTTATGGGTTCTCTGCCCTAAAAGGATCGGGACTATTTTATTTCATTTGAGTTTATTTTATTATTGTAATTTCAATTGTTCTTATGAAAATGTTGATGTCAATTCATTACTTTTCTATATTCAAGGTTGTAAATGCGTGAATATAGTCTAGGTGCATATATTTGTGGGCTACAGTCCCCAATAAGCATAGGACAATTTCAGATATAGAGTCTATGATCCTATAATTACTTCGTACATTAGGTAAAGACTGACATGGGTTGTGGCTCTTAGTGCGAGGCCCCTGCCAGCCCGTGATATTATGCACTATGACTCAACCATTCATTATGTATTCTTTGTAACATATTAATATATAATTTCTAATTTAAGAATGATGTGACCCTATAAGCCGGTATGCTCACACACACATAAATTGTTTGCAAGGTTTGAACATGAAGTATAAGCTAGATAATATTGAAGATTTCTATTTTATTATTTTATATTAAAGGTTTGAATTTTAATTTCAATGTATTTGTTATTAGACTAGTTGAGTTTGAATAACAATTTAATAATTATATATTTAAGGTTATATGATTGGAATAGTGGACACATTTAATGAAAATGCTTCAATTTATTTTCCATTTAGTGACTCTAATTTTGTATGGAAATGAATATTACTCTTATAGTTTGATTAAACTAACCTTAGGGGTATTGGATTCAGATTTGGACCTAATCAATTTGAGTATCGAATTTCGGGGTGTTACATTTATCATATTGATTAACATTCTATTTTTCCATTATGGTATCCCATTTCATCAAGAAGTATTAGGAGTGAAAATGTCGTGAGTGATCCCGTTAGATTTATAGAAAAGGTCGAAGTCCTTTGATGTGTATTCTCTGTATTTGTCACTTATAAGAGCCTTGATTTTTCTATTTTATTAATCTTTAACTTCAGTCTTGAAAATTATAAATTTAAAAAATGCTTCATCCTTAGATTTCAGTGGATGAACATATGTACATGTGGAATAATTGTCAATAAACGTATCAAAGTATTTACTACATCCTCTTATAAGTGTCTCTTTAAGATTGCATACATAAAAAGTATATCAGTCCGGATAACTCTGAATTTAATTTTCATATTAGAAAATGGTTTTCTGATTACTTTAAACTTTGAATAGGATTTACACTTTTTAAATTCATTATTTTCATATTATTTAGCATTCACATGTCGTAATTTACCATGTCATAAGGAGGCAAAATATACTATGTAAGCTAAATAAGAAACTTTATTTTCCTCAGTATTGAGTTTCAACGTACACTCATTATAATCAGCATAACATTGTCTAATAAGAGAACCATTTTAGATATAATAATCTAATTAAAATCAACAACTTGTTTTAAACTCACCTTATTCAAAAGATAACTTAAAATAAAATTTTTTCACATGGAGACATTAACCAAAATGATAGTATCCCTTGTCCAATTACTTTTACAGCAACAATATTGCCCATCCAATCCTCCCTGTCTGGGAGCTCTTCTTAGCTCTTAAACCAATAATGATCATAACGCACGTGTGTTGGCACCCATGTCGATCTACCATTTATCTCATGATTCTATATAGACTATGTCAATATATGTAATTGTGGCTACAATTTGAGATTCTTTGGTCATGCTTGCTTGAAGTGCAAGAGCTTTTATTTATTTATTTTTTAATTTTTATATGATGATGACATTCTCTTGCAGAGAGACTAGACTTTCTGCAAACATAATAACCTGTCAATTTATCTTGGTTGCAAGATTTTTTATTCTTAAGTTTGTATTTGGACTTCTTTTTTTAACTATGGTTTCTAGTTGGATTTTAGGTTATTGGGCTTCCCAAGTGATTGATGAGAATTTTGATTCTTATTATTTACCATATACACTTTTGAAGCTTATTCTTTTTTATCTTCATTATTGTCCCATACCTTGTCTTCTTTTTTAATCTGTAGATGTACAATGAGTAGTTCTATTAATAAATTCATTAGTTTTATATTGAGAATTTTTTAAAGTCTTTCCAAGTAATAATAAATTTTTAATAAATACCTCCACTTGAAAAAGCTCGTAAATATTGATTATCTCGAATATAATTTCATATGCAATTAGATTAAACTCATTTACCTGTTGTACAATTAACTTTTCATTTACCATTTGGAATTTACAATATTTGTTGACTAAATAGTTTTTACGCCAACTTCTTTGATTTTATATTTTTCTCAAATACATTTCAGATTTTGGTAGAAGTAACAAAATAACAAAAGACACATTTGACATCGCAGTAGAATGTAATTTTTGTAAGGGTAGGGATGAGAGGTGTCATCCCCATCACACTTTCACAGACAACTGATAGTGCTGGTTATTGAATATCAATGGCCTCCGGCTAACTTAAGACATAGACCACTTGAAGAGTTGTACCATACGAGTGCATCTTCTATTTTTACCTCTTAAAGTATTGACAATTGAAATTCTCAGGTTAAATAGATTAATGTTTGTTTGATGGATTTTTTGAGGCCATGGGGCATTATCTCAAAATTATTTGAAACAATTACATGAAAAAATATTAAAACTAAAATAAATATAAAAATAAAAACTGTCACACATGTCTAGATGACTACGAATGCAATAATCCCAATTGATGAATAAGTCATCTTCTTATTAGACAAGGTGTAGACTACATTGCTTTCTTTGAGATAGTTTGCACCCCTCGATAAAATATCTTCAATACAGAAGGTTCACAACATACTATCCCTATGATGCAATCACATAATATATGATCTCGACAACATGCACACGTTATGCAAAACCCACCACTAAAAGCACCATCACACCTTTACACACCTAGAGAGAAGAAGAGATAATGTGTAAAACTCAAAAGACAAAAACTCCCTTTATAAATATAAAAAAGAAAAAAAGACTAAATCCCACAATAAAAATGACCCGCTTAAGCCTACGAGGGGCTGATTACTCCTTGTGCATAAGTATTCATGCGCATGGCAGGGTTAACTAATTTTGGGGTCAATTTTTTCACTAGGCTGGCCTCAAGCGCACGTACCAACCAGAATGCGGTAGCGCACAAATTTAAAACACTAAGAAAAGAAATATTTTAAACCCTTAATTTCTTCTCCATATCTAATATGGGACTCAACTTTAGCACAAAAAAATAAAATAAAATAAAAAATCACTTTTGAAAGGTGTTTGAATAACCCATAATGGAATATTCACATTCGGATAGAATTTTCAGTGGTAGATTTTGTAAACTTTTCAAACAACATATGAGGGCTTCACGAGTTAAAGCCATCAGTAAGTTGAAGCCATTTCAAAAAATATATAGCAATGATCTTTATGTTAAACCAAGCACTAGGTAAGCTAAAAAAGTTTACTCACTGACTCAAATGCTATTTTATAAAGAGAAACTACTACATATAAACAGTTAACCATAAGTTATGATCAAATTCATAGTAATTAAAAAAGTTTAAACATAAATCTTTAATAATAATTTTACAAAACTATTATAAAAAACCTATATTTAGAATTTTTTATAATAAAATATTGTTCTCCAAACATAGATGGTTAAACTCAATCGTGTTTTTAGACAATGCATGCACACAGTAGGATAGCATGATTGAGTAAGGTCGATCATGAAGACACTTTATTATTTAGTAGACCAGAATCCATCAGATGATTGGAACAGCAATAGATTGTCATAAAAAACTATAAAGTGAATGATAGCTATTTTTTTTTTTTTGGGTTAACTTGTTACTACACACCCATGTCAGTGCACACACCCCATATAAGCCACCCCCGCTAGGGATCGATGCCAAGACCTGAAATGTGGTATCTCCACTCAGTCTACCAGTTGAGCTATGGATCTGGGTGTAATGATAGCTAAATTTTTATATATTGATAGTGCATCAAAGTAAATTGGGAGCAATCACATACAAGAACTTTCACATTCATCCGATTTTCCTCATTAACTTGTTAAGTGTGTAGAATATCCAATTCATACAACGGGTTGGACACACCATGGTGATCGCTAGTATTAAAATCAGGCTCCTCTAATCATTGGGTGGGCCATACAAGTATGCCCATCAATTATCGTGTTGTGTTTTGTTTGATGAGTAAATTAGACTGTCGCACCGATTATCATAGTATGTCATACCCTTTTAATGACCAAGATGGCTCGTACATTGACGCATTGGCGAGAAAGAAATGACTGTATATGATGCTCACATACTACCACTATATGTGATGACAATGCATCTACATACTATGGACAATCCAATGTGCAACTCCAACCCCGTGTGCCTCTTGTCTTCATGTGCAAGATGACTTCCTCTGGTCATGTCCACAAAAAGAGTCTCAAGTCCAATTTAGTCTCAATTCCAATTGATTAAACTATATATTACCATCCACCCAGCGGACAAGTTCCAACTTGTTATTTATTGGCAACGTCTAAGCTGTCCAATGGATTGAACTCAATACGAGGATTGACTTGTGTAAAACTCAACCACATCTACTTATCAATTGGATCACATTGTCTTTCGTAACTTTTCTGTATAATTTTGTTTTCTTTGATGGGGACCCACCTAATGAGTTGTTGGCATGATTTTCGCATGAGGCAATCCTCATCGTAGGGCCAGCTCATTAAATGACTTACGCTCAAATGACACATTAGAAGTCATCCACTAGGTGGATGATAACTTATGGTGCAAGCGGCTGGCTTTGAGACCTCTTTTAAAAAGGATGGGAAATAATAATTACGTATATAGTAGGAAAAGAAACTTTGATGAAGAAGGAATATGAGTCAACATTGTCAGTTGAGACACCCTGCTCCATAGCTCAAGTGGCAGACTGATTGAAAGATACCTTGTTTCAACACAGAGGTCTTGGCATCGAACCCCAATGGGGGTGGCTAACAGTGAAATGTGATCTGACAATGGGGTGTACTAACAAGCTAACACACACACCCCAAAAATTTTTTTTAAAAAATGCCAGTTGAAGAAAAAAAGATGAGTTGCTGGTTACCCACTAAAAGTGGTGAACAAGATAGGGTGCCACTGACCCTTATCTTTTTAACACGTGACTTTTCTACTTCTCTCTCACAGTCCATGTTAAAGGAGATTCTCTCTCATGGTCCATATCAAAAGAGGCCCCACGTGGTAGTCAGTCCACATTGAAAGCAGAGCTCTCAGGTGGACGGTCCACATAAAAGGTAGGCTACACATGATGGATGCCCCAATTAATGTGGGCCCACATATGGATGGTTGACATCAAAGGTCAACTCAGGATGATAAAAAGCCCACGTCTGAAGTGGGCTGGTATGATGGACGATCGACTTAAAAGGTAGGGCTTACATGATGGATAATCTACATGAAAGGTGTGCTCTACATGATGGGTAGTAGACATGGAAGCTGGGCCTCACGTGATGGATGACTCATATTGAAGCGGCCCCACATGATAGACGGTCCCCATCAAAGGTTGGCCTTTAATAATGAATCACCCACATCCAAGGCGAGCCCAGCATGCATGATGGGCAAGCCACATTGAAGGTGGGATCCACATGATGGATAATCCACATTAAATGCGTGCTCCACATGATCGGTAATTAATAATGTTGGGCCGCACATGATGGATGTTCCACATCAAGATGAGCCCCACATGATGGACGATCCTCATCAAGGTAGGCCCCGCATGATGGACGATCCACATCAAAGGTCAACCCTAATGATGAATAGCCCATGTCTAAGGTGGACCCTGCATGATGTACGACCAACATTAGAGGTGGGGCCCACATGATGGACATTTTACATGAAAGGTGGGATCCACGTAATGGGCGACGAATATTAAAGGTGGGCCCCACATGATGAGAATAACATTGATGGTAAACCCCACTTGATGGATGACCAACATCAAAGGTGTGCCCTACATAATGAGTGATGCACATCAAAGCTCAAGCCATAATGACGAATGGCCCACATCCAAGAGAGGGTCTGTACGATGGACATTCCACATCAAAGGTGGGGCCCACATAATGACTGGTCCACATTAAATGTTGGCCCCACATGATGGATGGTGGGTGTGAGGTGGACCAATTAAACTCAAGCGATAATTACTTATGATGTTGGAAGCTAAACATGCTTTTCTAACTTTTGGTTTACAATTATGTTGGTTACCAAACATATTCATCTGTTGAATAATACAAACCAAGTTAAACTACTTATACTTTATACAAAATAACTTGCTATCTAAATGCTCCCTAAACCTAGGACTCACTCTCACCAACTATCTTCTGTTGAGGGTTGTCAAGAATTATTTATGCAAAAAATTATCTTGTAATCAAATAGAGAACTGACACATTTGATTGACAATAACCCAACAGAGGATGCTGATAAATACCTGTTATTTGAATTAAGATGATTGCCAAGTCATGACCTGGTTATTTCATGATATGGAAAAAAAAAGAGAGCATTTATAATGTGTGGTGAAAGTGCCAAGGAGAAATGGGATTCTCTCCTTTGGAGGAGATTTTTTGGGCTTGGTCCATCTGTTGTGGGGTCCACTAGACCAGTGGCATGGATTACTGTAACGTGGGCCATAATACCACTTGTTGGAAAGCTTTTGGGCCTGGACTAGCTCAGGTATCACTTATCAGGCCCAAAGGCTGGGCTCAGGCTTAAAATTCAAGCCTTCAGTGGGGTTGGGTTTAGACCATGTGCAACAGCTCATCAACTCAGCCCATTAAGGTTTGCAGGGAAATTTTATGATATACACAATACCTAAAAATCCTCATTTACTTTATATTACTACTCTAACCCACACCCTCCATCTCTCTCTCTTCAACCGGACCAACCCTCAAGCTCGGGCTCGGGCTAGACTATTTTGGCTCATCACGGGCCCAGGCCAGGTTCGCGCCTATATTGAACAATGCGTGCCGGGCTTAGACAGACCTTGGCCTGGCCTTAACCCAACCCATTGACACCCCTAGGTCCCACCCGAAATAGTTCGAAGTGTGGGGCCAAACAAACCCAAGCCAAGTCAAAATAGTTACCATAAACAGCTTCTTCAACTCCCATGTCATTACTCTAGAAGCGCACTGCACGTGCCACCTAGAATAAATGTGCGAGATCTAGTGAGTTCATTAGGTGGGGCTCTCGGCTATTGCATTCCTAGATAAGAGAGTGATTCACTATGGTTTCCGTTGGTTTAAACGGTCCAGATCTTTCAATGTCCTGAATCCTTGGTGTGGGCATTTTTATGTTAAATGTAAAGATGGGTGCCTAAAAGAAAGTATTCAAATTAGGACAGTATTTAAACCAGTATACTCAGTCGATCCTGAACCGTTCATGTGGTGTGCCCCACCTTTGATGGGCCTTGATCAGAAACACTCAGGTCTTTCAAAGTTTTTTACTTAGTGCAAGCAGTCGATGAATTTGTCTTCAACGGTCTGTTTAAACAGGGCCAACTTGATAATAAAAAAATCTTCAATTACTGGCCCACCCCAGGTGGGCCCCAGTCAATGAGACCCTTTAGATCACCACTAATCATAGTTTGATGCTCTAATCCTTGGAATCTCAAGGGCTGAGGCTGATCCAATAGTAGTACAATGTATACTGTCATCTGGTGGATCCAAACCGTCCAAATAGTGGCCCACCCGTAGATGGCCCACAATACAAATATAAAAAATGTAGAATATAATTAGGTCAGACTGGGTTCAGGTATGGGTAGGGTATACCCCATATCTAGCTGCCATCCTTGTACACATTTATATTTATGTTTATCTAAGGAAATGTTACTATGAGGTCGATCTCATGGGAGATTCCCATGAGGTTGAACTCTGTGGGCCCACTGTGATGTGTGACTGACATCAACACCGTTAATTTGGTAGGTCACCTATAGTTTATAGGGTGTGCTAAAATTCAACCGTAACGGAACTCAGGTGGGCTGCATCAGCTGAAACCATGGGAAATCAGCACTAAAACATTTAAAAGCACTTGGTGGGCCCCTTGAGTTTTAGAATGGCCTAAAATTTGGTGTTACCCCTCATCCAAGCAGGACACACACAATGGATGGGCTGGATGTCTAAACCACATCCCACTGGGCCCTACATACAATTAATAAGGTTTCGGTGGGTGGGCATCCACTCTTGATTTTTGTCTATGGTGTGGCCCACCTTAGTCATGAATTGGTCTGATTTTTGGGCCCATGGCTCACCATGGAAGGATGCATGTGATTGACGGGATGGATTTCCATCACACATCATGGTGCGGCCTATAGAGCTCGATGTCATGGTGTGGCCCACCTAGGACAAGGGTATTTTGGGAGCTTAGAAAATATGATTGTTCAATCCTACGGTTTAGATTTTGCTAGTAAAAAAGCCAATGACTTAGATTCTACATGCCAGGTCTAGACAATTTTAACCTCGAATTAACTGGAGAAAACATGGTTTTTAGGGTGGCAATGGGCCGGATTAGATAACACACCCAGCTTGACAAGCCCAAACCTACTTTGGGCCAGGCTTAGACCCAAGCTAGCTTGGTCTGTTGGCAGGGCTTGGGGCTGCATGCATGGCCCGATTAATATTTGAGTTGGGCTTGGGCTCAAGTCATTTTAGCTTGCCCCAACTCAACCCAACTTTACATTACATGGTTATATATTACAAGTAACAACAATAATATATCTTGAATATAAAGAGTTGGTTCGGATCCTTTAAAACGTTTATTTCTCTGTGCATTTACAACCGAAACTAATAGATTAGTGAAATTCAAGTGGGGAATGGGGATTTTATTGATTTTCGACCCGTGCAATGTAGCCTCCTTGGACCTACTATGATTATTGTATTACATCCAATCCATCCATTCGTTGCACGAACTGTTGGGATTGTAAAAGAAAAACCAATGTTATGTTACGTACCTTCTACTTAGATTATATGCATGACGCATTCATCCATTCGCATAACTAATGTGTGTGGAATATGCTTATTGATATGGGTTTGAGAGGAATTCTTCTGATTGTCTTTGGACGCTTGAGATTAGACAACTGCCGGTGGTTGAAGGAGAATTGTGACCTATAAATCTTAGTGCCTTGGCCATGACCATTGGAGCCTTTGCACGGATAGGCGCAAGGAGGCTTTTCTCCGGCGGCCTTTGCACGGATAGGCACAAATGCTTCTCCACAAAAAGTGGTGCAAAGGGTTTGTTCCAGGACATGCTCCACAGAAGGTGGCGCAAAGTCTTCTACAAAACTCTACAAAAGATGGCGCAAAAGGCCTCTGTCAAGACAAGTTCCACAGTAGGTGGCGCAAACCCCTTTTCCTCTCATTTCATTTGCGCGAGGTCGCGCAAAGAAGCTTTCCTCTCTCTTTCCATTATGCGGGTTCACGCCAACCTTCTCCATTGCGCGCGTTCACGAAAACCCTCTCCCTTTTTCTCTCTCTTGTCTTCCTACCTTCTTGTCCCCCTTCCTTCTTGTCTTCCAACCAACCCCTCAAATGTGGCATGGGGAGGGGTATTTATAGGCGTCCCTCTCTTACATAGTGGTGATCACCACTACTTCTTAGGATTTGGTATAGGTTTAGGTTTAGGGATTTGAGAATCCATTTAGGTCTTAGGTTTAGGTTATGGGTTATAGGTTTAGGTTTAGGTTTTAGGTTTAGGTTAAGGTTAGGTTATGGGTTATAAGTTTAGGTTATAGGTTACAGGTTAAGGTTTAGGTTTAGGTTTAGGTTAAAGTTTAGGTTTAGGTTATAGGTTATAGGTTATAGGTTATAACTTATAGGTTATAGCTTTAGGAAATTGAGAATAGGTTTAAGGTCTAGGTTTAGGAAATCGGGTTCGGGTTCGGAATCGGGTTTAAGTTTGGGTTTTCAAGTTTAAGTTTAAGTTTAGGTTAGGGAGTTGAGATTAGGACTGGGTGTAGGTTTAAGTTTAGAGATTTGAGAATACATTTAGGTTTTAGGTTTAGGTTTAGGTTTAGGTTATAGGTTTAGGTTTAGGTTAGGTTATAGGTTAGGTTTAAGGAATTGAGTTTAGGTTATAGGTTATAAGTTAAGGTTTAGGTTTAGGTCAAGGTTTAGGTTTAGGTTATATAGGTTTTGGGATTTGAGAATAGGTTTAGGTTATAAGTATAGGTTTAGATTAATGTTGTAGGTTATAGGTTTAGGTTTATGTTATAGGTTATAGGTTTAGATTTATGTTATATGTTTAATGTTGTAGGTAATAGGGTTAGGTTTAGGTTTTACGTTTAGGTTAAGGTTACAGGTTTAGATTTAGGTTATAAGTGTAGGTTATAGGTTTAGGTTTAGGTTAGGTTATAGGTTAAGGTTTAGGGAATTGAATTTAGGTTATAGGTTATAGGTTTATGTTAAGGTTTAGGTTATAGGTTTAGGTTTATGTTAAGGTTTAGGTTATAGGTTTAGGTTTAGGTTTAGGTTATAGGTTTTAGGATTTGAGAATAGGTTTATGTTATAGGTTTAATTTAATGTTGTAGGTTATAGGTTTTGGTTCTAAGTTTATGTTAATGTTGTAGGTTTAGGTTTAGGGATTTGAGAATACATTTAGGTTTTAGGTTTAGGTTTAGGTTTTATGTTTAGGTTAAGGTTACAGGTTTAGGTTATAGGTTTAGGTTTAGGTTATAAGTGTAGGTTATAGGTTTAGGTTTAGGTTAGGTTATATGTTAAGGTTTAGAGAATTGAGAATAGGTTAAGGTTAAGGTTTAGGTTTAGGAAATCGGGTTCGGGTTTAGGTTTTGGTTTTCAAGTTTAGGTTTAGATTAAGGAGTTGAGATTTGGATTAGGTGTAGGTTTAGGGATTTGAGAATACATTTAGGTTTTAGGCTAAGGTTATAGGTTTAGGTTTAGGTTATAGGTTATAGGTTATAGCTTTAGGGAATTGAGAATAAGTTAGGGTTTATGTTTAGGAAATCAGGTTTGGGTTCGGGATCGGGTTTAGGTTTGGGTTTTCAAGTTTAGGTTTAGGTTAAGGAGTTGAGATTAGGATTAGGTGTAGGTTTAGGTTTAAGGATTTGAGAATACATTTAGGTTTTAGGTTTAGGAAATCGGGTTTAGGTTCGGGGGAGGGTTTAGGTTTAGGTTTAGGTTAGGGAGTTGAGATTAGGATTAGGTGTAGGTTTAGGTTTAGGGATTTGAGAATACATTTATGTTATAGGTTTAGGTTATAGGTTTAAGTTTAGGTTATAGGTTTAGGTTTAGGTTGAGGTTTAGGTTAGAGGTTATAGCTTTAGGGAATTGAGAATAGGTTTAGGTTTAGGTTTAAGAAATTGGGATCGGGTTCGGGTTCGGGTTTAGGTTTGGGTTTTCAAGTTTAGGTTTAGGTTAAGGAGTTGAGATTAGGATTAGGTGTAGGTTTAGGTTTAGGGATTTGAGAATACATTTAGGTATTAGTTTTAGGTGTAGGTTTAGGTTTAAGGTTATACTAGGGTCTGCTCCAATAATTTCGAGCTAATACATAAACACGATATGTCCAAATGGCCAGGCCACTCCAATGTTGTCCTTAGAAAATGGACAGCTTCATCATAGTCATAACAGCGATTCCCACCTTCTAGGGACCCCCGCTCAACATCTAGATAGCTTCGACGCACATCGAGGTCTGCTCTAACAATTTCGAGCAAATACATAAACACGGCCTGTCCAAATGGCCAGGTCACTCTAATGTTGTCCATAGGAAATGGACAGCTTCATGATAATCATAATGGTTATAACAGTGGTTTCCACCTTCCAGGGACCGCTCAACATCCTTATAGCTCCGAAGCACATTCGGGTCTGTTTCATCAATTTCAAGCTTATACATTTAAAAACAACATAAAAAGGTAAGTAAAGCAAGAAACATAAATATGAAGATATTGACTGAAATTACTAGTGTATCTATATTCCTTCTATATACTAGGTTGATTTTGAGTTGATTATGACTCTGCAACAGTAAATCCAAGAAAAGCTACCAACAATATCGTGTTGACATAACATAGGTAACTCAAAATAAATAAATAAATAAATAAATAAAACTTACCTTGTGAGTTGTTACCTCAGTGGCAAACCTCAACATGGTCGAATCCCTTGAAGTCACCCTCTTCATTTGACGCAAATCAGACATCAACGACTTCACCAGCACCTTTGAAGAATTCCTCTCTACAGGTAAACAAAGGAAGCAAATTATCTCATTTTATCAGATGTAGCCATCTTATTTCCCATACACATTAAGAAATTAAAATCTTGTCACAAGAGTAGTTCTCTGGTATTAAATGATATTTACACATCAACTCTTTCAACATAATAGGATAGGTTGCCAACAAACAGGGTTTTTGATCTAAAAGTCTGGGCACTAGGTGTTGCAAGTGTTTTAGGCTCTATCAATTTAGTACATGGCCGTCAGGTTTTGCAATATAGAGCTGAAAAAAGTATCATAGCCACATAGTCAAGAAAATTACCGCCTTCTTTTAGGTCTTTACCATTGTGGCATTTGCCATTTTGCCATCACCACCCTGCAAGGCAACATAAACAGTTTGCATGAGGAAAGAGAAATAGTGCATGTGCTAGCCAAGGACCCCTTGACTAGTGCCACAATGGGTATATAAATGTTGACAAGAAAGACATCAAGTAAGATTTCACTGAGGGGATTGGTTTTACCTTTTTCCATGCTTCTTTTTCTATTCCTTCCAACTGTTTGGATTGGTGGAGAACTCTAGAAAACACTGGAAATGAAATCAATTTCCATAGATGTGATGTTTTCTTATGATTGCAAAAAGCAAAAATAGGTGTGGAAATCGATTTCCTTTTCCACCATTTCCCAAAAAATGAATGGAACTTTTTCCCAAAAGAAATCTGTTAAATTAGATTTCCATGGTTACAAGAGTATAAGTGCCTATCCTCTACATCCATATATATCAATCCTCAATTCAAAGTAGACATGCATTCTAGAAGATAAATAGATTTACCTGACATTTCCTTCCACCGCAACCTCAGAACTCAAGCTTTGACAGACAAACTGCAGTCCAAACCATGCTCGTGGATATCAATGAAAATTGCAATGAAAAAATCAAAAGAAGTGATGGCTGGATATATATTAGAAGTGATCCGTGGCTCCATCCTCATGCAGTTATACACATGACTAGATTAGAGCTTACTTAAATAATGAAGATATATGCAACAGTACAAAGGCCTACATAAAGTTCATAATGGCTGCATCTACAACTGTCAAATGGGACAACGACATTCTACACTACTCTGTAACCATCAATCTCAGAGTTAGAGAGAAGCATATAAGAAATTTATCTTCTCTAAATATAATAGTGAAGAATGTCAGGAGAATATGGATACAGTGAAAAAATAACCTCAAAATACAATAGTGAGATGTTTTTGGTGGAAAATTTTGCCTTCAAGATAGGGCCTCTTTATTATCAGATCAAACAATCCATATACACCAAATAGCAAAAAGTCTCATAAATCACCTAGTTTAATCAGGTTTCAGTTCCCATCTAAATTATCCATTTGATGGGTCTCCTACTGAAGATGGACTATAATCCAAATATCCTCAAACTAGAATATCATAGCCATCAGCAATATGTAGCATTTTTAAACTTAAATGTGAGAGGAACTCTACTATCTCAACATCATCTTTCAAGACTTCTATGAAGCACTTCCAATCAAAAGGGTCCTTAAAATCACTACAAGATTCTATTGAAACTACATTAAGCCCTGTTTTTTCAGTTTTCTAGTCTACTAAAACAAGTGTAAGATTCTCATGGTTGTTGTGGGCATGAGTTCATACCTCGGATCTGTCCAAAAGGACTTGTGCTCATTATCTTTGCTATTGCAACCATATCTCATATTTGCACAATTAAATCCGAAATCTGTTGTAAGTGTAGATCTGCAAGCTAAGTCTCGATAGTGCCATAATAACAAACACAAAACCATCAATTCAAAAGATCTGCCAAGCTAAATGAATGAACTAGAGCTAATACATGTAACATAAATTAGATCTGATCTATGAAGCACAGAAAGCTACAAATTAGAGAAACAAAGACAATCATAGATCCGGAAAACATTAAAAAAAATCCAACGGAATGAAATCGATATAGCTAGATCCAATGCTTCTAAGAAGCTTTCTAGTCAGATATATAAGTATTGACATATCCAGATCCGGATCTATGGCTTAAAAACACAGATCGACAAAGAAAACCACATAAAATGAGGACATTCAAAGTAAAGGCAAAAATAAGAACAAATCAAATATCCACCATTGAAAGAACAAACTCAAAACGGTAACCTAATCGTTGTAGCCCATCTCCGCTCCGAATATCAATCCGAAAACCCCCAAATTTGGAAACCCCAAAATCCAAAAACCTCCAAATTCAAAAACCTCCAAATTTGAAAACCCTTAAATCCAAAAACCTCCAAATTCGAAAACTCCCAAATTTGAAAACCCCTAAATCCAAAAAAACCTCCAAATTCGAAAACCCCCAAATATATCAACCTTCCGCTTTCGAATGAACGGCCTTAAGGGGAGCATTCTGCCATTACCATTGTTGCTACCTCCCAGCTGAGGAATAAACTAGAGTGGTTGCCCTTCCTTCAAGCTGCGAGCTAGAATGAGAAAACCCTAGGTAAGGGGTTCACCAAAACCCTAGGGAGAGGGAGATGCGTGGGCTGTTTGAGGGAGAGGGAGATGCATGCGCTGTTGGAGGGAGAGGGAGAGAGATGGAGGAGAATGAGAGAGAGATGGAGGAGATGGATCAAATATAGAAGAGAGGTAGAAGAGACGATAGATATGCATTGGAGAGAGAGGGAGGAGAATGAGAGAGATGGAGCAGAGATAGGGAGGGAGGGAGAGGATTGGAAAATAGAGAGAGAGAGAGATGGAGCAGAGATAGAGAGGGAGAGAGAGGATTGGAAAATAGAGAGAGAGAGAGAGAGAGAGAGAGAGAGACAAATAACCTGTTTTGGGCGTGGCTCTGTTTCGAGAGCGCACCCAAATTTGGGCAACGTTTCGTGAGACGGACTGTGGACTATCCTGATAGGGGCTCCATAGGGCCCACCATGATGTATTTGATTTATCCATTTCGACTATTAATTTTATTAAATTATTTTAATTCATGTTCCTAAACTTAAGGTAGATTTCAGGTCCAAGTGGACCACACCATAGGAAGAAAATGTGATTTAATCTCCACGTTTCCTACCGTGTGGTCCACTTGAGCCTTAGATTTAGCTTATTTTTTATTTCATGCTCTAGCATAATATTTCCATATATATGGATGACTTAGATAATATATATATATATATATATATATATATATATATATATATATATATATAGGCCCCATATAGCCCCTTACAACATCATTAATTATTAATAGTGTGTCAACTTTTTACTTGCGGTTTATATCTACAGAAAAAACCTAACGCGGTCTGTATTTGCCCCTTTTTTGGTAGTGAAAATCTATAGTAGACCCCGCCATAGAAAACAATAGGGAGGGTGATTCCCACCGTTGAAACAATCCTAAGGCCCATTGTAGTGTTTATTTGAAATCCAACTAGTTCAAAAGTTTTTTTTTTTTTAAAAAACATCAAATAAGGGAATACACAAATATCAGCTTGACCAAAAACTTTTGTGGCCTTTAGAAGTTTTTAATGGTGGCCATCACTGTCCCACTATTTTCTATGTTAGGGTCCACTAGAACTTTGGATGTAACTCGTTCTTTGGACATTGCCCTAAAATGATCTCTCCAAATGGATGGAAGGTGTGGATACAAAACATACATCATGGTGGGGCCCAAAAACTGAGAGGTATATAAATCTCAGGTGGACCACACCACATGAAAACAATAATGATTGGATATCCATCATTAAAATCCTCCTAAGGCCCACTTTACTGTTTATTTGACATCCAATCTGTTTATTAGGTCATACAGGCCTAGATGAAGGGGTAAAACAAAAATCATCTCGATCTAAAACTTTTATAGCCCCATTTTAGCCCCCAAATGTTTTTAATGGTTGACGCTCATACAATACTATTTCCTGTAATGTGGTCCATTTCAAAATTTGTTTTATTTTTATCAAAAATTTCAAAAAAGCCGATTTTTTCCACTTATTATTTGGATATATCTCATTTTTGGTCTCATACCATAAGATGATCTTTAAAAATAGATAGATGACATAGATTAAACACATACATCATGGTAGGGCTCACAGAGCACCAACCACCAGCCATTGGATGGTGTCAGGGGGAGTAGCCAATCCGTTCCCCTTATTTGTGGTGTGGTCCATTTAATCTTTGGATATGATTCATTTTTTGGATAATTCTCTAAAATTATCTCGAAAAATGGATGAACAGTGTGGGATGATCCCAAAGTTTTGGTAAATCCAAAACTCAAGTGTACCATGCCATGCAAAACAATGTGGAATAATGATTTCCACCGTTGATACCTTCCCAAGGACACTGCTAAAGGATGATCCGTCTCAAGAAGGATAAGCGGTGTTATAGCCTTTGAAATGGGGTCATGTTTGTTGATCCAAACCGTTGATATTGACAAGATGCAAAGCTAATGATGGCTGTCTCAAACACCCAACTTTCAACCAATGGCCCATAAAACACAACTGTTAATGACATATTCCATTTTCAAAGAAAAAGAGCTAAATGATCAAAGGGTTGAAATATTCAAATCTTGAGTAGTTTTAATTGGCATCTCCCATCCATGGGGAGGCCAATCAATATAAACTGTTTGGATCCTCAAAACATGACCTTGGATTGAGGGCTTCAATTGCAACACGTTGGATTTTGTATGCATGCATCAACAATCATACTCTAGTTGGAAAGTAACTTACCATTCAACTAGTTGCATTTGAGACCTTCACACACACATAAAGATTCTTTAAAGCCTTCTTAGCTAATACTTGTGTCAACATGTGCATGAACTAGTTCTCCACTTCTCTTACATTGCGAAATTCACCACGATGCATTGCATGTGAACAAATGCAACTTGTGCATGACATCTAAGCCACTCAAAAGATGGGCCACACCATGAGTATCATCTGGGCCAAAAATCAAGACACTCATCATGCAATTCAAAAAATCAAGACGCTCATCATGCAATCTATTTTTCGAGATCATTTTAGAGAATTATCCAAAAAAAAGAATCATATCCAAAGATTAAATGGACCACACCACAAATACCAGCAGGATGATGATTTTCACTGTTAAAAAATTCGTAGGGCCCATCATAACGTTTATTTTGCATCCAATTTGTTCATAAGGTCACAAAGACCTGGATGAAGGGGAAAAAAATTTCATATTGATCCAAAACTTCTGTGATCCCCTAAAGGGTTTCAATGGTAGACGTTCAATCCCCCAACTGCTTATTTCAGTGTGGTCCACTTGATAGTTAGATCTGTCTTATTTTTCATCTCAAGACTTAAAACGAGCTTGCCAGATGGATGGACGGTTTGGATATAACACATATGGGTTTGGGCCGGTACCCTAACCAGTCTCTCGTCCCTCTCTTGCCCTTGGTCCCTTCTCTCCTCTCTCTCTCTCTCTCTCTCTCTCTCTCTCTCTCTCTTTTCCTATAGATCTCTCGCTCCTCTCTCTCTTCCTTGCTCGATCTTGTTGCCGGCCGCCCTACCCACGCACGCCCTCTCGCTCTCTCTGAATCCGTGGTTGAAGGATTAAATCTCCAGCAACATTGAGGTATTTCTCTCTCTCTCTCTCTCTCTGTCTCTTTTCCTATAGATCTCTCGCTCCTCTCTCTCTTCCTTGCTCGATCTTGTTGCCGGCCGCCCTACCCACGCACGCCCTCTCGCTCTCTCTGAATCCGTGGTTGAAGGATTAAATCTCTAGCAACATTGAGGTATTTCTCTCTCTCTCTCTCTGAATCTCTCTCAATCTCAATTCTGATTTAGGGCCTATTTGGATGCCTGTAAGTTCTTTTAAGTTGTAAGACTTACCTGTAAGTCATTTATAAGTGAAAGTTACTTACAGGTAACTTGTTTGGATGTAAGTTGTTAGTTACTTACAAGTAAGTTTTTCTATTTGGATAACCTGTAAGTTACTTACAGGTAGAAAGTTGTATATTCACATCAAGCAGAGCTTAGATTAGAAAATTGTTCTAAAATGTTATAATCATAAAAAAAAAACATGGGATCAAATATGTTATTTCGTTAATCCCATCAAGATGAATATTTAAGATAATTATTAAGCTAAACCAATCATCAAGTGCGCTATAAAAGTGGGCCCACAAATTCAAAATATCTATAATATGGAGTAATAACTCAATTTAAACATGGAGAATAAACTTCTTCAGTGAAAAACTCGGTAACACAAACAAGGTAGGCCCAAAATCCCTGATGAAAAAATGGTTGGGCAAAGTGGATATATAACACATTATCAAGGTGGGCCCACGACGAGGGTAACACCCACTACTGTGTTACTAGTAATGCAATCAGATTACGTACTGAGTTGCTGCTTTACTTTTATTACACAAAGTAAATTTAGTTGGGCCCACTATAAATGCATACAGTTTATCCAATCATTCCATCCATTTTTTTCATCTACATGCAGAGGTCAAGCCATAAAATTAAGCATATCTAAAGCTCAAGTGGACCATACCACAAGAAACAGTGGAAATACTGATTTAGACTGTTAAAACCTTTCTAGCGCCCATAGTGATCTTTATTCGTCATCCAACATGTTCATGAGATCACAAACACCTGGATGAGGGAAAAAAATCAGCTTGATCCATAACTTTTGTGCCCCCCTAGAAATTTTCAAGCGGTATACACTCAATTCACACTATTTCCTGTGGTGTGGTCCACTTGATCTTTGGATATAGCTAATTTTTAAGATCACAACTTAAAAAATTAAGTATTGAAATGGATGGAAATTGTGGATCAAATACATATATCATGGTGGATCCCACAGAGTTTATGCTTTGCTCAGCACTTAATCCCTTCTCTCAGAATACTCAGCCGTGCACAAGTTGGCAAGAGTTCTCTTGAGAACTTTTTGAGAACTCATCATACGTGACTTGAGTCCAAAATCTGAATGGTCCACGTGATGCAGAACCCCATGAAACCCCTATGACCCAACTTTTACTTTAATCTAAAATATTGGTAGGCCATGACAAAAGAAAATATTTTCCTACCTTGATTTGCATCTCTTTTATATGACCCACCAGAGTTTTAAATTAGGGTGAAAATTGGTCCTTGATGGTTTCATGGGATGCTGCATCACATGGACCGTTCGGATTAGAGGTCCATGACACGTGTGAAAAAAATGCGCACATGGGCAGGTGTGTATAAGTGAGCGTGCCTTATCGAGTTAACGTCAAGCCACTATTGTTTTCAAAGAGGAAAAAAGGGTCGATGAAATCCTATCGTTCTAGGAGGAGAAGAGACGGAAGGCGGTAATTGTAGAGAGAAATTGCAGAGACGGAGAGAGATTGCAGAGAGGGAGGGAGAGAGATTGCAGAAAGGGAGGGAAGGAGGGGGAGAAAGATTGCAGAGGAGGGAGAGAGACTGCAGAGAGGGAGGAGGAGAGACTTAGGATGGAGAGGCAAAACCTTCAATCCCCATTCGTGTGTTTCTCCCTCTTCCACTCTTTTTAAAAATCCGACTGTTGAACCTGTTTGTAAGTCACTTACAAGTAAGTGGACCACACGTTAGGGTTTTTCAAATTTTAGGGTGGATTCCACCGGAATGTTTATTTGCCATACAACCTGTTGATATGCTAGGTGGGGCCCACGGTGATGTTAGTCACAATGGGCCGTGTAGCCTGCCTTACCCAACAATCCGATTTGGATTTGGGGTTTTTAGGGCTTACAAATTTGAATGTGGACCCCAAATTGGTGTTTTGCTGATTTTACAAATTAGGGATTTTGGGGAGCTGAGTAATTTTGCAATTGGGAATTTCACCTTCTGTCTTTTATTTATTTATTTCTATTTTCTTTATTGACATTTACAAACATCTAAATTTGGAATTCATGCATAATAACAGTTATACTCATTAATTTGATTTAATTGTTACCTGAACTTGGTATTTAGCTATGGTGTGGATGGCCTGTGTCAACATTTGGCATATGGCACATGTGCAATAGTCATAATGGTCAATCACTACTATTTTCAAAACTTGATCCAAAACTTGTATGGCCCATTAATGGTCAATTGCCACTATTTCCTGTGTTATGGTCCATCTAATAATTAGAACTGCTTCATTTTTTAGATAATGCCCTAAACTGATCTAAAAAGTATAATACTTTCATGAAATTTATTGAATTGATATTCTCGGTTATGTTTGGTATTACGTAGATGGAATTCATGTATTAAAAAAAATGATGTAGAGATATGAGATCAATTTTAGGAACTCTCAAATGTGCCCTATATGATGTTTATATGAAATTTACCTTGATTAGTAGATGCATCACTTCATTTTAGTAGGGTCCACTAATTCTTGAAGTCAAATTCAAGCCATTTTTTATGCAAGTTATTGACTAGACTACATACACATTTAAAAATTCTCATATGTAGCCCATCATGATGTTTATGTAAAATCCACCCTAATCATCGAGTGCATTACCCTATTTTAGCGATAAGGACTAAAAATTAGCCTGATCCATGATTTAGGCGGGCCATCCAAAATAAAAAGTAATACTCACCCTCCAAATTATTTCCTGTTGTGTGGCCACCTAATAGTAACCTCTTCCCTTGACTTAGTTACAAGTGCCTTTATAGGGTAATTGCTATCAAAGTAGTACTTGACATCAGACATGAGCTAGAAAAGTATGCTACATGATATGTTAATTTGAATCAATTAACCATTCCTCACTAGAATTGTTCAGAATTCTACATCAACTTTTATTTCACTTTTGTCATATATGACTTGGCTTCTACCATTGTCAAACATGATTTTACTTGCTTTTTCCTTTTTTTGGTGCCTACTTTTCTTGGACATGGTTACAAGTTTCATCATTCTTGAATATGAAGCAATTACAAGTAAACAAGATATCATAATCATCAAAGAATGCATGAAATAATCCCAATTTTTAGAAATTTACTAAAAACCAATCTTGTTTCATTTTCAACATTAACTCCATTCGGAATTATCACAACACAACAGGTTGGGTCTTTGTCAGTGTCATTTTATACAGGTGTTGAGAGTTCCAACTCCATAGAAGCGAAAACTTGTACTTGAGACAATTACTAGTGAAAAATAAATGAATGAGTGAGGATAATAACATCCCCGCTTTTGAAATCATGTTGAATTTCTTGACTATTTAGATTAGGATAATAGCAACCCTACATAGAAGGACTATAGATACACTAGTAATTCCCCTCAATGTCTTCATATGGATGTTTCTTGCTTTACTTACCTTTTATGTTGTTTTTAAATGTATTAGCTTGAAATTGATCGAGCAGACCCGGATGTGCGTTGGAGTTATCCGGATGTTGAGCGGGGGTCCCTGAAAGGTGGGAACCGCTGTTATGACCATGATGAGGCTGTCCATTTCCTATGGACAACATTGGAGTGGCCTGACCATTTGGATAGGCCGTGTTTATGTATTTGCTCGAAATTGATGGAACAAACCCGGATGTGCGTTGGAGCTATCCGGATATTGAGCGGGGGTCCGTAGAAGGTGGGAACCGCTGTTATGACTATGATGAAGCTGTCCATTTTCTATAGACAACATTAGAGTGGCCTGACCATTTGGACAGGCCGTGTTTATGTATTAGCTCGAAATTGTTGGAGCAGACCATAGTATAACCTTAACCTAAACCTAAAACCTAAACCTAAACCTAAAACCTAAAACCTAAACCTAAATCTAAAACCTAAATGTATTCTCAAATCCCTAAACATAAACCTACGCCTAATCCTAATCTTAACTCCCTAACCTAAACTTAAACCTAAACTTGAAAACCCAAACCTAAACTCGATCCCGAACCCGAACCCGATTGATGTAATAATGTAGCCCAATCACATGGCAACAAACAAGAAAATCTTGCTTTGTTGGCAAGCATACTCGAACTCAAGCATCACAATACATCTATTTCCATCTCCACTATCTCTTATAGCATAGATTATTTGAGATTTGAATTTATCTCATTTTTAGAGTCATGTCCTAATACAATATGATAATATTAATAGACAAGGTGGATTTATCACCAACATTATTCCAAGACCCATATAACTTCTCCTTATAAGAAATTGGGTAGGGCACATCTCACCTAAACATAAACCTACACCTAATCTTAATCTCAATTCCCTAACCTAAACTTAAACCTAAACTTGAAAACCTAAACTTAAACCCATTTTCGAACCCGAACCCGATTTGCTAAACCTAAACCTTAACCTATTCTCAATTTCCTAAAGCTATAACTTATAATCTATAACCTATAACCTAATCCTAAACCTAAAATCTAAATATATTCTCAAATTCCTAAACCTAAACCTACACCTAATCCTAATCTCAACTCCCTAACCTAAACATAAACCTAAACTTGAAAACCCAAACCTAAACCCGATCTTGAACCTGAATCTGAATCTATACACCCTTAGCCTAAACTTAAACATATAACATAAACCTAAACCTAAATGTTCACTCCCTAAGTGCAGGGTTGTGATATAGTAATAACTCGGTAAGATCGAGGTCGAATCCCAAGGGACTGAAACCTGTACGTAATCTAAAACTAACTAGAACTAGAACTAGAATAAGATGAAATCCGAATCAAATAGAATTTAAGAAATAATTGTGAAATTATTATCTAAAACTTAGGAATTCAGGGAAAGGACACTAGGGATTCAGAGGATCCACTTGTAGAGATCAGGAAGATCTTACGTTTGCTTTAAGAATCATGGAAATTAACTGAACTTACTTTGATTTAGTTTTCAAGAGATGAAAGGTATATGAATTAGAATGGATTCCATCACCAAACCATGCCTAGGAGACAAAGCAAACAACAGAATTAAACTAATTACCAACCAATCACATGTATGAAGGTTAGGAAGGGTACCATCATCCGACCATGCCCAGGAGACTATGGTGAATAACAGGGCTTCTTGATGTCATAAATATAAAAGGAAAAAAGCATGCTCAAAGCCAGTGCAGACCCATTGTAATTTCAGTCACAACAGACCATTAAAGACTAAAAACATTTCATTAATTAAACTATAATTAAAATCAATTCAGTGTAAATAAAAAGCTCAAACAAAGTCTCCCATCACGCTACAGGCTTCACCTCTTAGCCCTAGTTAAGAGGTTTAGCCACACATAGATGGGCTAAACATCCTAAAAAAAAAGAAGTAAAAACACATAGAAGAAATAAAAACAATAAAAAATTTCTACTCTCTGTCTCTGCCTCTTACTGATGGCTCCAACTTCTCCCAGCTAAAAAATTCGTTCCATGCCTCTTCTCTCTCTCCTGTCTTCCTTTAATAACCAGCAAGGAGCAGGTCAGTTTGAAGAACTGACGCTGCTAGTGAGGCTCGAGAGGCGGTAGTAGAAAACGCAAACAGCTCGCGTTTGGAAAGTTTTTGGGACAACTGGCCGTCCTCATCTTCCGTTTGGTCTTCATGGATGGGGACAATCCCAACTTTAGGAGCTTATGGACAGTTCAGATTGCCAGTTCAATCACTGATGGTGGCCCACCTGGATCGACTGCAGCTCTGTTTGCGAAACAGAGCTTGCGCAACATTGTGTTGTGAACGTCGGTGGGCCCATGATTAGTTACGGTTGAAAAATCCATTCCGTTCATTGAAATATAGATGAAAAACCATTCGGTTAGGCAGAGATCAAGTTGATTTCGTGTGGCCCACAAAACTCTTCATTACACCATCCATCTTGTGTTTAATCACGATCCACGTGTGTACATGTGCATGGGCCAAAAAGGAAAGCTAGGTGATGGTCACACACCCCCTCTGGACACGTTTAATGGTTCAGATTTTCAGAAATGTTGATGTATGGGGCCCACAACCACAAACCCACAGTCGGACGTCCGTCCGCTATCTCCTAGTGGGAGATGGATCAAGTCAAGGCAGTCAACGCTGCCTTGACGGTTTGGTGCACGGTGGCTGTGTACACGTTATGTACACGCACTCCCTCCAGGTCCATCGTGATGTTTACGAGAAATCCTCTCCGTCCATCTATTTTTTTTGCCTCATTTAAGCTATCGAAACCAGTTTTGCAGCATATCCAGACATCAGGCGGGCCTGAAATCATTAGTTTATAGGCTGATCTGTTCGTTGGGCCACTTTCGAAGGGATCTGAGGGCTGAAATTCAATGTGTACGGTTCATTTATGGTCCTCAGGCCATGTATGAAGTTTTAAGCCGATCAGATGGTGAGAATCCTGTGATCTTGCATTCTGGCTGACTTTCAGGCCCGTTGGAGCTTCAGTTTCTCGATTTTCGCCGGTCCCTGACATATAATTCAGTCAATCTTGGTCCTTTAGAGTCCGTCCCTTGCCTTGGTATCTTTAGATTGTTAAATCCATGCCTTTAACACCTTTTTACAGTTCCTGCACTCAAATACACCTTGCATCACTAACACGGTTAAAATCGGGCTTTAAACAGTATCATGTTCATAAATATCGGTAATAACTGGGGTCCGATATGCAATATTTGACCCTCAATACAACCCCCAACCAGCATTTTGCTAGTTCCGAGGAAAATATGTGAAAAATAAGTTGAGAATTATAAGATAATTTCTATGAACTCGAGTGATTTTTGAAAAGCAATTCAGATACTAAAATTCTAATATTCATGAATGTTGGGCATGGATTCAAGCGCACGGTAAATTCCACAGTCAAGTTCAAATTATTTATCCATCAATTAGAAAAATTCTAAACATTGAGTTCCATAGGTGTATAGTGTAATATCAGCTCATTAACATTAAGATTCAATTTGTTATTCCATGATATCATTGGTAACCAGCAGAGCATTAAGGACACCCAAAACCTAAACTAAAATGTGCCTCATAGATCATTTTTCTTCTTTCTTTTAGCCTTTGATTTTTTCAGTAAAGGTAATGACAAGAAGGGGAACCAAATCCTCACCTACAGGGAGCAAACCTATGGTGAAGACTGTACACCTAACCCTTTTCTTCATATCATCCATGAGGAATTAAATCCACACCTATAGGGAGCAAACCTATGGTGAAGATTATTCGCCCAAATCTTTCCAAAGGTATCTTTTTTTTTTTCATATCGATCCTGTTAGGCATTTTTTTCTTCAATTAATCATGACGGGCAATTTTCCAGGCTGGATCCTTACATGCTTAGTGATTACCAAGTTAACCCTTCAATATCAAACCGAAACCTTAATGGGAAAGCGAGATGTGACATGTGAAATCATGACTCAATCAATGTTTACAACTTCTAATCATAGATTAATAACTCGATCTTAATTGTGAAATCTAACAGATAATTGAATTCAAGAGTCATACATTACCAACATCACGTATCTTGAAAATCTAAATTAAGGATATCCGTCAAAATCACTTCGAATTCACAGGAATTGCAAAAAAATTTAAAATTTTTTCACAATTTTTCCTCAAGACCAAGAAAATACTGATTAGGTAACCTAATCTCCTACCCCCAACCAAAAATCTACATTGTCCTTAGTGTAAAAGAAATAAGCATGCAGTACACATGGGACAACGAAAGTACAAAAGGAAAAGTGATGGGAAAATAGTACTTAGATAATGAATCGAGAAAGATACTTTTCAAAGATATCTACGTAAGAGCGGGTCATCACAAGAGAGAGCCAAAACAAAAATAACAAAAATAAAATCCTACCTATACCACTTTTACAGGTGCTCTCGATTGCATTTAGCGTATGCAACAAGCCTTTAAACCCCTAGGTTGCCCCTAGCGGACGAGTTGTAGTCTCGTGAGGGTTTGCAGCAATGTTACCCACAAACATTGAATCGATCATGCCACAAGGTTTCTTTTTCGGCCAATATCTTGATAAGTTTCTCAGTAAGTTCCTTAATAGGATCATCTAAAAGCCCATTTTGCAATAGGCTTGGGCGTCCTGGAGCATGACTTTGCAGAGAAACTTATGTACCTCATAAGAAATCTTCCATTGAATTGCTTGAGGTATCCGAAATATATACGATTTATCTATGACAGAAGAAGTTTCAACGTTAGTATTGCATGGTGAATCAGAGACTATAAGTAAATAAATTTTAGAAAACTTCCTAAGAAGTGATATAGTTTCAACACATTTTGAAGTTCCAAACTTCGGTTCAATTTTCAGCTCCTCTTCCTTTACTAGTAGACGTTTAGGATCAGGGGAAAAGAGAGTTTCAGAATAAGAGTTCTCTCGGTCAGTGATGACTACCGAGAAGTTATCTCGCAAGGCATCCACTTTGTCTTTTAACATGGGATCATTTGAAACTGCAAAGTGTGCCAAACAATCCCAAGAGTAGGGAAGTTCAGTTGAGTGTGACTTATTTTCTACATTGTAGCTCGTGATGATCTGCCTAAGGAAACCATCATCCTTGAAAGTAGTTGAATGTACGCTCTCTTCCTCCAGTCCTGCACAGAAAGATTGAAAAGTAATAGGGAAAGCATTGATGTGATCACTTTGTTCATTGAGACTACTCAATCGAGGTGTTAAATTATCAAACGTGTACAGCTCAGATGGTGGCCGCAATTGAGTGGTTTCAAATTTCAAGGTCGTAGCGAGCAACTCGTTCTTCTCCTGAATCACACATCATTCGATTTAGAGGAGTGGTCCAAACATGTTTCACAAGAGTTAGAAGGGTCAGTTGTAAGGGGCTCATCCTCCACCTTTAAATTAGATGTGTCAGGTGAGGGGAGTGACTCATTATGACTGACCACTTTGTATAGGTCTTGATCATTGCCCTGGACCAAACTTGAGATGGATTTCAGGGGAACTGTGGCTGCATATTCAGGATCGCCGTCCCAATATTCATCATATTTTAGTTCAGTGCAGTGCACATTTGGGATGAGATCACTTTCCTCACATTCTACACCTAGAATGGGTTGAGGTTCACATAAACTAACCTCTTCGTCATCATTGGAATCTAGTGTGTCTTGTGAGGGAAGCGTGTCATCATCATTATATTTGAAAGACAACCATGTCTCTTCCCTATTCTTTTGGATAGTCATTGAGATCGACTCATTGAAAAATTGAACCACATGCTCGTTAACGTAATTCAAATCTTCATTCCAAACTCCAGAGTTTTTTAAAAGTGAGTGAGGATCACTTTCCTCGCTTTGTATTTCTGGATTGGGTTGTGGTTGGGATGAGCGAGCTTCCTCTATCCTTTCAAGGCGTGAATTGAGTGTTTTCATTGTTTCCATTGCTTTTCTAATTTTTACAAGACAAGCTGAAAAAATATTACGCTGATATGAATTCTCTTGGATCGTTTCTGGTCGGATCTCAAAGATAGGGGATCTAAGAGAATAATCATTATAACATGTTGTTGGTTCATTTTCCCAATTTTGATGTTTTCACTGATTGCAGTCATACGGATCATAGGTGGGAGAATCTGATGGTTGGTAATATTTATTATCACTCATGATATAATCACGCATTGTTTTCTTTTTATCGGATGGGTGATAATAATTCTCGCAACCATAGTTATGATAACCTCAACACTCACGTATTGTTTTATTAATCCGTGGGGTGTAATTATTCTCCTGCATATAATCACGTAAGGACTTCTTAGCGGGTGGATCTTTATATTTTGATCGGTTCTCAATGATAGTTTCAGAAAGGTTTTGAGACATATGTCGATTTATATCATCATCATCCCAAAATAAGTTATTCTTCTCAGCATACTGACGTTGCCACTCGTGCATATACACGATGAACCCCTTAATCTGAATTTAATCCTAAGAAAAATAGAAGAAAAGATCCTACAACAATGTGGAAAGTAAGAGGAAGAGAAGTTAGAAAGAATGTACCAAATGAGAAGTTCCTATGTTGAGATCCTGAAAAAGAAAAATAAAAAAAATTAGTTTCTAAAAATAGAAAACCTAAAGTTAGAAAGTTCTAAATCAAAAATCCTAAGATATAAAGTAATGTTAGTTTCTAGAAAGGAAAATAAATTTTAAATTTCTAAAACTAAAATCCTAATAAAAAAAGTAGAGAAATTAGAAAGAGATTACCAAATTTGAACTTATGTCAGGATCCTACAAAATAGTAAAATAGATTAGTTTCTAAAAATAAAAAAAGAATTCAAACCTAAAATTAGAAAATCTTAATCTTAAACTAATCCTAAAACTAGTTAATCTCAGAAAAACATAGCCGTCAGTCCCCGGCAACGGCGTCAAAAACTTGTTCACTCCCCAAGTGCAGGGTTGTGATGTAGTAATAACTCGGTAAGACCGAGGTTGAATCCCAAGGGATTGAAACCTGTACGTAATCTAAAACTAACTAGAACTAGAACTAGAATGAGATGAAATCTGAATCAAATAGAATTTAAGGAATAATTGTGAAATTATTATCTAAAACTTAAGAATTCAGGGAAAGGACACTAGGGATTCAGAGGATCCACTTGTAGAGATCAGGGAGATCTTATGCCTGCTTCAAGAATCATGGAAATTAACTGAACTTACTTTGATCTAGTTTTCAAGAGATGAAAGGTATATGAATTAAAATGGATTACATCACCAAACCATGCCCAGGAGACAAAACAAACAACAGAATTAAACTAATTACCAACCAATCACATGTATGAAGGTTAGGAAGGGTACCGTCATCCGACGATGCCCAGGAGACTATGGTGAACAACAGGGCTTCTTAACGTCATAAACATAAAAGGAAAAGAGCATGTTCAAAGCCATTGCAGACCCATTGTAATTTCAGCCACAAAAGACCATTAAAGACTAAAAATATTCTATTAATTAAACTATAATTAAAATCAATTCAGTGTAAATAAAAAGCTCAAACAAAGTCTCCCATCACGCTACAGGCTTCACCTCTTAGCCCTAGCTAAGAGGTTTAGCCACACATAGATGGGCTAAACATCCTAAAAAAAATATAGTAAAAACACATAGAAGAAATAAAAATAAAAAAAAAATTCTACTCTCTGTCTCTACCTCTTACCGATGGCTCCAACTTCTCCTAGCCAAAAAATTCCTTCCATGCCTCTTCTCTCTCTCCTGTCTTCCTTTTATACCAGCAAGGAGTAGGTCAGTTTGAAGAACCGACGCTGTTGGTGAGGCTCGAGAGGCGGTGAAATGCATTTTTACGCACTTATGTAGCAGAAAATGTAAATAGCTCACGTTTGGAAAGTTTTTGGGACAACTGGCCATCCTTATCTTTCGTTTGGTCTTCATGGATGGGGACGGTCCCAACTTTAGGAGCTTATGGACAGTTCAGATTGCCAGTCCGGTCACCGGTGGTGGCCAACCTGGATCGACCGCAGCTCTGTTTGCGAAACAGAGCTTGCGCAGCATTGTGTTGTGAACGTCGGTGGGCCCATGATTAGTTACGGTTGAAAAATCCATTCCGTTCATTGAAATCTGACGAAAAACCATTCAGGTAGGCAAAGATCAAGTTGATTTCGTGTGGCCCACAAAACTCTTCATTTCACCATCCATCTTGTGTTTAATAACGATCCACGTGTGCACACGTGCATGGGCCAAAAAGGAAAGCTAGGTGATGGTCACGCACCCTCTCTGGACACGTTTAACGGTTCAGATTTTTAAAAATGTTGATATATGGGGCCCACAACCACAAACCTACAGTCAGACGTCCGTCCACTGTCTCCTGGTGGGAGATGGATCGGGTCAAGGCAATCAACGCTGCCTTGACGGTTTGGTGCACAGTGGCTGTGTACACGTTATGTACACGCACTTCCTCCAAGTAGGGTCCATCGTGATGTTTACGTGAAATCCTCTCCGTCCATCTATTTTTTCACCTCATTTAAGCTATCGAAACCAGTTTTTCAGCATATCCAGACATCAGGCGGGCCTGAAATCATTAGTTTATAGGCTGATCTGTCCGTTGGGCCACTTTCGGAGGGATCCGAGGGCTAAAATTCGACGTGTATGGTTCATTTATGGTCCTCAGGCCATGTATGAAGTTTCGAGCCGATCAGATGGTGAGAATCTTGTGATCTTACATTCTGGATGACTTTCAGGCCCGTTGGAGCTTCAGTTTCTCGATTTTTATTGGTCCCTGGTGTGTAATTCCGTTGATCTTGGTCCTCTAGAGTCCGTCCCTTACCTTGGTATCTTTATATCATTAAATCCATGCCTTTAGCACCTTTTTGTAGTTCTTGCTCTCAAATACACCCTGCATCACAAACACGGTTAAAACCGAGCGTTAAACAGTATCATGCTCATAAATCTAGGTAATAACTGGGGTCTGATATGTAATATTTGACCCTTAACACTAAACCTATAACCTAAACTTAATTCACTTAAGTTAAACCTACACCTTAACCCAAACATATAACCCGAACTCGAACCTGAACCTGAATTCCTAAACCAAAACCTATAACCTAAACTTATTCTCAAATCCCTAAACCCATAGCCTAAACCTATAATTTAAACCTATTTTCAAATCCCTAAACCTCTAATCTAAACCTAAACCTAAACCTAAACCTATAACCTAAACATATAACCTATAACCTAAACCCAAACCTAAACCTATAACCTTAACCTAAACCTATAACCTAAACCTAAACCTTAACCTTAACCTATAACATAAACCTAAAACCTAAAACCTATAACCTAAACCCAAACCTAAACCCGATCCCAAACCCGAACCTGATTTCCTAAACTTAAAACTTAACCTATTCTCAATTCCCTAAAGCTATAACATATAACCTAAACCTATAACCTTAACCTAAACCTAAACCTAAAACCTAAATGTATTCTCAAATCCCTAAACCCAAACCTACACCTAATCTTAATCTCAACTCCTTAATCCAAACCTAAACTTAAAAACCCAAACCTAAACCTGAACCTGAACCCAAACTCGAACCTGATTTTCTAAACCTAAACCTTAACCTATTCTCAATTCCCTAAACCTTAACCTATAACCTAACCTAATCCTAAACCTATAACCTACACTTATAACCTAAACTTAAATCTAAAACCTAAATGTATTCTCAAATCCCTAAACCTAAACCTACACCTAATCCTAATCTCAACTCCTTAACATAAACCTAAACTTGAAAATTCAGACCTAAACCCGATCCTGTACTCAAACTCGAACCCGATTTCCTAAACCTAAACCTTAACCTATTCTCAATTCTCTAAAGCTATAACCTATAACCTTAACCTATAACTAAAACCTAAACGTAAATCGAAAACATAAATGTATTCTCAAATCCCTAAACCTAAACCTATACTTAATCCTAATCTTAACTCCTTAACCTAAACCTAAACTTGAAAATCCAAACCTAAACCTGAACCCGAACCTGATTTCCTAAACCTAAACCTTAACCTATTCTCAATTCCCTAAACCTTAACCTATATCCTAACCTAAACCCAAACCTATAACCTACACTTATAACCTAAACCTAAACATATAATCTAAACCTGTAACCTTAACCTAAAACCTAAACGTATTCTCAAATCCCTAAACCTAAACCTATAACCTACAACATTAACATAAACTTATAACCTAAACCTATAACCTACAACATTAACCTAAACCTATTCTTAAATCCCAAAACCTATAACCTAAACCTAAACCTATAACCTAATCCTAAATCTAAACCTTAACCTATAACCTAAACCTTAACCTATAACATATAACCTATAACCCATAACTTATAACCTAAACTCAATTCCCTATACCTTAACCTATAACCTAACCTAAACCTAAACCTATAACCTACACTTATAACCTAAACCTAAACCTAAACCTGTAACCTTAACCTAAATGTAAAACCTAAACTTAAACCTAAAACGTAAATGTATTCTTAAATCTCTAAACCTAAACTTATAACTTACAACATTAACATAAACTTATAACCTACAACATTAACCTAAACCTATACTTATAACCTAAACGTATTCTCAAATCCCAAAACCTATAACCTAAATCTAAACCTATAACCTAAACCTAAACCTTAACCTATAACCTAAACCTTAACCTATAACATATAACCTATAACCTAAACTTATAACCTATAACCTATAACCTAAACTCAATTCCCCAAACCTTAACTTATAACTTAAACCTTAACCTATAATGTATAACCTGTAACCTAAACCTATAACCTGTAACCTATAACCTAAACTCAATTCCCTAAACCTTAACCTATAACCTAACCTAAACCTAAACCTATAACCTACACTTATAACCTAAACCTAAATCTATAACCTAAACCTTAACATAAAACTTAAACCTAAACCTAAAACCTAAATGTATTCTCAAATCTTTAAACTTAAACTTACACCTAATCCTAATCTCAACTCTCTAACCTAAACCTAAAACTAAACTTGAAAACCCAAACCCAAACCCAAACCCATAACCTTAACCTAAACCTATAACCTAAGCGTAAACCTAAAACCTAAAACCTAAAACCCAAACCCAAACCTAAACCCGATCCCGAACCCGAACGCGATTTCCTAAACCTAAACCTTAACCTATTCTCAATTCCCTAAAGCTATAACTTATAACCTATAACCTATAACCTAAACCTAAACCTTAATCTAAACCTATATATAACCTAAATCTAAACCTAAACCTATAACCTTAACCTAAACCAAAAACTATAACTTAAACCTTAACCTAAACCTATAACCTAAACCTATAACCTAAAACCTAAACCTAAAACCTAAATCTAAACCTAAACCTAAAACCTAAATGTATTCTCAAATCACTAAACCTAAACCTACACCTAATCCTAATCTCAACTCCCTAACCTAAACCTAAACCTAAACTTGAAAACCCAAACCTAAACCCAATTCCGAACCCAAACCGATTGATGTAATAATGTAGCCTAATCACATGGCAACAAATAAGAAAATCTTGCTTTGTTGGCAAACATACTCGAACTCAAGCATCACAATGCATCTATTTCCATCTCCACTATCTCTTATAGCATAGATTATTTGAGATTTGAATTTATCTCATTTTTAGAGTCATGTCCTAACACAATATGATAATATTAATAGACAAGGTGGATTTGTCACCAACATTATTCCAAGACCTGTAGAACTTCTCATACGAAGTTGGGTAGGGCACATGCAGCTTGAATCCATCAAAGGAGATAAGGATCACCTCTCATATGTTCTCTCTTTTCATTTTTTTTTCCATAGGATTATTTATTTTGTAGTGTCTGCTCACGTACAACATGTTATCATGTTAATATAATTATAAGTGGCCTAATCTTACCTTTCTAAAAACAACTAATAATAATTTCTACTTGATGAGAAATCACCAAGAACCATTAGGCTTAACCCAAAAAGATAAATCAACATTTTCTTTTAACACACACTCACACACCAGATTCGCTTACAGCCACAATGGGTACTTGAACTTATGACCTTGTATTGAAACTATTTTGAATCTAGCATGAAGGCATGAGTAAGGACCTAGGTGTGTGCACAGTCGACGATGTGTTCAACACAATGAATTTTGTGAGCCCCACTAGGAAATAGGCTATGAATAATTTTTTGTATTTTATTTATGATGTTAAACTTATATGTATTTATGTATGGATGAATGTGATGTGGATAAGATTGTTTGTGTTTGGATGGATGTAGTTTATGTTTGGAATGGATTTACGTAGTTTGGGTTTAGATGGATGTGAATGTGAATATGATGAATTATATTATATAACAGGTGTATATCATGATGAATCTGATGAACTATATTGTAACAAGTTTAAGGAATTTTGAGCTGAGATGTTGGAAAAAAAAGAGACTTTTACCTATGAAATATTTCGTAGGTAAAAGTTTCATCCCCGTTTTTTACCTACGAAATATTTCATAGGTAAAAGTTGATACTGGTCTCCGCAATCTTTTGTTGTCTAAAAAATTATACGATTTTTATTGACGAATGTTTTCGCCGGTAAAACGCAGGGCGAAAAATATAACACCTTTATCGACAAAATGTTTTCGTCGGTTAAAGGCTTATCGCCGAATTTTCAGATCAGTGGAAAAATTTTCTATCTTAAAAATACCACACTTTTATCGACAAAACATTTTGTTGGTAAAAATATTATTCCCCACGGTTTTTGTTCGTCGGTAAAAGTGAGGGCGAACATTTTCTACCTTAAATACACAACACTTTTGTCGATGAAATTTTTTGTCTGTAAAAGTTGTTCTCTGCCTTTTCCCCATAGTGTGAAAATTTTTAAGTTAAAATACCACACTTTAAATGATGATAATTTTCTTCGGGAAAAATATTATTCCCGACGGTTTTGGTTCATCGGTAAAAGTCAGGGCAAAAATTTTCTAACTTGAATACATGACACTTTTGTCGAGGAAATTTTTCGACGGTAAAAGTTGTTCTTTGCTTTTTACCGACGAAAATATTCGTTGGTAAAACTCTTAGTGCGAAAAGTTCCGAGTTAAAAATACCACACTTTTACCGACGAAAATTTTCGTCGGTAAAAATTGTCGAAATGGGGCGAAATTTTTTTAATTGATCCACTGCACTTTTACCGACACAAGTTTTCGTCGGTAAAAGTTGTTCTCTACCTTTTACCGACGAAAATATTCGTCGGTAAAGCTCTTAGTGCATAATTTTCTAAGTTAAAAATACCATATTTTTCCCGACGAAAAGTTTCGTTAGTAAAAATATTATTCCCGACGGTTTTGGTTTGTCGGTAAAAGTCAGGGCGGAATTTTTTAAACTTACACTTTTACCTACGAAAATATTCGTCGGTAAAAGTGGTTCTCTTCTTTTTATCGACGAAATTTTTTTTCGGTAAAACTCTTTGCGGGAAATTACTTTTGCCGACGAAAATTTTCGTTGGTAAAAAATGATTTCCGATGAAAAAAATTTCGTCTGTAAAAGTGATGTTTTACCGGCGGTAAAACAATACTTTTACCGACAAAATTTGTTTCGTTGGTAAAAATTTCGTTGCTAAAAACGTTGTTTCTTGTAGTGACTTAAGATAACAAATCAATGATTGATATATCGCCCCTACTGCTGTTGATGATATTATAAAATTTGGCCCAAACGGAGCTTTAGTTTGGTAATAATATCAATTTCGATAACCTTCGATAATAGAATAATCTTCACGTCAGGAATTTGGTGATGGCAATGGTAGTTTTGCTAATCTAATCTTATATTTATCATTGGTGCTCGACAATAATAATATACTTTTAACTTGATATGCTTGGGAATCTGCCTCATATTCATGTATGAGATAGACATTCTGAGATTTGCATTCTAAGACTTGGGTTATCTTAGTATTCTACTTGTCTTTCTCACTTTTGATTTGGAAGTATTATGCTAATATCTTCGAAATCAAAACTGTAATTTATCTTTAAGGATAATGTATTTTGTATGCCTTTATCTACCCCCTGAATAATTATGCTGTGAATCTTCTGAGTCAAAACGCCGTGAAACTTTTGGGTCAAAACGCCGTGAATCATCTTAGTATTCGGAGATGATTTATTTTGCTGAACTGGCAGGTATATTGATGAAAATTTACCCCCATGATGAATATACTTGTATTTCTTCCTTCTTTTCTATTCTTCTATAGAGCGAATATTTTCAATCGGGAGCATATGTCATTACTTTCTCTTTTATTTCATATGTCCTCTTTATGACAATTTTATTACCATTGGTCATCTTCAGTAGAAGACCTTTTCTTCTTTGCTTCAATTCCTTTAAATACTTTGGCCATGGTAATTCGATTTTCTCTGCATCTAGCCATCATTAGGAGTATGTCATCTTCTTCACATGTATATTTCATGTAGTCCTTGAATTGTCCAAACCCTTTCTTTATTTTCTTATTTGTAAAATTGTTGATGTTCTCTTTATCAGAATTTCAACTCTTTACCTTTGACAATCCTTCGTTTTGCTTTCTTTCTTTGGCAATATCTATTGTTGTTCTTTTAAGACTTTAAAATAGCCGATTCATATGAGAGTTGAGCAGCTTCACTTTAACTCTTTTCAAATTGCAAATTTAACTTGCTCTTCTACTTTGGCAAGTTGTGACGATGCCCCCAGGTTTTTCTATTAATTGACGAATTCGTTAATTGATTTTCTTTCTCATTACTGAGCAGCGCCTAATTCAGTCGAATTAACTTCTCATCTGAAGGCTTTCCTCAAGGTTTACTGTTGTTCACGGTAGTCGCTGTTAAAAAATTAGGGATTTCTTCCGTTACATGCTCATATGATGCATACTGATTAACATTTGCTTGCAAATTTTCTATTTTCTGTACACTTCGAATGTACTGATATCAAAGGAGAAAGTGAAAATTGCATTACTGATGTCGTCGAGGAGGTTGAATTGAGTAAGGTAAAACCGCGCCTTGTAACATTTCACATGATCGACCTGTTATTCATACTCGGCAGATCGAACCCTTTCATTTTTTTAGATGTCGCTATCATCCGTTCTTCATCGTCTTGCTGTGCTACATTGAAGGAGAAACTATTTCGAATATTACCTGATATTGTTCATCATTGATCGCAACTAATTTGATTTTCTTTGATGCTTTTTAGTAGAAATCTGTTAGATGCGAAGTAGATAACCACGTTAGTCGAGAGAAAGGTCGTTGCAGAATATCTGTCATTCAGAGCCGTGTGTTAGTTGTTTTATTTAAATAAAATTATACTTTATTTTTAGAGATGAAGGGGAGGGTGTTCCCATTGAGAGTCGCCATTTTGGTGTGTATACAGACCCCAAAAAGTGATAAATGTTCTCTGAATATTTTTCAAGTAATCATTGTAAGTATTTCCCAGCAGAGTCACCATTTTGTTTCGACAAGAAAACAAATGCGTTTGATTTGAGAAATTATTCATGATAACAAAGAATTCAGTGAGAGAATAATGATTACAAGATATCTTATTCTAAGTTCATCTACATCCTTGGATTCCCTTGATTTTAAAAATAAAATACAATTAATGCAACGCACTGAATGGAAGATAAGACAGTCTGATGGCAATTTTGGCAGCATTTCGACGCTTTTGATGTTCATCGCCAAAGCAAAAAGGTTGTGCGGGTTTAAAATCTTTGATCTGGCCGTGCGATAGGTTCTGATCATCTTTTCATTCATTCTCCTAGTCGTACGAACAGATTCTTCTTTCTTCTGGAATTCTCTTTCTGTACTTCACATTTCCTTCATTTTCCTCTGAAGGTATAGTGCACAACCCTTGAAATGTGAAGCGCAAACCCTTGAAATGTGGAGCGCACAACCCTTGACATGTGGAGCACACTTCCCTTGAAATGTGGAGCACACAACTCTTGAAATGTGGAGCTCACTTCCCTTGAAATGTGGAGTGCACTTTCCTTGAAATATGGAGCTCACAACTATTAAAATGTGGAGCGCACTTCCCTTGAAATGTGGAGCGTACAACCCTTGAAATGTGGAGCGCACTTCCCTTAAAATGTGGAGCACACAACCCTTAAAATGTGGAGCGCACTTCCTGCGTTAGGACACGCTTCCATGGAACAACCCTTGCTTTAAGACAAGTCCCCATGATGATGGTGCAAGAGGCTTTCTTCAAGATATGTTTCCTTATAGAATGACGTGAAATCCATACATTTGAACATATTCCCTCTTCAAATGGTGCAAAGGCCATATCTTAGGACACAAATCCATGCAAAGTGGCACAAGAGCCAAGCTTTAAGACATAGTTCCTCACAAAGTGGCGCATGGAGGAAGGCTCTAAGACAACAAAAGCCCTTCTTCAAGACAAGTTCCATAACAAGTGGTGCATGGAGGGTTTCTCTCTAGGAGAGGTTGTGTGAGCTCGCGTAAAGGGTTTGTTTGCGGAAGTGGTTGCACGGGTTTGGCAAAGGCTTCTTTACAGGAATGGTTTGCGTGCAGTCATGCAAAGGACTTTCTTTCAAATAGACTTCCACACTAAGGCCCTGTTTGTTAACGCTGAATTTTTGCACTTAATGCGGAATGGGGAAAATATTCCTTGTTTAGTAGTGTTTGTTAATGCATCGTTAACACGGAAGAAGGAATGCGCTAAGAGGTTTTTCACTGAATTCTTTTCGTGATAGGAGTCTAGCTTAATGGTGAACGTGAAATGCG
Organism: Magnolia kwangsiensis; assembly: GCA_037074715.1. Lineage (NCBI taxonomy): Eukaryota > Viridiplantae > Streptophyta > Magnoliopsida > Magnoliales > Magnoliaceae > Magnolia > Magnolia kwangsiensis. Next base: position 188,171,424 of record CM073571.1, on the reverse strand, counting down.
CTCAGTGAATTTTTTATTAAACAAAAATTTTTACTTCCAAAATTACCCATTTCCAAGTTACTTTGACAATTTTTTCTCTTTAAATTGTTTGTGCAATACAAAATCAACTTTTAACCTATGAAACTTCACTATGTCCCCACCATAATGCATGTGTTTCATCCATTCCATTCATCCATTTTTAAAGATCATTTTAAGGCTTGATACAAAAAATGAGAGGAATATAAATCTCCGGTGGACCATGCCACAGGAAAACAATAGTGATTGGATATCCACCTTTAAAATTCTCCTAAGGCCCAATGTACTGTTTATTTGACATCCAATCTGTTGATTAGGTCATATAGACCTAGATGAATGGAAAAAACAAAGATCAGCTTGTTCCAAAATTTTTATGGCCCCCAAAAAGTTTTTAATGGTCGGCGTTCATTCAAGACTGTTTTCTTGTAATGTGGTCCACTTGAGATTGGGATATACTTCATTTTTGGTCTCATACCATAAAATGATCTATAAACATAGATGGGCGGCATGAATGAAACACACATCATGGTGGGGCCCACATAGCACTGACCATCAGCCATTGGTTAGTGGTAGGGGAGTAACCAATCTATTTCCATGAACGCAGATTGGATACTGATAGGTTGAGTAGCGAGACTTGCCACCAAAGTTATGTCACACCCCAAACCCAGAGATCGGATTCACAGGAATCCCGACCGCCGAATCTGGTACCAACAGCCTCCTTAGTATCCCATTCTCGACTCCCAGCGTTCATATGCTAGGTTCCGATCCTGAGATCTTACAAGGAGGATTTTTCAACTACATTTATCTCGTAAGAAGCATAACCACAAGTTTACCCAAATCACAAAGGCAACATCATCATCACATATCCACTAATATAAACATTTGAATACAATGATGAAAGGAAAATATATATGTCAAAATCAAAGCTCCAGAAGTTAGCTACATGCTCCAAGCTCCATGTTGTTGCAACCTAACATCACCTACATGCATCTATCATGCATAAGCTTATAGAAAGCTTAGAGGGTGGTGTAAGTGTGTACACAAGGTAAGTACCAAGTATTCAATATAATGCCATAATCATACAATATCATGAATCGTACGATATTAGAGTAAGTAGAAACACCGACAAGTCTATAAAGATATCATCAACCTCATCCAGGATATGTGATGAAAAGACATAACAAGCCAATGTCATATACCAAGAAAGTAATGTAAATCGACTATGTAATACGGAAATATAATGAATCAGATATCAGATATCGAGGATGCAATACAATATGGAATTCGGAAGAGTTACGAATACCATCAACCTCATCTATGTCATATAAATGTAGAAACATAATAACTCAAAATGCCATATGTCGAGGATGTAATGCAATATGCAGTATGTGATGTGAATGAAATGACCAAGCTGTAGTGTGAAATTAGGATGATAGTATGTAGTATCGCAGGCTATGGGGTCCATTACAAGGGATTTCTATCCAAACCAGTCCCATACTTAATTTGAATAGTCAGACTCAGTGTGGTAAACTCTTGATCTCAGGTTAGTCGTGCGCCCCAACCAAAATCCTGACAATTACGAAGGTACACATAACAAATAGTTGCGCACCACCAGCCCAAGTAGATAGTGAATGAATGAATGAATGAGTATGCAACTCTTGCTCAATAAGTCTACATATCAGTATTGTTCATCTCTGGGATCATCACTGGAGTTTAGTACACTGTACACCAGCTTGTCGCCCCATCAAACGCATAACTGGGTAAGTGAAAGAGACCTCACTATCCACCTGGCCAGTAGTCAGCCAATATCTACCCGGCATGTTGATAGTGGACCCATTCACGAGCTGGTTAAACTCAACTTAGCTATGCCTACTCCCTCAGGCGGGTAAGGCAACACCCCCTCTCAACTGACCACGACACATCGGGAGACGCGACCAACTAGTATACTGTCCTCATGCTCTCATATATACCCACTCAGTATTGACATTGGGACATCCTATGGTACTAAGAAGGTTTAGAGATTTTTACCCAGGGTCATTTATGGCAGCTTGATGCTAATAATAGATTTTTGATGTCCCATTTGGCCATCCATAGAGGTTACGTCCCTGATGTCACAAGGGCGTATAGTAATCATAACACACAATGGAGGATGTATGAATCATACAATCCAGTCATGCATCAATCCTACGTATACCGTGCACTCATGTGAGATAACCTCCGTCTATCAAGGAGTCTCATAACAAGCTGCCCAATGACATATGCAGTGGTCAACCACATCTCACAAAAAACATGTAAATGATGCATATGGGCATGTATCATGATGCTATGCTGTCACATACTCATAATCAGTATCAATAACAGGCATCGACAATCGATCTCGACAATGTGAACATTTAATCAACATTGCCCCCAAGTAATGGCCCACATAGAGCCTAAAATATATTGGACCCATGACCTCACTTAAGGGCCAAATATACAACACCATGGGCCTCACTCAAGGGCTTAATACACATCAGACGAGCCTTTCACATGGGCCTAACATACATCACAATGGGCTCCATCGTCTAGCCCTCAAATGCATCACAATGGGCCTCATCACATAGGCCTCATATACATCATATTGGGCCTTAAACACGGGCTGAATACACATCACAACGAGCCTCAAATATGGGCTGCATATACATCATATAGGGCCTTAAAACATGGGCCGAATGCACATCACAATGGGCCTTAAATACGGGCCACATATACATCACATTGGGCCTTGACAATCGACCTCAATATCCGGCCTTGACAATTAAAATCAGCCTCGATAATTGACCTCGACAATTGGCCTATACAATCAGTCTCAACAATTGGAATCGGCCTTGACAATCGGAATTGACATCGATAATTAGAATTGAAATCGGCCTCTACAATTGGAATCGGAATCGACCTCGACAATTGGAATCAGAATCAGCCTCGATGATTGAAATCAGTATCGACAATCAGAATCAGCCTCAACAATTGGCCTTGACAATCGGCCTCAATAATCGGAATCAGCCTTGACAATCGGAATCGGCTTCAACAATTGGAGTCGGCCTCGATAATCAGAATCAGCTCGACAATCAAAATCGGCCTCGATAATCGAAATTGAAATCGGAGTCAACACTCAGAATCGGCCTCGATAATCGAAATTGACCTCGACAATCGAAATTGGAATCAACCTCAACAATTAGAATCGGCCTTGACAATCGGAATCAGCCTCGACAATCGGAATCGGCCTCAACAATTGGCCTCGATAATCAGAATCAACATCGATAATCGGAATCAGCCTCAATAATCAGAATTGGAATCGGCCTCAATAATTAAAATCGGCCTTGATAATTGGAATCAGCCTCGACAATCGAAATTGGCCTCGACGATTGTAATCAGAATCGGCCTTGACCCTCGATAATCGGTGAGAATGGACCTAACAAAGCCTAAGGAAAGGTCATAATGTGGACATTAAACCATTATTGCCCATCAATGTGGCCATTTAACTAACATTGCTCCCAAGCAATGACTTATATAGAGCCAAACATATAGTGGGGCCATAGCCTCACGCAAGGGCCTAATACACATCACTATGGGCCTCACTCATGGGCTGCATAAGCATCGTATTGGGCCTCGCTCATGGACTTCATGTACACCACAATAGGCTGCAATACATGGGCCGAAAAATACATCTCAATGGGCCACGACATATGGGCTAAGTATACGTCTCAATGGGCCACGACATATGGGCCTCGGATACAATAAGTTGGCCGCATTAATGGGCCACACCAATGAGCCTCATATACATCAAGCGGACCGCATCAATGGGCCTCATATACACAACAGGTGGGCCCCGAATACATAACATGTGGGCCCTACACATGGGTCTCATATCCATCAAATGAGCTACGTATCTGGGCCTTGAGTACATAAAAAAGGCCACGCGTCATGGGCCTAATACATGTCACAATGGGCCTTGCCCATAGGCCATGAATACATCCCGATGGGCCTTGCCCACAGGCCTCAGATTCAAGCAGGTGGGCCCTATCATATGGGCCTCAAATACAAGGCAGATGGGCCTCATGGATGGGCCGCACCAATGGGTCTCAAGTGGGCTTGGACCACACTAAAAAAAATTATTTCACTAGTTGCAGGTGTAACATGTGTATCACTGTACACATCATTCCATGGGGCACATGGTTCACTAATGATGATCAACACTATCCAAACGTTGTCCAGCACTATCCAAACATTGTCCAACACCGTCCAACACAATCTAGATAGTGTGGATATAGACTAAATACATCGAGGTGGGCCCCACTCCAACAAATGGGTGACAACATAGATGGAATGCATACATCATGGAGTCTCATGCGGGACCCATGATCTGGATGGTCCAATGATCCACCGTCCAAAACTACTGGACGGTGGGGATCCATACATCAAGGTGGGTCCCCATGTGGGGCCAACCATAATATCATATTAACATATTATATATATATATAAGCCTACGACTCTATACCCTCTAGCGTCCAGATGGACTGTCTGGACGGATGGATTCCATCCATACATTCAAGGGGGGCCCACCGTCTAGAGATCTGGATGGTGGGGATTGCAACATACATCGCTGTTTGGCCCACTGTCCAGCCATCTGGATGTTGGGGATTGCAAAACAGGTGAGTGACGTGGAGTAAAAATAGATGGACAGTATTGATACAACGCATGCATCTTGTGGAGTCCACACACACGTGGGTCCCATGGTTGTTGTTGTAGCAGGATAAAACACATATATCATGAGTGGGGTCCACAGGACCGTCAAACTTGTCCAGCACTGTCCAGATGGCCTGGACGGTTTGAAAGAAATAAATACATCATTGTGTGGCCCAACAACAGGTGGGCGGTTGGGATCCAACACATAATCACGTGGGACCCACTGAACTTGCTGACGATAGTCAGCAGATGGGTCCCACCATCCGGACAGTTTAGATATAACACATGTATCACGGGGGACCCACGAAACCTACTGATGTCAGTCAGCCGGTTGGGGTCCCATCATTGGATGGTTTGGATGCAACACACGCATCATGGTGGGCTCCACGGTGATGGATGGCGTGGATATGTCACATGCATCGAGTGGGCCGCACATTAAAAGGGAGAGGGAAAGAGAGAGAGAGAGAGAGAGAGAGAGAGAGAGAGAGAGAGAGAGAGAGAGAGAGAGAGAGAGGAGGGACCCCGCCACTATGGGCCCTCCCTATACATGCATACATCAAGATGGGTCCCACATATGTGGGCCCTCAAATCACAAAATCAACAAATAAAAGCACCCACCGTCGATCTCCTCTTCCCTTCTTCCGCCAACACGATCTAGAGCTCCAAGGGGTGGATTGTAACGGTTGAGATGGACTTTGGATGGTGGGATTGGGTGTAGGAAGGTGGGCCACACCAAGCTTCTCCATGGAAGCCATGGACGTTGGAGTTGCTTCGGAGATAGAGTTTTGAAAATGAGAGAGAGATGAGAGAGAGAGAGAGAGAGGGAGAGGTGATGTAAGATGGTGATGGGTGAAAAGGTGAGTGATGGGAGTACTTGTGTAAGGGAGAGAGTTGACTTTGGGGATGAGTGGTTGTACTTGGAGATGGGTGTGAGTGATGGGATGTGTACTTGACATTTGATGTGATAGATTCTCTTGAGATTGCAACGCGTGGTGTTTTTCTCGAACTGAATGGGGGCCCACATCCCCTGGCCCAGGTATCGCCTTGGTGCGCGAGATGTGGCGTTCGAACCCCGACGACGACGCGGTAGTAAGGATACAAGTTTCGAGTTGAGCCGACTCAGATATACGGGACACGACTAAGGATCACGCGCAAACGCTGATAGCAGATAGTGGGTGACCGGAATTCAATCGGGAGGACCGTGGAGGCCTATGGAACGATACGGGCTAGGATACAGGTCTTACAAGTTACGCCACCAAGTTATGTGGGCCCCATCATGATGGATGTTTTGTATGCACACCATCCATCCATCCATTTGGAAATATAATTTTAGGTAAAGATCCAAAGAATGAGTTAAATCCAAACCTTCAGTGGACCTCACTACAGAAAACAATGGAGAGAGTGACGCCCACTATGAAAAACTTAAATAGGCTACAAAAGTTTTTGATCAAGCTGATATTTGTTTTTCCCTTCTTTCATGTCCTGTTAACTTGTGAACAGGTTGGATTTGGATTTCAAATAAAAATAATGGTGAGCCTTAGGAAGGTTCCAACGATAGGCATCAATCTCGCCACTGGGTCAACTACATATTTGGATTTGCCTAAAATTAAATTTCCAAATAGATGGATAGTGTAGACAAAGCACATACATCATAGTGGGCCCATAGAACTTGATGACGTCACTTCGGTAGTCAAATTCAACTTGTAAGTAGCTAATCCATGTCTAAGTAGGATGCGGATTGGTTGGTGTACCTCACACAAACTATATAGCTTTTGTATTGACGTCAGCAAGTTCTATGGGTCCCATCATGAGGTATGTGTTATATCCAAACCATCCGACCATTTGGCAAGCTAATATTAAAGCTTGAGACGAATAATAAGTTGTAAAAAGCGATGGGGGATTGAACGTCTACCATTGAAACCCTTTTTGGGGTCACAGGAGTTTTATATCAATTTGACTATTTTTTTTTTTTTCAGTTTGGATGGCATATAAATATAATATGGACTTATTTGAAGGTTTTGTTGCTACTGGTGTTCAATCTTATAAAATCTTCTTGTTAAGAGGAATTGAGAGCCTTATGATGATTTTTAGTTTTTTTTTATTAAGTATTTTACTTTATTTAAATTAAATATAATGAATTTATTTTCATTTCATAAAAAATAATTTCTTTATAATATAAAAACATTTCTAAATAAGAGATAGGGACAAATGTGTCAAATTAACATATTTCAAACATTTAAGATGTTTGTTAACAAACAGTTTGTTTAAGATTCAGTACTTGATTTTTAGACTTCAGCCATAATTATCAAACAAGTTTTTTTTACTTTAGATTTCAGATTCAGTCTTTAGACTTTAGATTTAACAAACGGGGCCTAAGTGGCGCAGGAAGGCTCTTCTCCAAGAGCCTTTACGTGGATAGGTGCAAGAAGGCTTCTCCTGGGGTGTTTGCGTAGATAAGCGCATTGCGGCTTTTCTCCAGAGGGCTTTGCACGGATAGGCATAAATGCTTCTCCACAAAAAGTAGCACAAAGGCTTTTGTTCCAGGACATGCTCCATAGAAGGTGGTGCAAAGTCTTCTATTAAACTCTACAAAAGGTGGCGCAAAAGGCCTTTGTTAGGACAAGTTCCACAGAAGGTGGTGCAAACCCCTTTTCCTCTCATTTCATTTGTGTGAGGTAGCGTAAAGAGGCTTTCTTTTCTCTTTCCATTGCAGGGGTTCACGCAAACCCTCTCCATTGCACGGGTTCATGCAAACCCTCTCCCTTTTTCTCTCTCGTCTTCCTACCTTCTTGTCCCCCTTGTCTTCCAACAAACAACAACCAACTCCTCAAATGTGGCATAGGGAGGGGTATTTATAGGCATCCCTCTCTTACATAGTTGTGATCACCACCACTTCTTTCTTTATACAATTTTCACCTTCCTTCCTTACATAGTGGTGTTCATTAACCTCTTCCTTAAATAGTGGTGATCACTAACCTCTTCCTTAATACAAGGCAATATCCATCTACTCCTTTTTACCAAGATAAACCTCTTCACTCCTTTTTATCAAAATACCTATCTTTGCTCCTTTTTACCAAAATACTTCCATTCACTCATTTTTACCAAAATACCCTTCTACACTCATTTTTACCAAAATACCCCCATTCACTCATTTTTACCAAAATACCCTTCTTCACTCATTTTTACCAAAATAAGGAGTGAACAATCCTAGAAAGGATCCGTACCATGGAATTCTTTGACCAATGCAATGAATATTTTTTGTGCTTCAACATATTTTAAAATATACAATAATATAAAATTTAAAAAATTAAAAATAAACAAAACTCAAGTGGAACATACCAACAAAGAAGTGGAAATAGCAATGTTGGGCATTAAAACAGTACTTACAAAATTTACAACGGTTTAGAACCGTTCCAAATTAGGAACGGCTTAAAACCGTTTTAAAACCAAAATCCTAGCCATTCCAATTTCACGATTTTCATGTAGGGTGCACACACACACATATGGTACTATGAGGTCGACCTCATGGGAGGGAACTTCTCATGAGGTCAAGTTGTGTGGGCCCCACCGTGATGTGTGTTGAACATCAACCCCATCAATCAAATGCACCATTCCATGGTGGGCCACGAGCTTAAAAATAAGTCAATACATGACTTGGTATACAACAGTTTATATATATATATATATATATATATATATATATATATATATATATATATATATATATATATATGGTACTATAAGGTTGACCTCATGGGAACTTCTCATAAGGTCAAGTTGTGTGGGCCCCACTGTGATGTGTGTCGAACATCAACCTGATTAATCAAATGCACCATTCCATGGTGGGCCACGGGCATAAAAATAAGTCAATACATGACTTGGGTGGGCCACACCACATACAACAATTGAGAGGGGTTACCCTCCCATTAAAACATGAATAATCATTTATTGAGCCCATCAAGATGCGGTTCATAAATCCAGACCATCCATTGTGTGTATCCCCCTTGGATGAGGGCTCATACAAAGTTTCAACCGCATCCAAAACTCAGGTGAGCCCTATCAAGTGCTTTTATATGTTTTAGGCATGTCTTCACATGGTTTTAGATGGTATAGCCCACTTGAGTTCCGTCTATGGTTGATTTTTGAGAAATCCCATAACCTAAAGGGGACCCATCCAATGCACGATGTTGATGTTTAACACACATCATGATGGGGCCCACACAGCTCGACCTCATGGGAAGCTCCCATGAGGTCAACCTTACATCACCATTTCATACACACACACGGAAACGCTCACCTGTAAACCAGTTCGTACATACTACGTATGAACTTTTTTGAGAACTCATCATATCTGATGATTCTTGCAAATCTGAACGGTCCACATGAAGCATAATGTCATCAAACCTCCTGGTACGAATTTTTACTTTGATCCAAAACTTCGGTGGGCCATGAAAAATGCAAACAGTTTCTTCCTTTGATTTGAATTTCTCTTTTCTATGGCCCACTAGAATCTTAGATCAAGGTAAAAATTCACCCCCTAAAGTTTCATGGGATTCCGTATCTTATGGACCATATGAATTCAACACCCATGACACGTGTGCAAAGGTGCGCACGTGCGTAGGTGAGCATGCCTATATATATATATATATATATATATATATATATATATATATATATATATATATATATATATAGGTCTCCTGCGCACCGTTTAATAGGATGACTTCTGTGCACCAAATTCCCAGTCGTCATGCCAACCTAGTCAAGTGTGCTACAAGTGAGCCTCACCATGATGTGTTCCCGTGATCCACTCCAATAATTCAATGTGTGATATCAACTGAAGCATTGAATGGAAAAAATCTGGCTGATTTATGATTTATTGAGCCACAAAAAGGAAAACAGTGGGAGAGGAAAAGCCTACGGTTGAACTTTTAAAAGACCTGCCATGATGTTTATGTGAAATCCATTCCATCCATTAGCCCCAACCAACACAACTAGAAAGGGTGAGCTGGGATTAAGCCCCACAGTGATGCATTCATGAAATCCACCCTGGTCATTAGGTCTGTGATATAAATTTAGTAGTATGTCTCAAAAAGTAGATAGATTTGTGATTTAGATGGGCCACACCAAGTGAAACCATTTGTATAATGGGCGTCTCCTGTACTATTTTTGCTCACATGGTCCACTAACATTATAAACATCGCTGATCTTTTATTCTGACAACTAAATTATTGTCACATACCTTATGAATGGAGCGGATTTCAAAGACACATCACGGTTGGCCCACCTCAGCTGACTCAGTAATGGTTGGTATGCGTCGAGACGTGGATTAATGCATGCGGACCCTCTGAGTGCCGACCTTGCTACTGGTTGGTGGTTGTGGGCCCAACAATGATGTATATGTTTAATCCAAGCTGTCCATCTATTTTTCCAGCTCAATTTATGACATGAACCCAAAAATAAACAATATCTAAATTTAAAGTAGACCACACCACACGAAAATAGTGGTGATTAAACACCCATCAATAAAAATTCTTAGGTTACAGTTTATTTGCCATCCAACCTATTGATTACGTCATAAAGACTTGATGAAGGGAAAACTCAAATATTAATTTCATCCCGAACTTACTTTGGCCTAAAGAATTTTTTAAGATCGACTTTTCAACAATCTTTTCTGTGGCACGGTCCACTTGAGATTAGATATGACTCAATTATTTATTTATTTTTATCATGCCATTGGGCTGGCAAAACAGACGAACGGCTTGGATTAAACACATACATCATTATTGGGCGAAGGAGTGCCAACCAGCTGCTAGGTCAGGTGGCTGCTTCACAGCATGTAACCCATAACCTAGGACAACATCCCAAGCAATAGCGGGTCAGCTGAGGTGGGCCCACCTTGACATGTTTGAAAAATCACTCCAACCATAATGGGGCATGATGATAATTTAGGCGTATTGCTTCAACATCAGCCACATCTATAATTATAGTGGGCCACATGAGTGGAAATCGTGTAGGAGACCCCACCATTCAGATTACTTCACTCACTTGATGTGATCCATATACATTGCGTATAGGTCTAATGTTTGGTATCCATACATTAACTTCCACAAGGCAGCTAATGGATGAAATGGATTTCACATAAACATCATGACAGGTCTTTTAAAATTTCAATTGTAGGCATTTCCTCTCCCACTGTTTTTCTTTTTATGACCCATTAAATCATAAATCAGCCGGATCTTTTTCCATTCAATGTTTCGATTGATATCACAGATTAAATTATCGGAGTGGATCATGAGACACATCATGATAAATCTCACTTGTAACACACTTGACTAGGTTGGCATGACGAGTGGAAATTTGGTGCACAGGAGTTATCCTACGGTACAGTATCCGGGAGAGCAACACTGCACATCGTACCGGTGCGCACCATATGATAACTTCTGTGCACCCATCCCACTCGGTCATGCTAACTCAGGCAAATGTGCAAGAAGTGGCCTACGGCATGATGTGTTCATGTGATCTACCACGACAATTCGCCTGTGATATCAATTAAACTACTGGGTTGAAAAAAATTGGCTGTTTTATAATTTATGGGGCCACAAAATGGAAAACAGTGGGAGAAAAGAAGCCTACATTTGAATTTTTACAAAACCCGGCATGATGTTTATGTGAAATCCATTCCATCCATTAGCTGCCTTGTAGGAGTTAATGTATGGATACCAAACATTAGACCTATATGTGATGCATGTGGATCACACCAACTAAAGTAATTTGAATGGTAGAGTCCCTACTTGGTTTCCACTCATGTGGCCCACTATAATTATAAATGTGGCTGATGTTGAAGCAATACGGGCTTAATCTCAGCTCACCCATTTTACTTGTGTTGGTTGGTGTGGAAAATGTCACACTGGGTTTTGTGTCTCGCTAGTTATTGTGCGCGCGCAGGTGACGGTTGCTCTCTCTCTATATATATAGGAAAAGGTACTATGCGCAAGCTGTGTGGGCCCCACTGTGATACGTGTCGACCATCAACACTGTGCATTTGATGGGTCCCATTTAAATTATGGGATATCCCAAAAATCAGCCGTATATGGAACTCAGATGGGCCATACCATCTAAAATCATGTGAAGACATGTCAAAAACATATAAAAGTACTTGGTGGGGCCTACCTGAATTTTGAATGCAGATGAAACTTGGTATGGCCCCTCATCCTAGTGGAACACACATAATGGATGGATTGGATTTGCAAACCACATCTCAGTGGATCCAAAAATGATTATGAATGTTTTAATGGTGCACGACCCCTCTCAAATTCTATATGTGGTGTGGCCCACAAAAGTCACGGATTGAATTGATTTTTGAGATCTAGGCCCTCGATGGAATGGTGCATCTGGCTGATGGGGTATATGTTTGAAATACATCACGGTGGGGACCACACAGCTCAACCTCATGGGATGGATGTGCTCGACCTCGGGCCGTCCCATGAGGTCAAGCTGTGTGGGCCCCACCGTGATGCGTTTAAAACATCTACCCCATCAGTCAGATGCACCATTCCATCGTGGACCTAGGTCTTAAAGATCAGGTCAATCCGTGACTTGTGTAAGCCACGCCACATACAGAAGTGGAGAGAGGCTGTGCACCATTAAAACATTCATAATCAATTTTTGGGTCCCACCGAGATGTGGTTTGCAAATCCAGCCCATCCATTATATGTGTCCCACTAGGATTAGGGGTCCTACCAAGTTTTAACAGCATTCAAAACTCAGTTGAGCCCCACCAAGTGCTTTTATATGTTTTAATGGTGTCTTCACATGATTTTAGATGGAATGGCCCACCTAAGTTTCGTATACGGTTGATTTTTGGGATATTCTATTATTTGAAGGGGAACCATCCAATGCACGGTGTCGATGGTTGACATGCATCACGGTGGGGTCCATACAGCTCAACCTCATGATAAGCTTATCATGAGGTCCAGCGCATAGTACCTTTTCCATATATATAAGTACGGATTCTTTCTCTGCGTTCGGCAGCAGAAACGTGGTTGAATATAATCATCTGCCTGCGTCAAGCGCGGAGTTGTGGTTTAATACGGATCTTTTGTCTGCGTCAATCTGGAATTGCGACGGTTGCAGCCTAATTGGACCGTATGACTGTGTACGGTAACAGAATAATGTACCTAGCTGAGATTGACCAATTACTACACGGCAAGGGAGGAAAAAAATAAAAATAAAAAGAGAAAAGAAAAGTCTTGGTTTCTGAGTCCTTTCCATCTAGAGCTGAGCATCGGTCCTGGTCGGACCGGATTGGGCCTAACTCGATCAGACTCAAAATTTTAATATGTTAATCCGAAATCGTTCCGATCCGAGACCGAGTCTAGGTCACCTAACTCGGACAGATCCGATGCCACGTTAACTTGATCCGATCTGAGTCTGACTCGGTTAGGAAAATCGAGTCGGATTGAGTTGGGCATTATTCAAATTATTTGACATGGTGTGGTCCACTTCAATCTTCAATATATTATAATTTTTGGTTCAACGCTTAAAATGATATATTAAAATAGATGAACGGTTTAGATAATATATATACATCAAGGTGGGCCTCCCATGATCTCATTTGAGCCGTTCGTACACATGTACAACTCGGAGATTGAGGCGCACTGCCGCCTGCCAGGCACCTGCAGTGCTGTCCCATCGGGTAGGCTAGTGAAGTAACATCACCAGTTCTATGAGCCCCACTATGCTGTATGTGTTATATCCACACCTTCCATCAATTTTGAGATATCATTTTAGAGCATGAGTCAAATAATGACGTAGATAAAAATCTGTAGTGGACCACATCACAAAAAACAGTGGGAAGCGTTGAAACTATCCTAAGGCCTACAGTAATGTTTATTTGAAATCCAACCCGTTCAAAAGTTGTAAAATACAAAAATAAGGGGAAAAAAAAAATACCAGGTTGATCTAAAACTTTTGGAGCCCTTAAAAGTTTTTAATGGTGGACGTCACTGTCCATAAAGCTTTTTATGCTGGGGTCCACTGGAGCTTTGGATTTAATTCATTCTTTGGATATTGCCCAGAAATGATCTCTCCAAATGGATGGATGGTTGGATACAAAACATACATCATGGTGGAGCCCAAGGAACTTAGTTAAATCACTTTGATAAATACTCTTCAACCTACCATATTGACGTGCAAAGCACGCAATTCAGAATACGGCTGTACAGGCCAGTTGACGTGCCGTGCAAGTTACTTAGAGCGAGTGAACTCTGCTGGGGCCTACCGTGAATGTATGTGATGTATCCATGCTGTTCATTCATTTTTTCAGATGATATTAGCCCTTGAACTCAAGATTGACGAATATCCAAAGCTCAAGTGGACCATACCATAGGAAAAGGTAAAAATATTAATTTTTACTCCGGATCGGGTCTATCCCGATCCATTCGGATCGGGTTTTCGGATCGGAACGGTCCGGATTAACTATTACCCGATCTAGATCCGAAAACTAGTCAGATCTAAATGATCCTACCCGATCCTCACCGATCTAGGCCGTCGGTTCTGTTCGAAACGAGTCGGATCGGGTCTGGTCGGGTCGGATCCAGTGGATCGGGTAAAAAATGCCCACCTCTATTTCCATCCAATCCCTTCTCTCCTCTCAATAGACGCGGATGGGCTACTGACACGTTCTTGAAGCGAGATGGAGACCGGCTACTGAAGTGGCGTCAACACGTGCGCTCCTCCAAAATGCATGTTTTGTATCCTGTCTATCCATTTGGTGAGATGATTTTAGTGCATGAGCTAAAGAATTAGTTAGATCCAAATCTTGAGTAAACCCCACCACAGAAAAACAGTGGAGATTGAACGCCTACTAGTAAAGTCCATTAGGGGCCACATAAGTTTTCGATGAAGATGATACTTGTGTTTTCAATTATTTCGTGTCTGTGCTAAATTATAAACAGGTTGGATCTCAAATAAATATTACGGTGGACCCCTGGAAGGTTTCAATGGTGGCCGTCACTCTCCCCACTTGTTTTATGTGGTGGGATCAACTCGAGCTTTGTATCTGACTCATTCTTTGGCTCATGCATTAAAATAATCTATCTAAGTGGATGGACGGTATGGATTATAACACATACATCATAGTGGGGACCACATAATATGGTGACATCGCTTCAGTTAGAGCTGGGCATTGGACCGAGTCTGATCGGATTTGGTCTAACTTGACCTTGTCCGGATTCTACATGACTCAACCCGAACTCGGACAGATCTGAAATCGAATCCGGCTCATCTAACTCAGACAGATCTGAACCCCTTTTGGCATGAACCGATCCGAGTCCGACTCGGTCAGGAAAACCGAGTCGGATCAGATTGGGCAAGGTTCAGATCCGATCAAACGGGCTATATTTTAGAAAATAAATCCAGATCAAAAGAACATGGTTGCCGGTATCCAACGCCCAGAGAAATAGGTAGAAACATAGAAGAATCAAGAAATAGGTAGAAACATATAGGTATTCAAAGATAAGTTTTCTTTGAAACGTACTTCGAATTTGAAGGCGTTAAAGCCTTCGGTCCTGAATTTATGCCACATATTCATGCCGCCCTGAAATCTCGAAGACTCTGCTCTTATTTTCCAGAGATTTCTTCAAGATACAGGCAACGAAGACGAGCCTCTTTCTTCGAAGCAGCTCTAACATTTCTTTCCCATCCAAGCTGCCCAGAACAGTGAAAATCAAACACCTATTAAAAAATTTCATTGGAGATCAAAAAAGGAAAATGAAAAACAGAACCCAAGACAGAGAATTCTCCAACCTTTGGGCTTCCCCGCAGTCTGTGGAAAGACATTGAAAATTAAAAAAGACATTGAAGAAAGGAAAACGCAAATATCACCTTGATCGAAAAAAAAATTGGCCTTTAAAAGTTTTTAACGGTGGTGTCACTCTCCCCACTGTCTTTTATGGTGGGGTCCACTGGTGATTTGGATGTGATTCATTCTTTGGGTATTACCCAAAAATGATCCCTCCATATGGATGGACGGCGTGGATACAAAACATACATCATGTTAAGGCCCTGGTTGGTTGTAACTTTGATGTCCAGCGTACCTAGAGGTGCATGCGTACCACACTCGCCCTAAGTTAATGCTTGTCAAGTTTTCATCTCAGCCATTGATGGCTCCAGTCATTCATGTTGGCTGTGTGGCGCCACGAGGCTAGTACCTCATAATTCCAATCCAACACTTCTCTTCAGTGTGTAAAACACCCAAGCTGTTTGGGCCACCATGTTGTTTTTGTGGAATCCACTCCGTCCATCAGGTAATCTCCTCGATGCTAAGTTCCGCGGCCAAAAAACAGCCAGATCATAAACTTAGGTGGGCCATACGACAGGCAGCAATGTGATGGGACGCCAACCATAAGTTTGTGTGTGGAGTCACCATGGTGCGTATCTTTCATCAAACCCGTTCATCAGGTGACTAAAGAGAGAATACAAAAGTCATCCCGATCCAAAACGTAGGTGGGCCACACCTAGGGGTTACCATGGTATGTATCTTTCCATCTGTGTGGCCCACTTGAGATTTTTACAGGTCTGATCTTTTGGGCATACAATGAAAATACGGGATCTCACCTGACGAACGGAGTTGATTTGATATATACATCATGGTGGGACCCACAGAGCTAGGGTGTTTCACACAAGGGTACAACAGGTTTTATAATCTTGTAGATGATTCTGGGCACATTAATGGTATTGCTCAAAAGATAGCAACGGTACGGATTGGCTACTCCCCCTGTCAGGTGCACTGTGGGCTCCACTATGATGTAAGTGTTTCATCCATGCCATTCATCCATTTTTACAGATCATTTTAGTGCTTGATACCAAAAATTAGATGGATATAAGTCTCAGGTGGACCACACCATAGAAAAACAATAATGATTGGATATCCACCGTTAAAATCCTCCTAAGGCTCCAATGTACTGTTTATTTGACATCCAATCTGTTGATTAGGTGAAACAGACGTAGATGATAGGAAAAAACAAAGATCAGCTTGATCCAAAACTTTTATGGCCGCCAAAAGGATTTTAATAGCCGACGTTCATGCAACACATGTTACCTGTAATGTGATCCACTTAAGATTGGGATATAACTCATTTTTGTTTTCATAGCATAAAATGGTCTAGGAAAATATATGGACCGCGTGGATGAAACACATACATCATGGCGGGGACGACAGAGCACCGACCACCAGCGATTGGCTGGTGGTGTGGAGAGTAGCCAATCCGTTCCCATCTGAAATAGTTCGTATAACACGGAGCTCAAGGAGCGTCAGTGCTCGTTTTTGCTCGACACGTACCTACAGTAGCTGTATAGTTGGTGTGAGGTAAACCGGCCAATCCGCTTTCCCTATCGCTATCTACATCTTCTTCTTCGCCAGCTTCTGGATCACCTCTGACGTTTTTGTACATTTCTCTACCTATCTCTTCTTCACCTTCGGCGTTTCTGTCTTTACCTTCTTCATCCATTTGCCCACAGTTAACCGCCTCACCTCTGCCAACTTCAAAATCCTCAGAGACACCCCTGTACATTTCTTGGGCTTTCCTCCCATACGATCTTCCGAGATGCCCTTATCCATGGTCGACCGAAGCGACGAAGCATATGATGAATTTTTCTGTATAGGCTAGCTCCGGATCGAGTCGGGTCGAATCGGTCCGGGTTCTTTCGAATTGGGTTTTCGAATCGGATCGGTCCGGATAGACCATTGTCCGAACCTGATCCGAAAAACAATCGGATTTAGATGGACACACTCGATCCGCACCGATCTAGGCCGTCGGTTCGGTTCGGAATGGATCAGATCGGGCCTGATCGGGTCGGATCCATCGGATCGGGTCAGACATGCCCACCTCTAACTTCAGTAGCCACTCTCCATACTCAACCTGTCAGTACTCAGTTGCTAATCCGCGTCTCCGTGCACTCCGCGGGTGTTGCACGATCCCCACCCAAACTTATGGGAAGTGGATTGTCTGATGTACCGCACACCAGCTATATAGCTGCGGTAGGTACGTGTAGTGCGAATACGAGCACCAACGCTCCTCCAGCTTTGAGTTGTATGAACGGTTCAAAGGAGGTCAAAGCTACCTGGCCCCATAGTGATGTATTTATTATATCTACAACCTTCATCTATTGTTAGAGATCATTTAAGAGCATTATCCAAAAAATGAGTCATATCTAAAGATCAGATGGACCACACCATACCATGAATAAGCAGCGTAGATAATGATTTTCACTGTTATAACTTCTTAAGACCCACCATAACATTTATTTTCTATCGATTTCTTTATAAAGTTACAAATACATGGATAAAAATGAAAAACAAATTTCATATTGATCCAAAACTTATATAACCCTAAAAGGGTTTCAATGATAGACATTCAATTCACCATTACTTTTTTCATCGTGGTCCACTTGATAATTATATCTGTTTTAACATGATCCCTACACATGGATGAACGATTCAGATATAACACATACTTCATGATCAAACCCACCGAGCTTGCTGACGTCCATACAGCTGCTATATAGCCGATGAAACGTACACCAGCCAATCCGCTTCCGTTGTATGGACCAGAGTACTTTTCGTACGTACTATCGTTAATTTTGGAAGTAACCTGCCGGTGCACTTGGGCACCACCAAGTTGGAAGCGGATTGTCGGGGGTAGATACGTCATACGTGTCGTGTGAAGACGGCGGCCGACGCTCCTCCAGCTCCAAGTTGTCCAAACGTTGATTGAAGTTACATGAGCCCCACAATGATAGATTTATTATATCCACACCGTTCATCAATTTTTCAAGATCATTTTAGAGCATTAGCCAAAAAATGAATCATATCCAAAGCTTATATGAAACACACCAAAAAAAGCAGCAGGATAATAATTTTCACACCCACTATAATGTTTATTTTCCACTCAATCTGTTTATAAGGTCACAAATACTTACATGAAAGGAAAAACGGATTTCATATTGATGGAAAATTTCTGTGGTCTAGAAGGGTTTCAATAGTAAATGTTTAATTCCCAACTTCCTTTTGCAGTGTGATCCACTTTACATCTGTCTTATTTTTGGGCTCAAGCTTTACGAATGGTTTAGATATTATACATACATCATGATGGGACCCAAATAACTTGCTGATGCCAATACACGGGATATATAGCTGGTGTGTGGTACACCAGCCAATCCGCTTAAGTTCCTAACTTCCTATGGACGGAAGCTATGTTGGCTGACAGAGATGCCCGTGACCAATCCACTCCGTTCATTATTTTCAGGTATCCAAAAATCAGGCAGAACCATCACTTAGGTCACTCAGACAAAAAGCAATCAATAAATACTTACCATTGGAGACTTTGTGGGGGCCACAGAAGTTTTAAATCTGGAAGATATTTGTACCCACTGTTTATCTGAGTGGCAGAAACCCTATGAACGGTTTGGATGTCATATAAAGATCACGGTCGACTCTAGGAAAGTTTCAAAGTTAGACGTTTCTGTTATAACCGTTTCATGCGGCATGTCCCACCTGAAGTTTGTATCTGCCTGATTTTTGGATTTCCATACTATTGTGGTCTTGTGAAACTAATGGACGGAGTGGATTTGTCATGGGATATCTGTGGGCCCCAAATAACTTCCGATCACAGGAACTTCACTTCCATTCCTTTTCCATACATTCCAGAAGAACGTTCGAAGCTGTTCCGTTTCATCCATATGACTACATGTCTTTCACAAGACCAATGCCTCTAATTTGGACTTCCAAAAGAACGTTCAAAGCTGTTCCTTTTCATCTACATGACTACGTGTCTTTCACAAGAGCACAACCTTAATTTGGACCGGACGGATGATGTGGATACCTTTTCGATGCATTTTAAAAAAAAATAAAAATCATTTACACATTTTCTCTATCTCCTTTCCTCTGTCCACGTGCGCACGTGCCACAACCCATAGTTTTCGAATGCCTATATAAGCTGAAGCATGGCTTTTTACCCATTCAAAGAGAAGCCATGGAAGTGCAGCAAGTTCTTCACATGAATGGTGGAGCTGGCGAGACCAGCTACGCTAGTAACTCAACAGTCCAGGTCTGTCTCTGTCTCTCTCTCTCTCTCTCTCTCTCTCTCTCTCTCTCTCTCTCTCTCAAACTACATGGTAGACGTGGACAGTCTACAGTATAGATCTAGGCCGTTCATACAGAGAGATGAGAAGGGAAGCTCTATCTTACACGGCAATATGGATACATGTGTAGTGTGAGAGTAGTTAGGCCTGGGGCTGGCCCTGGGCTATGTGGGTCCACTTATGGGCCTTTCTAATTAGGGTTTCTCTTTATGCTATTTTTAAAAAATTGTAAATAAAGGCATCCTAAGTATAAATCTTTATACTTTCTATTATCAAATTAACATCGTATTATAGTAGAGAAATCTTGACAACCTCTCTCACTGTATTACACGCATTATTACGAATGTTTTAAGATTGGGCCAGGTTGGTGCACTTTCTAAGAGCGAGCCACGCCCAACAATTTAATTAATCGGGCTGGGTCGAGTTGTGTCTAAGAGCTCGTCGGACTATCTATTTGTTTAAGTTACTAAGGGCAATTTTGTCAACATCATGCATGATGTGGGCACACCTAATAAACAGCCTTGATCTTGCAAAAAGGATTGTGGCCTCTTAGGCTTTTGGGCTTGGCCTGCTTCACGCTGGGCCTTGGTGAATACTAGGCTCAAGGGCTAGGCTAGAGCTGTGTTTAAGAAGTTGTCAGCCTGGCTCGAACTCGGCCCAGCTCTTAATGTACACCACCATGTGATAATTGCATTAAAAAAAAAATAAAAAAAAAATCATATTTTGATATGAACATATGTTTTTTTTTGATATGGCATGTTAGATGGTTCAGATCATCAGTTCAAGGCACTCTGAGCAGTCTAAGCATTTTTTTTTAATTTTTATTTTTAAAAGAAAAAAAGAAAAAGAAAGAAGAGTGGACTTTTTTAAGAACTCATCTGGGCTGCCTACTTAAAAAGTCATGTCAATCAGACAATCTGTCCGTTGGATTGGGTTAGATATTGGTATGTGTGGCACATAAATAATGGGTCTGGTTTGATGACTGGACGGTACACAACTCCAATATTTCAACTCATTTGCACTCACTTGATTATGTCTCGTGTTTTTACAGGAAAGAGCCATATCCAAGGTCAAAACCATAGTGGAAAAAAGTATAATAGACCTCTACTGCACCACCTTCCCAAAGAGCTTGGGCATCGTAGACATGGGCTGTTCGTCAGGGCCCAACACATTCCTTACCATATCTAATATTATGGATGCAGTGGACAAGAAACGACGTCATCTGGGCCGTTCATCGCCCGAGTTCCGAGTGTTCTTAAATGACCTTCCAGGGAATGACTTCAACAACATTTTCAAGTCCTTGGCAGGCTTCTATGAGAAACTCAAACAAAACAATGGGCCTGATTTTGGGCCATGTTTCATCGCGGGAGTGCCCGGTTCTTTTTACGGCAGGCTTTTCCCGACTGAGAGTCTGGACTTTGTTCACTCTTCCTATAGTCTGCATTGGCTCTCTCAGGTGAGCATCTTTATTCATAACAGGTTTCCAATGACTGCATCCAAGCGGCACGCTTGGGCGGGCCGGCGAGGATGATGTTAAGGTGGTACTGCCTGAATTGGGGGGTCCACGCAATGTATTTTCACCATCCAATCCGTCTATCAGATGTGCTACCTTTGAAATCCCTTAGTTCCAAAAAATCAGTCCAATCCAAAACAAATGTGGGCCACACAAAAAGGGAACCACTTATGGGAGAGCTGTCATGCAAAAAAACGTAAATCTCTTGGCATGACTCTTTATCTGGACTGGATGAAGGGTCTGAACATCCTTGATTATATATACACAATTAATGATGAACCCCCACAATAATCAACGGTTGATGTTCCATCTCAACACATTCCTTGTGTTGTGGCCCATATAAATTTTGTTTTGAGATATTGCAGTTTTCTGAAGTGATGCATCTTATGAACGGGTTGAATTATGTAATTTTGGTGGTCCCAATATCAAGCAGGGCTTTCGTGCGGCCCATGATGTATTGGTTTTATCCAAGCCGTCCATTCATACATGTGTATTGGTTTTATCCAAGCCGTCCATTCATACATGCAATGGCAATGACAACCTCCACACAAACCTTCTTAAGTGTTTGTTTGCGATCGTACCCATTTAAAACGTCATATAGACATGGATGAAGGGAAAAATTCAAATATCAGCTTCATCGACTCTTAAGGAAAATTTCCTAACCACCTTTTCTTTTAGTACGGCTCACTTTAGTCTTGGATCCTGCTCACTTTTTATTTAGTAATAAAAAAAATAAGCTTACAAAACTGATGGACGGAATGGATTCCGTGCAAACATCACTGTGGGCCCCACCTCGGTTTCCAGCGCAGGAACTTAGCGCAAAAGATCCGCGTTCGTTTGTAAGGGAGCTCAATCAATACGGGACGCGGATTAGATACAAAAAGGTAGCAACGAGTGTCGTTACTGAAGCCACGTCACTAAGCTAAGTGGTCAGATCATACAACACAAACATCGTGATGGGTTCCCACATAGCTTGGTAACGTCACTTCAGTAGCTACTCTTGTTACTCAACCTATAAGTAGCTAATCCGCGTCCCTGTACTAAGGTGGGCAACCGACGCCGATTGGGTACCAACGCATCTCTCTAGATGGGAACGGACAGGGACCTGAGGGGCACCTTGTGTATTGGTTTTATCCACACTGTCCATCCATCTTGCCATATTATCTTAAGGTACCAGCCCAAAAATGAGGCAGATCCAAGGCTCAAATGGGCCATACCACGGGAAGCAATGGTGATAATGGCACCCGCTGTTGAAACCTTCCTAAGGCCTACCGTGATGGTTAAATGCTATCCAACCTGTACATAATGTCACATATACCTGGATGAAAGGAAAACAGGAATATCATGTCACATATACCTGGATGAAAGGAAAACAGGAATATCAACTTGATCCAAAACTCTTGTGGTCCAGAGAAAGTTTTCAACTGTTAGTGCTTAATCCTCATGTTTTTTATGGTAGTCTTAAAATGATACGGTAAAATGGATGGATGGTGTGGATTAAACCCATACATCAGCGGTGGCCCCTTGGAGCTCCTGTTTGTTCCTACCTGTGGAGTGACGGGGGTAGTGCCCAATCCACGTCCGTGGGCTACAGCATGGGATGCCATCACCATTAAAATCATACAATTTTCATGTGGGGTCCATCGTGGTGGTGTGTACATGCCATCTAATCCACTCATCCAACTTACCACATCAGGATAAATAGATTCTCCAAAAATCAGGACATTCCAATACTCATGTGGGCCACGCCATATGAATTCAAAAGCTTTAATAATGATTTTACACTGTTCCCTATAGTGTGGTCCACCTACTGATTTTTAAGATCCATGGTGGAAAAGTGATGAGATGGATGGTACATTTTGTCCTACATAGCCATTAGTTAGTGTAAGTAATGCTTTGGGCGTGCCTACACAAGTAAGGCTAGCACAATTCTCTACACAGCCAATGGCCTAGGTCCAATAATTCAAGTCAACTGATGAATTGGCCGGCTCGAGCTAACCTTAAACCATCATGGCATGCCAGGTTCCTCCAGGACTAGAGAATGGACCGGGTGGCTTTTTAAACAAAGGGAACATCTACATGGCCACGACCAGCCCTCCTGCTGTGTTTAAAGCTTACTTGGAGCAATTTGAGAGGGATTTCTCGCTGTTTCTAAGGTCGCGGTCTGAAGAAATGACGTCTGGTGGATCTATGGTCCTGACACTCTTGGGCAGGAGAAGCCCAGATCCATCTAGTCGAGAGTGTTGTTATCCTCTGGAACTACTGTCACAAGCACTCATGGAGATGGTCTCACAGGTAATACCTGATGCCATTGAGCTATTATGAAAGAGTAATACTACTGCGAATCGCTCTTACTTGATATATATATATTCGATGCCATTGGCAAATCTTCAATGTGGTGTTGATGCAATCAAAGATGTGCGCAGAATCGTGTGTGTGTATATATATATATAGTTGTAACAATTATATATATATATATATATATATATATATATATATATATATATATATATATATATATATATATATATTTCAGTTGTAACACTATATACATATATATGTATATAATTGTTTTCTATTTCAGTTGTAACACTATATATATATATATATAGTGTTACAACTGAAATAAAAAACAATTTATGCACTTATACGATTCTGCACACATCTTGGATTGCATCAACATCACATTGAAGATTTGTCATTGGCATCGAACTCTTTCAATTTCGTCGAGTAATAACACCAAAATGTTATAGAAACTAGCATGGGTTTTTTAAATTTTCTCGGTGGGATCGAACATCAGTCGATGGAGTCAAAATCTGTTTGATTGTATCGAGTAGTCTATGGATGATATCGACAAACCCTGGTTACTGACAGATTTGGGACATCAACAACACCCATTGCGGGTAACATAAATTTTTGTGGTGTCCACCATTATGTATATGTGAGGTCACCTAAGATTTAGGAGGTAAACTTGAAAATGATGCTGAATCAAAAACTCAAGTAAGCCACACCACAGGCAAATGTAGGAATAAAGATGTCCACTGTTGAAATCTTTTAAAGGCCTACATTGATGTTCATATGATATCCAACCCCGTGAAAGGAAAAACCAAATACATGCTTCGTCAAATACTTCAACAGGTTTCAGGAAGATTTTAATATTGTGAGTACCATCCTACTGTTCCTTGCGGTGTAGCCCACTTAACTTTTGAATGGACCTGATTTTCGGGCTTACCTACTAAATTGCTTGTATTATGTGATGGATGGTTTTATATTTTACATGAACATCATGGTGGGCCCATGGAGATTTAGGTTGCCTGCTCACTGGTAGGAGAGTTTGGGGCGAGTCCATTTAACTACTGGCCCTAATCTTGGGCTTAAGCCCATCTTCCAATGTTTTTAGGCTTTAAAGGAAGTACGCGTGGCCTAGCCCATCATAGTAGTAAATTGGGTTGTGTTTAAGCTGGGGAAGGGCATTGGTAGAAAAGGTAATGTTATCAATGAGTTGAGCTCAGGCCTAGCAAAATCAAATTTTTGAATAGCTTGGACCAAGAACCTTAATCGACCATGACAAAACTACGCTGGGCAAGGCCTAACCTCAAGCTAGGTACCTACCAGGGTTACTTTCACTTTAATGTTTATGAAATCCATGCTATTCATCACATACAACCTTTTTAGTCAGAGCCTAAAAAATCAGGATAATTAAACAATTAGGTGGGCCACTGATTACTTGCCTCTAAGTGCAGAGGTTCATAAGTAATATCCTGTGAATACAGGGTAAATCCCACAGGGAGATAATTTATGAAAATGAGAAAATCATATGCAAAACAAAGTAATAAACATACCAAATTGTAAAAGTAATACAAAGTAATAGAAAATCATATGAAATAATTTTGAAAGTTTTGAAGATATGAAATTCAATTGAATTAAAACAATACCAAAGCTTCATAGTTTTACACATAAGTTAACGATCAATAAATTATGATGACTTTGATAACACAATTAGGATCTGAGCACTATGGTCAGTATAATCGGAAAATAAAACAGTTTAAATATTTTAATAAATGATATAAAAGATTAGAGAATCACGAATTGACATCATTAACATATATTTTCAAACGCCAGTGATTTTAAGCATTCAATATCCATGAGATATTGAATCAAATAATGTAACAAGTTGAGAACATCTCATATCTAAGAAATTTAATTGATCCAGGTTAAGCCTATCCATTAATATGGATCTCACATGTTGGAAACATATGGATATCACATCAGTATAAAAAACCTAAACCTAGATAATTGATAACATGTATATATCATTCATCTTATCATTAAAAACAATCAATCATCATAATTTATAAAATTATTAAACCAATGTGCTTCCTTTCTAGCTTGGGATAGAGAGAACTAGAAAAATATAACTAAATTGCAAAATAAAAAAGCAACAAGAAAATAAGAAAATAAATTAATAAAGATATAAAAAGAACTTGTAAAGATATAAAAACTCTAAAAAAAATCCTAGATCTTGCCCTTGAATGCTTTGATTGATCCTTAGAAAGCTCTATTTATAAGAGAGGAACTCCCTCCTTCAAACCGACTTGAAAAATTCAGAAATCGCCTCAAATTTTCTCACTCCACGTACGCTCCGCGTAACAGCTTCGATGCATCGAAGGTCTTTCGATATGATATTCGATGCATCTAAGTACTTTCAATGTAAATGAAAGTTGTGCAGAACTGTCCAGCAAGTTTGGCTTGAAAATAATGAAATTCACGATTGTACCTTTGATACATCTAAGTATCTTCGATGCATCTAAGTACCTTCAATATGATCGAAGTCTATTTTGACAGTTTTCTAGAACTATACTTTTCTGGTCTTGGAATCTATTTTCAGGACAATTTCTAGAATTCCTTTTTTTTATTAGCTTGTTAGTACACCCCATTGTCAGTTCACACTTCACTGTTAGCCAACCCCACTAGGGATCGATACCAAGACCTCAGTGTTGAAACGAGGTATATTTCACTCAATCTACCACTTGAGCTATGGATCATGGTGTGATTCCTTTTCTTCACTTCAAATCTTCGATTTTCTTCCTTCATTACTTGATTTCCGTGGATATTTGGCATATGAATTCTTCAATCTTGGTCTCTTAAGATCCATTCCTTGCCTTGGTGATTCTTGAGCATTAAATTAATCTTTTTAGCATTCTTTTCAATCCAAGCTCTTAGATTCACCTTGCAACACAAACATGTATAAAATATACTATTAAGATTATCATGTTCATAAAACCAAAATATAAATGGAGAAAAATATGCAATATTTAACACTAACAGCCACCTAAAAAAAATTATACTTGCAACCTCCAAATTCATTGCGTATGGTCTAGGTTTATTTTGGAATACTTTAATTATTATTTTTTATTTATATTTATATTTTGTATTTCTTTTATCCTAATGGGACACATCAGGTGAATGGATTTATGGCATATAAACACCATAATTAGTCCTATACAAAACTAATGGTGGGCTTTGCCTTCGATTGTTTCCCATGGTGTGGCTTACCTGAGCTTTGGATGATCATGATTTTTTAAGTTCAATTATTGGAATGAGGCATCATACTTGATGGACGAGGTGGATCTCATGAAAGTTCCATCTCCTAGTCTACAAAAGTTACCTAGCATGTATGTTGGAGTTTTGCCATAAGGTATCATAATTAGTGTCCTTAAAACACTAACTTCTCATAAATAGATCTTATTTCAGCAGGGAGGGTACAACAAAGAAAGCCCCAAATTCATCTCCTTTCATTTCTATCATGTGTTCCACATACGTGGGTCCACCTATATAGACAACTCTGGCATTTTTGGTCCAATTCCAAAGGCTGACATGTTTGGTTTTTAGTTCTCTTCTATATATGATAGATTAGAAAGAAACTTTTTTTTTTTTTAATAGTAAAATGAAAATGAATATCATCGACAATTTCTTAATAGCATTTATCAAGTAAATCTCTATCGTATTTTTTTTTTTATTTTTTTATTTTTCTAGAAGCTTGGATATATCTAAATGGAGATCCATAGGGCTTAATCTTAAGGTCCAAACCTTGGAAAAGTTTATTTTCCATCTGTTTTGAAAAACCTGACAAAATACTTAACACAAGTTACGTAAGTGGAGCTCTTAGAAAACCATGCCTAGTCATGGTTTATTTATTTGGGAGGCCTACTTTTGACCAAAACATGGCTTGTGTCTTAAGGATTGAGTCCAAGAAATTGTGTGGTGTGGTGGTTGAATCAGCTGTTAAGCTGATTGAGCCATCTCTCTCACTCTCTCTCTCTCTCTCTCATTCATTTAGATGGCTTAGCTGTGGAATGTGGAGGATTGAGACAGGCTAATGTTACCAAGGGTTCACATGAAAAAAACTCTCACAAGAAGAGATCTTTGACGGGAGGGAAAACTATATATTCTAGCCAACTAGAGAGATCCACCTGGTTGGCAAGGATGGTTTGCCCATTGGATAGGGACCTCAGCTGCGGCCTACCTGTCTATCAATTTCACAAGCTCACTATAGGACAAGAGCCTAAAAATGAGATAAATCCAAAACCCAGGTGGGCCACATGACAAGAAATGGTGGAGATTAAACACCTACCATTAAAAACCTTCCCGAGGCTACAAAAATTTTGAATCACACAAATATTTGTTTTTAGTTCATCCTAGTGGGAATAACAATATAAATTATTTAGATGACGTATATATGTCATAATAAGCTATGGGAAGGCTTCAATAGTGAGTGCTTCCATTCTCAATTTTTTTGTTGTTTGTGTGTCACCCACCTGAGTTTTAGATGTGCCTCATTTTGGGTTGTTGCCCTACTGTGGTTTAATAGTGTTTGTTATGGGAAGATCCGAGTCTTCTTAATTCCGAGATCCAACCAGAGACGCAAGAGTAAGTCTAGAATTGCGAATACAACCAAAGGGAAAGACTCCCAGCTCGGCCCTAGTTACGCCTTTACTCTGAGGCTATCGGCTCGGATTAATCTGAGGCTGAGGCAGTCGGTGTGAAGCTCAGACCGCTTAGACCGAGATCTGCTTGTGGGATCTTAAACTTCCCCACTACTGTATGACTAGAGACATTTATTCAACCACTCACGTCCGCATGACCACACGACGGTTGGCCAGTCGAGCCTCCCGCAGAGGCAGTGAATGCCCTGAAATGCGCCGAGTTATGTAAACACGCCCTTTCCGGGTGAGAGGGTATAAATAGTACCTCATAATGAGGAAACATGTATGCAATATCTTCCGCTCTCCCTCTACAAATGAACTTGGACTCAGATTCCCTTGACCTGACTTAGGCATCGGAGGGTCCTCTATCTAAACCAGGGTCTCCTTTACTCACTGTGCTTGTGCAGGTTCAAGACAGTGAAGCGGATCGGAGTTCAGCGATTTGAGCAGAGAGTCATCCGGATTTAGTTAGCAACAGTGTTAATTGGAGATCTTTTAGAAATTAATAACTATGATTAGTTAGGTTTAACTAGACTTACATAAGACAGTTTCTCATTTAAACTAACATATGAACATCACAAATTATTGTTGTTTAAGTATCTGAGAATCATAATTAATCAATTTTCCGTTTAATTCAGGGAATCATCAAAGAAGCAGATGTGGATTCTTTCAATCTTCCTTTTTACACACCTTCTGTTCAAGAACTGATTACTGTGATTGAAACTGATGGATCCTTCCATTTAGACCTACACGAAGTTATCGAATTAAATTGGGATCCTAATGACAATGACAATAATGAAGACTCTGCGTTCGATAAACTTACAAGAGGGAGGAATGTGGCAAAGATCTCAAGAGCTGTGACAGAATCCATGCTTGCAAATCACTTTGGAGAGGTGATAATGGACGATTTGTTTAAGAAGTATGCAGAGAATGTGTCCGAGCACCTGACCAAGGAGAAGACCAAGTATGTTAATCTTGTAATTTCCATGACTAAGAAATGAACGGAGATGTGCATGTGATGCAGGGTTAAATAAATGAGTAGAACTTGGTGCATTCCACCCAATTTGTAATGGCCCCCTTTTTAAGATTCAGTAAGAAAGAAACTTTGGCTTAATGGTCCACTGCACTACTGGATTCTTTAGATAGTTTACACTTCCCAATGATGCAACAAAGTTCTATTTATTGTTTTTACTATTCAATCGAGCCTACACTCTTACAAAATCCATACTAGATCTTAAAGCTAGAATAGTATCTATTACTAATTTATACTAGACTATTGTATCAAATACACTTAAAAAGGAATAAGGTAAAGTAAAATATAACTATTACATTTCACATTATAAAACTATTATTTTACAATAGTTTTTGGGTGAAATATATAATATAATTATCATGCCCTGATATTTGATGCCCGAGTTGGCCAAACCTGACTTTGAATCCAAGCCACAATTTATATTTTAAATATTCACAACCATAATTTCTTGAGAATTATATAAAAATAAATCACACATTCATAAAATATATTAATACATTCAATATTGTTATAATGTTCTAGACTCTCTTTTGAGTTTCCACCACACACCACACACACACACACACACACACACACACACACACACACACACACACTCTCATTCATTCATTCACCGTATACAATTAGAGTAGAAGACTACAACTACACAACCGACTAGAATTTCATTCTGCTTTGCTCCTTAATTAAACTCCGTGCCCTATAAAATTATTTAAATTGGGGTGAGAATAACATCTCATTATTAGGATCATATGTTGCGCAGCACGCCAACAACGCAGTGGGCCGAGATCCAATCTCAGGCCTCACCCACAAACGATAAATGAAAGAAATATAAACTAGAAACAGATCAAAGTAATCCAAACAAACCACAAGACAAGATATACGTGGAAAAACTCCAAACTAGGGTAAAAAATCACAGATGCAAACTTTCACTATGAAGAAGAACAAAGATTACAAGGCAATATACTAACCTCTTCCTTGGAAGAATAGAAAATCCTGAGCTCACACCTTTAGAAATATTTTCCAATATTTCTCATTCCTTAGAATCACATACATACCCTAGAAAAACCCTAGGAACCCCTATTTATACTTTAGGCAACTTTCCTTCCGCATCCCAGTTGCGAAAGGACTCAAATCCGCAGTTTCGCGGAACAAACTGCGTAACCAACGACTAGTCGTAGCCCTCCTACGACTGGTCATAGACCCCTACGACCAGTCGTAGCTCTCCTACGACCAGTCCTAGGCCCTGGAAAAAAAACAGCACAACTCGCTGGACTTTGAGTTGTGCCAGGGCTCGAACCCATGACCGGTCATGGCTCCCCTACGACCGGTCGAACACGCCCCACGACCGGTCGTAGCCGTCCTACGACCGGTCGAAGGCGGCCCAATTGTGGTTCCACATTCTCAACAATCTTTCACTTGGAGAAACATTGCCATAAACCTTCGTCTTCTTCATCCGGAGTGCACCACCTCCCCATCTTTAAGCCTGAAGACCAATCAAAGCTGAACAGAGCTTCAGCTTCTCCCTTGTGACCGCCTTGGTCAATATATCTGCAGGATTCTCGCTTGTATGAATCTTCTCCAGAACAATCGATCCATCTTCTAGTAACGAACGTATGAAGTGATATCTGATGGCAATATGCTTGGTCTTTGAATGAAAGGCTGAATTCTTAGCCAAGTGTATTGCACTCTGACTGTCACTGTACAACTTGCAATCTACTTGCTTCTTAGTCAACTCTTTCATAAAACCTTGCATCCATACCATCTCCTTGCATGCTTCTGTAGCCGCAACATATTCTGCTTCTGTCGTACTGATAGATACTATCTTCTGTAACTGAGAGACCCAACTGACTGCAACACTGCCCAGAGTAAAGACATAACCTGTAGTGCTTCTTCTACTGTCGATATCTCCTGCCAAATCTGAATCCACGTAGCCTTGTAGCTTGATTTCTGATCCACCATAACACAGCCCTACATCCTTAGTAACCACCAGGTATCTGAGGATCTACTTCACAGCTTCCCAATGTTCCTTTCTGGGGTTGTTCATGAACCTGTTAACAACTCCCACTACTTGAGCAATGTCTGGCCTCGTGCTCACCATAACATATATGAGACTCCCAATCGCTGACGCATATGGGACTTTGGCCATGTAGTCCTGTTCCTCCTGCGTCTTTGCACCTTACTCTTTAGATAGCTTGAAGTGGTTGGCTAATGGAGTGCTAACCGGCTTAGTACCTCCCATATTGAATCGATCAAGTACCTTGGCTATATACTCTGCCTGTGACAAAACCAGTTTCTTATTTTTTCTGTCACGCTTTATCCTCATGCCTAGGATTTGTTTTATAGCTCCTAAATCCTTCATGGCAAATTCTCTAAACAGTTATCTTTTGAGATCTGAGATGTCCTTCATGCTTGAACCGGCCACAAGCATATCATCAACATACAGAAGAAGAATGATGTACGACGTATCAAACTTCTTCAAGTAACAATAATGGTCTGCATGACATCTCCTAAAACTGTTTCCCGCCATGAAACTATCAAACTTCTTGTACCACTGCCTCAGGGCCTGCTTTAGGCCATATAGACTTTTCTTCAGTTTGCACACCTTGTTCTCATTACCTGGTGCCACGTATCCTGTCGGCTGATGCATATATATTTCTTCTTCAAGATCCCCATGAAGAAAGACTGTCTTAACATCTAGCTGCTCTAGATGTAAGTTCTCTTTAGCCACTATACTCAAGACCATGCGAATCGTAGACATTTTCACTACCGGTGAAAATATTTCAGTGAAATCGATACTTGCCTTCTGTTGAAACCCTTTTACAACTAGTCTCGCCTTGTACCGTTTCAAACCATCATGCTCCTCTTTCAGTCTGTAAACCCACTTGTTATGAAGAGCTTTCTTACCCTTGGGTAGAGTGACTAGCTCCCATGTACGATTAGACTCAAGAGAGTCCATCTCCTCATCCATGGCCTGCTCCCACTTAACCCGTGTATCTGACTGTAATGCCTCTTCAAAGCACTCCGGCAGCAGTAGATAATGTAAGGAGGGTGAGTATCGGACCGTGGGTCTCCTCTCCCGAGTAGGCCTCCTTGTAACCGGTGTCTGTGCCTTTGGCTCATAATGCTCCTGTGCACGATCATTCTGTGGCGCTGTAACACCCATGTCCGATAACTCTTTCAACTCTACGAATTCCTTTTTCTCAGCCTTATTTTCTTACACACTGTCCTTATGCATCACTTTTTCATTGAAGACTACGTCCTTGCTTCTGATGATTTTTCTGTTTTCTACATTCCAAAACCTGTAGCCAAAATCATCCTGCCCGTAGCCTATAAACGTGCACCTCCTGGACTTCGCATCCAGCTTGTTTCTGTGCTCTGCATCAATGTGAACATATGAAGTGCAACTGAACACTCTGAGATGTGTAAGGTTCACTTCTTTTTCAGTCCACGTTTCTTCTGGTAGCCCACCATCCAATGGTGCTGAGGGACTTCTATTGATAAGATATATGGTAGTATTTACAGCATCTGCTCAAAAGATCTTGGGCAACCCTGCATGTAACCTCATGCTCCTGGCGCACTCAAGGATGGTCCTGTTAATGCGCTCAGCCACACCATTATGCTGTGGTGTCCCTGGAATCATTTTCTGATGTTTGATTTCACTTGCTGCACAATACTCCTTAAACCTCATATCACAATATTCTCCCCCATTATCAGATCTGAGACACTTTACCGTTTTACCTGTCTCGTTTTCTACCATAACTTTCCACTTCTTAAACGCATCAAATACATCAAATTTATGCTTTAAGAAATAAACCCACAGTTTTCTACTAGCATCATCAACAAAGGAAACAAAATAACGTGAGCCACTAAGAGATGATACCTATGTCGGTCCCCACACGTCAGTGTGTACAAGCTCCAATAGATGCGTCTTTGGAGCGCGTCCTGTCTTCTTGAAGCTTATCCTCTTCTGCTTGCTATATACGCAGTCCTCGTAGAATTCCAAGTCAAGAGACTTCAGCCCTGGTAGCTTCCCTTTTGACAACAGCACTTTCATCCCTTTCTCACTCATATGTCCCAACCTCTGATGCCATAACTGCCCATTCACCCCAGTTGATGCGACTGAGAGTGAACCATACGATCCTGAAGTCACGTACAAACTGCCTTCCTTTTTACCTCGAGA
Source organism: Magnolia kwangsiensis (assembly GCA_037074715.1). Classification (NCBI taxonomy): domain Eukaryota; kingdom Viridiplantae; phylum Streptophyta; class Magnoliopsida; order Magnoliales; family Magnoliaceae; genus Magnolia; species Magnolia kwangsiensis. The sequence goes on along the minus strand of CM073571.1, from coordinate 188,137,828 downwards.
TATCACCAAGGCACCTTTTGTGATCTTTCAGGAATCACTGGTGAATGTCGTCACATAACCGGTATCGGCTAACTGCCCCATTGAGATCAGATTCATTCTCAAACTCGGTACATGTCTGACATCCTTCAGTTTCAAAACCGTTCCGTCTTTCTGATTGACCTGAACGTCTCCTTTTCCAACAATACTGCACGGCTCATCATCACCCAGGTAGACTCTCCCAAAGTCACCTGACATATAATCACGCAGAACTTCCTTACATGAAGTGGCATGAAACGAAGCACCCGAGTCTATAACCCATGACTCATTCCTTGCATCAAGAGATAAGATCAACGCCTCTGTGTCGCTCTCCTCAGAAAGATTCACTGAATCCTTCTCGCCTTGAGAGCTTCCTTCTTGTTTCTTGAGCGCCCTGCAATCACGTTTCATGTGCCCCTTCTTGCGGCAATGCCAACACCTGTCTTTGTCTTTCGGTCCCTTGGACTTCTTCCTCGACTTAGAATGGCCGTGTTTATTGCCTCCTCTGTTCTGCGATCTTCCTCTTCCTTCAACGTTTAGAGCATTCCCTGAATCCCCTGAAACTCCTGATGCCTTCCTTCTAGATTCTTCGCTGAGAATTAAACCAGCCACATTATCAAATTTCAGCTTTGCCGACCCTGAAGAATTGCTCACAGCAATCACCAAACCATCCCAACTGTCTGGCAGACTGGATAAGATCAATAGTGCCCTGACCTCATCCTCAAAAATGATGCTAACGGATTCCAACTGGCTCGTGACTGTATTGAACTCGTTTAGATGTTCAGCCACGCTCCCACCATCTGACATCTTCATGTTGAATAGTTGTTTCATAAGATAAACCTTTTTGGATGCTGAGGGCTTTTCATACATGGTGGCTAGGGCTTCCATTAATTCTTTTGTCATTTTCATCTTGGATATATTAAATGCGACGCTCTTAGACAAAGAGAGTCGGATCGTTCCTAAAGCCTTCCTATCCAGTAAAAACCATTCATCATCTGTCATCTTTTCTGGTTTCTTCTCTTTTCCTTCTAGAGGAATATAGAGGTCCTTCTGATATACATAATCCTCTATCTGCATCTTTCAGAAGGCAAAGTTTAAACCATTAAACTTCTTAATTCTAGTTTTTCCATCTTCCGCCATCGCTTCCAATAGAACTAAACCAATAGCTCTGATACCAGTTGTTGCGCAGCACGCCAATAACGCAGTGGGCCGAGATCCAATCTCAGGCCTCACCCACAAACGATAAACAAAAGAAATATAAACTAGAAACATATCAAAGCAATCCAAACAAACCATAAGACAAGATATACGTGGAAAAACTCCAAACTAGGGTAAAAAACCACAGATGTAAACTTCCACTATGAAGAAGAACAAAGATTACAAGGCAATATACTAACCTCTCACTTGGAAGAATAGAAAATCCTGAGCCCACACCTTTAGAAATATTTTTTAATATTTATCATTCCTTAGAATCACATATATACCGTAGAAAAATTCTAGGAACCCCTATTTATAGTTTAGGCAACTTCCCTTTCGCATCCCAGTTGCGAAAGGACTCAAATCCGCAGTTTCGCGGAACAAACTGCGTAACCTACGACTAGTCGTAGCCCTCCTACGACTGGTCATAGACCCCTACGACTAGTCGTAGCTCTCCTACGACCAGTCCTAGGCCCTGGGAAAAAAACAGCACAACTCGCTGGACTTTGAGTCGTGCCAGGGCTCGAACCCACGACCAGTCGAGCGCCTCCCACGACCGGTCGTGGCTCCCCTACGACCGGTCGAACACGCCCCACGACCGGTCGTAGCCGTCCTACGACCGGTCGAAGGCAGCCCAATTGTGGCTCCACATTCTCAACATCATATTCTACCAACTTCTGAAAACTGTTAGATTTATAACGTTAATAAAATAGAGTTGAAATAAAACAAAAGGAGAATAATATTGTGAATTGTAATGCAAGCGATGCATAAGATGCAATGCTTTTCATGAATCAAAATTTAAACGATTATCATTATCACTTTTCATAATCCCCTATCAATCCATCCTTTTATAAATGTCCAACGTAGTGAACCTGTGCATGACATTTTAGGGCAAATTTAGAAAAAAACACCGATGCTACGTTTTAGGGAATATAGGGCAGAGCATCGTGTTCATTTTAAGATGTTTAAGGCATAGTACTAAGTATGTCATTTTAGGACAATCCTTGGGTACAACACTGTTCCTTTTTTGTCCCAAGGCAGAGCACCCATGATTAAGGGAACCTAGGACAAAGCACTAAACACATCATTTTAGAGAACCCAAGGCAGTGCACCTATGATCTTAATCTCAATTCTAATAAATAAAAATATAATGTAGTGCACCAACCAAAACAATTTTAGAGAATTTGTATAATTCACAATAAGGGAACCCGAGGCAGTGTACGAATCGAAATAATTTTAGGAAACCCGAAGTAGTTTACCTTTTACGGAATCTATAAGAGTGCACCAAGATAATTTTCAGAAATCCAAGGTAGCACATCCGATCACAAATTTCAATTCAAATTCAATGCTTAAATTCACAAATATGAATGCGACTTCTAACATATCAAAGTCAAGACATAAACATGTAATTCATAATAAAATATCATAAAATAAGATGAAATAAAATAATTTTGAAATAATCTTTGAAATTTATAAAAATTCTGATTGACATTCAAATGGGGCCCTCAAGATCACAAAAATTGCACACTCTTAACATAAATTGACATGCTAACCATATCTTTTCAATCGTCCATTTGACAACTGCCATGTGGATGATCATAATTGCTAGAGAATTTTAAATATGGGATGATTAAAGTAATTTTTTTTTTATTTTTTATAAAACAATAGGAAGGGCTAAAGGCCCAACCCATAAAATCCAGGCCCACAAGGGTTGTCAATGGGCTAGCTAGCCCATCAACCTCGAGCTTGTCGCACCTCAAGCTTGTTTCACAATCGAGCCAGGTTGTACCATATACAACAGCCCAACAGCTAGTGTCACGCCCCAAACTCAGAAACTAGGCTCACAAAATTCTCGATCGCCGAATCCGGCGCCGATAGCCTTCGTAGTACCCCATTCTTTGCTTCTGCCACCCATACACTAGGTTCCGATCCTGAGATCCTATAAGGAGGATTTTTAACATGAATTTGATTTGTAATAAGCATAACCTATAACACCCCGTACTTTCCAGTACTTGAGTGTTACCATATAATCTAATACAAGTCTAGCTTAAGCAAACGTTCACGTACATTCCAGCCTAAATCCAACCGTTGAATTATTCGAATCATGAGGATATTGAAAGTAATAAGTGAACGTTCACTTGGTGTGGCTCATTTAACAGTTAAAATTAGTCAAAGGATGAAGTACATAACTCGAAGCAATCTACTCACCTAGAGGAGTAATTCTAACTAGAGGTAGGCCCTACAAATTTAATTTATAATAATAATAAAATGATAGTGAAAATAATAATAATAATAATAATTATTATTGTAACAGTAAATAATATTATTAAATGCAGTATAACACAATATTTAGTGTTATAAAATTAGAACAAGCCATATATCTGTAACTTAACCATTGGGTCTTAGCTTAAATAGTCCCTTGGACTGTTTTAACCGTTGATGTTCAATTTCAGACTGATCCGACCAACAAATCAGCGAAAAATCCATAAATGAGACCCAAATCAAGTCATGGGGCCCACCTGGGCCTCACATGTACCCCAAAGTGGGTCAGGGCCCCTATATAGGGATTACTAGGCAAATGAACGGACGGTGTAGATTTATCATAAACATCACATAAGACCTCACATATGGTGCGTGTTCACCTTGAACTATAAGCACAGGACATGCACTGAATGTATTTGCTTGGTCAAACAGCCTTTGACAGAGCAAAAATGCAAAATGGCCGGGATCTCTACTGCCATTCAAAGATTTGAATTTGTTAAAATTGGAACCCAAGTTGAGCCTCACCAAGCACTTTCCAGACGATCCAAACCATCCATTTCACTCGTGGTGGCCCACTGAACAAAAAGTTATAGGGACTTTGACCCAGGCATTAAAACAACAAATATCAGCCCCAACCGTCCATTTCCTTCCTATAGGGTTGAGATTCAATGGGAGGGACCATCAGGTAGCTTGTTGGGCAAGACAACATCACATGGACCAGAGGTTTTCATCTTTCCTCTTTGCCAGCTAAGAGGAGTCCTCTCACAGCCCAAAAATGGCTAGGCAATTAAGAAAGAAGAAAAAGAAGGTTTTCTTCTTTTGGATAGTGGTTGCTGTCACACTTGCAACTGTCTGATGAGCCACGTGGCACCGTCCCATCCCTCCCAAGTGGTAGGTACGAGAAGAGATAAAGCAACTCTCTCATCTCATGAGATAGAGAGGAGAAATTGGAAGATTCTCATGAGATGGAGCCAAGCATCGCCTAAGGTCCGAAAAGTGGACCCCACACCTCTAATGGGACCCATCCAGACTGATCAAACGGTCCAGATTTTCCTAAAACCCCCTAAGTAGTGATCCACCATTGATGGGTGGGTCATCTTCTCAAATGACCCATCCAAACACGATCACAAGGTGGGCCCCATTTAGCCAAAAAAATACGCCGTTAGGGAGCCCAAGGCAGTACTAATCCATCCCCAAACACGGATGGGCCCATGCATGGCCATCCTTAAATCCTAACCATTGCATATGGCGAGTTTTTTTTCAACCGTTGGTGGCACCTCTCACTGCCTATAAATAAGACACGGTTGCTTCAAGAAATTCCACACCATAAATAGAAAGAATAGAGAGTGAGAGAAAGAGAGAAAAAGAAGGAGAGAAAAGAGAGAGAGAAAAGAGAGAAAGAAGAGGGGAGAAATGGAAGTGTGAGCGATGGTTCAGCCAGGAGGAAAACAGGTTTTTGCCTCCATCCCTCTTCTTCATTCTTTACATAATAGCCATGGTTTTAGGCTAAAAATCAGATGGCAAGTGAGGCTATATGGGCATCCAACCTCAGGCCATTTTTAGGCTGGAAAATAGAGCCTCTGTTGGACTCTAAACCAGACCGAAAAATGACTCAGGAATGAGCCAAGACCAGACCGCGGGATGGCCTGAGGTTTGGGCTGAAAACAATCCCAACTAGGAGCCCCTAACTGAGCCAAAATCTGCCCTCAAAGCTAGGCCCGATGTCACGTGCAAATAGACTGGGAACCAGGCCTGATATTGGCTGGAAATAAATGGGAAATAGCTAAAATTTCAGCTTGGATCGGAGCAGGAAAAACTTCCCTTACAGCCGAAGTTGCCAGCCTCCAGTCCATGCCAAGATCAGCTTCTGATCACGCCAGAGAAAGCCACTCTGTTGGACTGTGAAACTAGCATTTTATCGGGACTGAAAGTGGGCCAAAAAATAACCTAAACCTTGGCCATTCCTGGAGCTGAAAATGGGGCAGGAAGTGTCCCTTTAAGAGCCTTGATTTGGGGTTGAAATTAGCCTCACCAACAGTCCAGATGAAGGGATGTCTTTGGCCTGAAAAACAACTGAAAAACGGCCTGTACAATGGGCCATGTACGTTGCCAATGGATGAGTTGCACAGGCTTTGGGGCTCACCAAATTACAGGTGGGCCGCACCCTGCAACAGCAGGTGGGCTGCACCCTGCAACGGTCAAAGGGCTGCACTTGGTTTCCCTTTTCAGACCAGGTGGACCACCCACATATAAATCATCGTGGGCCATACCACGCCACCATGGGCCCAGCACCATTGCTACCAAACACCAGGTGGGCTGCTCACATGAAGGACATCCCAAACGCACAGCAGGCCTGGACATGCCTTCTAAACAAATAAAATAATATTTTATTATGTAGTATAATATATACTTATATAAATATGTAGCCGTGACCCACCTTGACCACGTGGGACCCACCAGGCGTGTGTGTGTGTGTGTGTGTGTGTGTGTATATATATATATATATATATATATATATATATATATATATATATATATATATATATGGGAAAAGGTACTATGCACTCGACCTCACGATAAGCTCCCGTGAGATCGAGTTGTGTGGGCCCCACCATGATGCATGTCGACCATCAACACCGTGCATTTTAATATATATATATATATATATATATATATATATATATATATAGGGAAAAGGTACAATGCGCTCTAGCTCATGACTCCGTCCCATGTGGTCAAGCTATGTGGGCCCCACCGTGATGCCTTTCTAATATCTACCCCATCAGTCAGATGCGCCATTCCATCGTGAGCCTAGGTCTCAAAAATCAAGTTAATCCGTGACTTGTGTGGGCCACACCACTTACAGAAGTGGAGAGGGGCCGTGCACCATTAAAACATTCAAAATCATTTTTGGGGCCCATGTGGTTTGAAAATCCAGCCCATCCATTATGTGTGTCCCACTTGTATGAGGGTTCAGACCAAGTTTCAGCAGCATTCAAAACTCAGGTGGCCCCCACCAAGTGCTTTTATATGTTTTAACGGTGTTTCACATGATTTTAGATGGTATGGCTCACTTGAGTTCCATATACGGCTGATTTTTGGGATATCCCATAATTTAAAGGGTACCCATCAAATGCACGGTGTTGATGGTCGACACGCATCACGGCGGGGCCCACACAGCTCGACCTCACGGGGGCTTATCGTGAGGTCGAGTGCATAGTACCTTTTCCCATATATATATATATATATATATATATATATATATATATATATATATATATATATCATATGTGGCCCACACCACGTGGGAGAGCACCACTGATGGACGTGCTCCATCCAAGCCGTCTATCCATTTGACAAGCTCGTCCATATGACGGTGGATATATGTGATTTATCTGCACCGTCTCTGCAGTGAATCCCACCATGGCATAAGTGTTTTATCTGTACCATTTGTGCAGTGATGTAAGTATTTTAGTGGCACCATCCATATGATGGTGGGCCCTACCATTGATATATGTGTTAAAAGCACACCGTGCATCAAGGGAGCTCACGTGTTATGTATATATTTTATATATTCCCACTGTCCACACACGTGGGCCCTACCATGATGTGTGTTGAACATCAAGACCGTCCATTTGATGGATCCCCTTTTTATATGGGGTGCCCCCAAAAATCAGTCATACATAGAGCTCAGGTGGCTCACACCATCTACAATCTTGTGAAGACATGTTAAACCATATAAAAACACTTGCTGGGGTCCATCTGAGATTTGGATGTACCTAAAACTTGGTTTGACCCCTTAAACTAGTAGGACACGGATAATGGATGGGTTGGATTTGTGAACCACAACTTGGTGGGCCCAACAAATGATTATGAATGCTTTAATGACGGATTATAGTATCTATTATCATGATTAAATCCACTATTGATACTTGATAACTATTATTTTATTATCATTAGTATTACGATAATAATTATAGTTATTACACACAACTAACCATTAGTAGATTATCCGTGCTAATAGTAGTGCTTACAAACAAAATTGTCATTATTTCATATTAATCATTTAATTATCATTCTTAGGTACAATCATTAATAATAGATCATAGCATTTCTAGCATTATAATGATTATCATTAATAAATTAGCTAACGTTAATTATAACACTAATGTTAACTATTACTTTTCAATTATTAAATTAATATAGTAAATTATCATATGCCAACTACAATCTAAATCCTAAAAGAAATTTATCATAGACCTAAATTCAAGGGTGAACCCTAAACCTAAGTAATCCAAACTCCAAGTTAAAATCTCAACCATAAATAGTGTGAAGAATTCGATCTAACCATGTAATTTCCTAATTCATGATAGGACCCGACTATAAGGGACCACATGTCCCCTAGCCATGCTGGTAGGCAATCCAACTATAAGGTGATAATTCTTCCCCTTGAGCTTTCTATTCTCCCATTAGCTTAACTTATAGTTTTGTTTTAACTTGTAATTGATATCTTCATTTCATAGTCACATGTGTGAATTGTTGGAATTAAATTACTATATTACATGCTTAATGTTTATCCTGTATATTTATTCATACTTGTAGATTATTTATGGAACTTAAACTTGTACACTAGTGGAAAACCCCCACCCATATGTGTACACCCATACTTGGGATTAACCCAACTGGTTGTGATAGTAATGGACCTTCAGCTTAGTGGTTATTGAATGATGATTTAAATTAACCATTGATGTAAGCCTACCATCTAGGGTTGTTGTGTCCAATGGTTTTCAAGAATAGTCTTTTATCGCATGGTTTTGATACTCGCCCTATGTGGCCGATTTTGATAATTTTCCTATGTGGTTTGTTTTGATATCGCCTATGTGGCTTTGTCCTAGTATTTTTTCTGTATGGGTTCGATGTTTTATACTGTGCAACCATGTGATGGTAAGCCCCATATATTGTAATATGATTGGCTACTAGTCGATTGGTTCCATTAAACATCCTAAGGTGGGAAAATCTCATGAACCTGGAATGGTCGTAATGGGACACTATGCTCGACCTGTCGGCTTACGCTGGGTGACGAGCCCCCCATAGTGACCATTAAGTTACTTAAATTGGCTGATTATAACTGGATTAATAGCGGTTGGCTAATCATGCATTCATAGCATATTGGCGATGATGGATGACTATCTGGATGCTATAGCATGTGCCCTAGAGTTGTTGGGATATCATTTCGCTAGCTCCCAGACCATGGACTATCGACCCCTGTTCCGACTGGATGATTTTTCCAGGTCGATGACTGCATGGGTGAGGAGCCCAAGTCCGACTGGATGTGCATCCCCCGGTTGATGTGCATTTACGCATCCATACATTTAAAAAGATTGCATCCTGTGTTGTTTTGATTACCTTGTTATTTTACAACTATGCTTACCTTGCGTGACGGTGTGAAATCTTGAAGGAAATTCACACTGAGCTGGCCACTCATCCATCAAATATACAACCGTACAGGTAGAACAGGTGGCCTAGACAATGTATATGTTCAGACTTGATGAGGAGCTGTGCAGGTGCCATGGATGCACGGTCGTATTTTTAAGAGGAGCTATATGGTTATGCGGCTTACATTTATATGCTTTTTATTATTTCTTATGTATGCAAATCTTGTAATCATTAATGTTGAGACATTGGTTTGTATAAGTCATTATAGGCTGCTTGTATATTTGAATGATAATGAAGTTTCCCTTATGTTAATTTGTTCACTTTACGCTCGTCTGCTTACTTTGATAAAGGAAAAAATATATTCGAATTTGACCATCCTTTAAGGTTAACACTCGGGTTTTTGGGAAACGAGTCATATACTCGAGTCTTAAAAAAATAGAGTGTTACATAACCATAAGCATAATCCACAAACAATAACCAAGACACCATCACAAAATTCACTATGATAAAAAACTATGAGTACAATGCACATAAAGGGAAATACAATAACAGAATTGGAAGTTCCAAAAGCTCAACTGCACGCTCTTGCTGCAACTAAGCTACGCCTGCATCCTAACATTACCTGTACGCATCAATTATGCATAAGCTTATAAAATATTTAGTGGGTGGTGGGAGTGTGCTTAGAATGAAATATCAGAGTAATGCGGAATCATGCTGATGAGTACATGAATGCAATCAACCGTACCAAGGCTATGCGGTACAAGACATGAATGCTATCGACCATATCAGGGTCATACGATGTGAGATGCAACTCAAGCATGCCAATCCTCATTCAAATCCACATATCAATGCAACTCATCACTAGAGCATCAAGTATCAGTACGGTTCTCACTCTAGATAATCACAGGGGTTTAGTACACTCCAAATGACACTGCCCCTTTCCTAGGCGTGTAGTCTAAGTAAGCATAAGAAACCTCACTATTTGCCTGGCCAATAGCCTGCCAATACTTATTCGACACATTAATAGTGGACCTATTCACGAGCTGGTTATACTCAACCTAGCAATGCCCCCTACCCTCGGGCGGGTAAGGCCACATCCCTTTCCAACCGACCATGACATAGTGTGAGACTCGACATCCTAGTATTCGCCCCTCGTGCGTTCATGTATCCACCTGATCTCGACATTGGAGTCATCCTCTAGTACCATCGGGTTTAGAAATTTTTACCCAGGGACATTTATGGCGCCCCGATGCTAGTAACAGTATTTTTAGTGTCTGATCCTGCCATCCACGATATGTCTGTGGAGGCCACAACCCTGATGTCGCTAGGGCATACAGTAATCATATCATACAAATGCGAAGTGCATGAATCACACTACTAGTCATGTAGCAATCCTACACGTATTGCGCGCTCATGTGAGGCAACTCTGCCTATCAGGGAGCCCGTAAACAATCTCCCCATATCAAGCATACATATGATGCGTATGAGCGTGAATCATGGAGTTATATTATTCATGTTATATGGTGATGAACTCTATTCATAATGAAGATGGGCCTAGACGGCCCACACACAACAAGTATGGGCCTAACAATGGGCCTTAGGGAGAGTTACAATGAGGACATTTAACTATCATTGCTGTTACAATGTGGACGTCAAACCATCATTACTCCCAAGGCATGGTCCGCCATACATTATGGTGAAATTACACATCGCAATGGACGTCATATACAACAAGTGAGCCGTATCAATGGGCCGCACCAATGAGCCTTATATACATCAAGTGGGCCGTATCAATGGGCCTCATATACATTAAGTGAGCCATATCAATGGGCCACACCAATGAGCCTCATATACATCGCGTAGGTTGTATCAATGGGCTGCATATACATCAAGTGGGCCGCATCATCTACACCACTCATCTATTTAAAGATCATTTTAGAGCATTCCAAAAAAAATGAATCATATCGAAAGATCATCTAGACCACACCACAAATAGCAGTGGAAATAATGATTTTTACCATTTAAAATTCATCAGGCCCACCATAACGTTTATTTTCCATCCAATCTATTCATAAGGTTACATGGACTTGAATTAAGCAGAAAAACAAATTTCATATTGATCCAAAGCTTCTGTGGCCCCTAAACAGTTTCAACGGTAGACGTTCAACCTCCACTGACTTTTGTAGTGTGGTCCCCCTGATAGACGGTGTGGATATATGACATATACATCAATGGTCGGAGTCCACACGTCCCATAATGGACAGACATATGGATTTAACACATACATCATGTAGGACTCCCAGAACTTGCTGACGTTATGCAGTAGCTGGAGCTGCTGCGTGGGGTCCTCAAATGGATGGTCTGGATGAAACGGTGGGTCCCACAGAGTTTGTTGTCACTAGGCCCTACTGGGGGTGCTGGCCCACCAGAGATGGATGACCTGAATTTACAGACACATCACAGTGTCTTCCATCGTCCACACAACTGGATGGTGTGGATACAATTTCATCAAGGTGGAATCCCACTGTCCTGGTATGGATGGTGCGGATATAGAATAATACATCAAGGTGGCTCCATTCAAAAGGAAGGACGGCATGGATCCCATCCACACATCAAGTGGGACCCATCCAGATGGACGGACGGTGTGGATTCCATCCACACATCAAGTGGGCCCCATGTAACTTGATGACGTCACTACACATCTTATAGATGGTGTGTGATAGTCCAGCCAACCCACTTTCCAATAGGTGGGTCCCACGTGGGACCCATCATATATATATATATATATGTAACATATATAACATATATACATATATAATATATTATTATTATTATTACTATTATTATTTTTATTTTTATTTTTTTAAACATCAGGCCAGCATCTTACGTCCAGGGCCTGGACGGCCTGGATAAAGAACACGTAGATCGTGGTGATCCCCACTATCCAAACCATTGGGCAGTGTGGATATGCAGCATGTGTGGGTCCCACACGAATGAACGGTTTGGGTATATAGCATACCTTATGATCAGGGCCCACAAAACTTGTTGGTGTCACTCCCTTAAAAGGTATGGACGGTGTGTGTGAAACACATGCGCCATGATCCCTATCGTCTAAGCCATTTGGACGGTATGGATACAATATATACATGATGGGTGGGTCCACGTGGTGTGGCCCACCAGAGTTTTGGATCAACTGAGGTTGTGTCCAGTAGCGCCTGTTGCTGGATGGTGCACATACATCACATAAATACAGTGGGGTCCACATCAGTGGGCCACCCCACTAATCAAGCTGAAATTATATTTTTCCCTTCGCTTGGGACTATCCAGCAAGGTAGGCTCCGTTGTTAGATGGCATGGGCTTTGCTGAATTTTGGGTGAAAGAGGGATGGGTGGAGACAGAGAGTTGACTTGTGAGGGTGAGGTGGCGTGGGGTATGGGTGGTATACTTGACTTGTGATTGATGTGTACTTGATTAATTGATGTGACGGGTTATAGAGATTCTCTCGAAATTTATAACGCGTGGCTTTTCTTTAGAATGAACGCGGGCCCACAACTCTTGGCCAGGGTATCGATTTGGCGCGCGAGACGCGGCGATGGCACGGTCACTAGGATGCAAGTTTCGAGTAGAGCCGATTCCGATCTATGAGACGTGACTTAAGTTTGCATGCAAATGTCGATTAGAGGTCGTGGGTTGCTGGAATTCGACGGGGAGGATCATGGAAGTCTATGGAACGGTATGAACTACAATACGGGTCTTACAGCTAGCCCATTACAATGTATAAAAATTCTCATTTACTCATAATACTACTCCAACCCACACCCCATCTCTCTCTCTTTCTGCGCTTCAACCGGACCAACATTTGGGCTTGAGCCAGACTATTTTGTCATGTCATGAGTGCCAGCTGAGCTCAATCTTATACCAAACATTAATGCATGCTATACACAACAGAGCTTGCTTGTGCCTAACCCGACTTATTGAGAACCCTAGGCCTTGGCAAAGTAGTTTGAAGTTTGGGCCTAACTAACACTAGCCAACTAATTTGTAATATCCATACTTCTCATCAGGTGGGTCACAACATCACCTTGTGGCACGTTGGTTGGTGACAGATGTGTATTGAATATTGGTGTTTACTCACATTTTTATTTTTGGGCCAATTTTCATTGTGGACCATCTAATGAGTAGGGTGGATCCAATGGGCGGGATCTAATGTGGCAACTACAATTAACGTGCGAGATCTAGTGGGTTCATTAGGTGGGCCCCTTAGTGAATCATCCCTAGATGAGTGAGGGATTCACTATGGTTTCTATCTGTCTGAATGGTCCACATATTGCAATGTACCGAACCCTTATTGTGGGCATTTTTGTATTCAATGTGAAGGTGGGTGACCGGAAGAAAGCATTTAATTACTTAGGACGATAATTATAGTATACTTAGTTGATCCCCATGTGACGTGTCCAATCTATCAGCCTACGTTGGGGTGACGAGCCTCCCCATAATGACCAATGAGAAATTAAGAAGGATATAAGCCTATTATATCAAACTGGAATGATCACGCGACCACCCCACAATTGCGTTTGGGTGATGACTCTTGCATCAATTGTGGGCGTCCTCCATATGTAGATGGGGTGCCTAACCTTATGCATCTGGACTTTGTCATTTGGGTCCTTTATGATCGGTCGGGCTAGTGTTAGTCCCTCATTGGCTGGAAAGTTGTCACTTGGGTGATAAGCCCATAAACGGATCAAGGGACACAGGTAAGGAGCCATTTCAGCCACCCCAAGCCTTGTGATCCAGTTGAGACCACAATAAAATGAGCGTACCCTATCTTCCCTAATATGATGGATGAATGAAACTTAATTACTACTTGACTAACATATGCATTTATCGCATTGCATTAGATAAGATTTACGATTAGATGTTGAGTTGCTTTTGAGGAAGTATTGGCATATGCAAATTAGGCGTTAAAGTCGCTTTTGAGAGAGTATTGTTTGAAAAAAGCATGCATCATGTCATACCTTTATATGTGCATTTAACAAAAGTATTTAGAAATTATTTGATTTCTTAATTATCATTACCTACACTAATTGGGTTGATAACATGCGCAACTTAAAAATAATGGAACCAATGAGTTGATCACTCACTCCCATTATGAGACTGTGTTTTAAAATACCAACCATGCATTGTTGTTGTTGCAGGTGTTATCAAGGCCTTCGATTGGTAGGCTTGGGTCGGCTTGCACTTTCTTCATTATGCCTTGGGAGCGTAGAGTGAAGCCGGAAGACTTTGGTTTATTTTAATTTTTGCTTAAATATGTTGGAGTCCTCGACTGAGTGCGCTCCGTATGTTAATTTTATTGTATGTTCATTATGGTTTGTATAACTCCATTTTGGGTGACACCACTATTGGAATTGTATTTTTAACTGTTAGCCTTATATTTTTAGATTTTTCATTATCTTTATCTCGATTTAGATTCGTTAAGTTAAAATTCTTTACTTTGATTATTCATGTATGGAATGAAGGTGAAAATGAACGAGATCACACATGCATTTTCATTGGGTTCATGTTCGGGAACTTAGGACTGGGGTCTCCATATTCAGGTACCGATTTTCAAGGTGTGACATATAATTGGATCCTACCCATCAAAAATTTGGATTGATTAGCTATCATCATTATTGCATTACATTTCAATCTTTGTTTGTGAGAATTAACCTTATTCCTTAGAAATTAGTCAAATCTTATTAAGTAGATACAATACATCTGTACAGGCAAAGGGGGTAGCTAACACCTTCCCCATCTGTAATCGTGGTCCCTTAATCATAATATCTAGAATGCAAACTCAAGAGTCGTTTTAGGTTTATGGATCTACAGGTTCCTAATCCTAAGGGTTTCTGCAGGGTCTAACCGACTATAGGATTGCAGTAATTAGTTAATGGCGGCTCTGGTCAAATGTAACACCCTCTTAACTCCTAAGAAAGCCCTTGAGCGAGGTAACTTGTGGAAAGCTAGCTAATCCTCCCACTGAGGATCCAGCGTCCATAAAATGACGATTATATTGGGGACGAACTATTCATACTAGTCACAACCCAACTTGAAAAAATAAGATCATACAAATTCTTGAGGAATACTAGTTCTCGCACATATGCATTTGCATCAATTGTCATCTTAAAAAATTAAAAAAGAATTAAAAAAAATGTACCTTTACAAGTCAAGCATCCTCGAAAAAACATCTCTTATCGCAACATAATCCGCACCAGATCACAAATATCTATGGCTAAACACGATGAAGATGTTTAACCCTTTCATGCTCTCGATCTTGCAGAAGCTCAGCCTGCACATCTACAACAGGCAAAAGTCGCGCCAATGGCCTACATCCAGGAATTGGCACAAGGCATAAAAGTCATTTATGAAATATTCTTACAATTTATTGAGGCATAAGCCACCGCAGCCAACAACCAAGCTAACCCAATTCAACAAAAACAACAATCAGCTCACAGACTCTGTCCAGCTTCTAGTTCAAATCAAGCACAACTGTCGGACTCCGCACAGGACCACTGACACCAACCAACACGACCCTCGACCATGGGGCACTTTTTTCAGTATTCTCTCGCAACCAGGATTCCTAATCAGTTTTATAACAGCTTCACAGTCAGGGCTTCTGATCAATTTCCAGCACACCTTGCAACTGGAGTTTCGAACCAATTTTAAACTAATCCTGCAAACAAGATCTCAAGTTAATTTCTAGCACACCTTGCAACCAAGGTTTCAAATAAATTTCAAACTAATCCTGCGAATAGGATCTCCAGTCAATTTTTAGTATATCCCAAAATCGAGATTTCAAATCAATTTCAAGGCAGTAACTTCCTCGACCGTTAGCCCAGGGATAGCATTGGTGAATACCCACAATGGGGGTCAGTGTCAAGCCCAATTTAATCAGTGGAATGTGGTGAATACCCATTAAGGGGGTCAATTCCCATCATCTTAGCCTCTCACGACTGGAAATGCTTTTCAATTTCAATTTTCTGCAAATGGGAACATGGTTACATTTCAATAAACTCCCTCTCACAGGAGCCATAGGATTGAAGAAATCGATCACTATGTTGAAAAAGCAGAACATGCCTTACTGCGAGAGATATTGATCTCTCAAATGAGCTGCAGAGAAATAGAAAAGTTGCTAGAGTAGCTCGAAACCATGCAACTTCAAAGGACAGTAAAGGGTCGATCTCCAATTAACAAAGTTTAGGGTCGGGACTTATGTCCCTTCCAAAAGCATATGTACCTCAAAACTTTAAGGTATCCAAATTCATGAGATACGACGCAGTGGATGTCTTACGACACTTCTCAAGGTATTCTGTGGGGAATTGAATACAGTAGTAGTGAATGAATGACCCCTTATCTACCCAAAAGACTCTGAAGAGCAATGCCTTGGACTGATACACTTTCCTGGATTGTCATCAAATCAAGACCTAGGAGTAACTCTCTTGTAAGTGTTCATCGACAGATTCGCCTACAACCTAAACATGACTCTAAGGAGAGTCGACTTAACAACCTTGAGATAAAAAGGTGACGAAACGTTATTTGCATATGTGGGACAATGAAGAGCAATGGTTGCTAGAATGTGCACCTCAATCGACGACATGGATTCTAGCAACCTCAATCGATGACGTGGAACAAATCTCTGTGATTGTCTATTCAATGAATCCAGGCATCTTTGGATATTTGATCTCACATTTCTATGTGAACTTTACTCAACCTATCTGCACTGGAGAGAAAGTAGAACCAGGAATATGCACAGGGACGATCTCTCAGTGGCCTCATTAGGCCCCTCTAATCAAACGGAACAAATTTGAAGGAAGACCTGTGGGATACGAGAACTAAAATGACAACAGTTCTGTCCATTGCCTGCGGAAGCAAATAACATCATTACCACAACTCAAGGCACTTAGCATGCACCTTAACAAGGATGCCAGAAGTACCAACAATTTCGCCCTCAGTAGCAACAATGGAAATATCAACCACCACCACAACCTCCACCATAATAAAACCCACAACCACAACCTCCACAACTAGAATAGTAACATCATCAGCAACCCAAAGGGAATGCCTAGTACCCCCATTAGAATCGGAAGATGACCAGGGAGTTCAGGAGATTCACCTCAGTCATCCAAATGTATGGCCAGATCATGACAACGTTAGTGTAGAAACAACTCCTTACTCCCCTACAACCCAGACTCCTCCAAATCCTCTACTAATGAATTATAATGAGAATGAATATTGTGTGTTCCACCAGGGCCGATGTCACTTAACAGAATGATGTTTCTCCCTGAAACATACGATCCAGGATCTCATCAATAGCAAAAAGATTTCCATCTCGACTAAACTTTTGGCTATAATACCAATTGTTATGGACAAACACCCACACATGATCAATGTAGGCAAGGTAAAAAGACAAAAGAAAATGGTCAAACAAAAATAAGAGATATGATCAGGCATAGGGATTTACATGGTTCAACAATTTGCTTACTCCACGGGGCAACTATACAAAATTTTCTTCTTCATTAGAAATAAGAGAAATAGGAATGCAAGGCTTACTTCTCTTCCACCTGTGTAAAGAATCCAACACCAAAGAATACTCCAGAAGACAAATTAATAGAATAGAATATCTCCCTCTAAAAATTGCATCTCTTTATATTAATAGACAAATTGCACGCGCACACACACACACATGCACAATTCTCATGAGAATTCATGAGAATTTTTTGAGAACTCATCTCACATGATATGAGCACAAAATTTGAACCATGTGATGTGATACCCCATGAAACCTCCTATGCCCAACTTTCACCTTGATCTAAAACTCTGGTAGGCCATGGAAAAAGGAAATATATTTTCCTTCTTTAATTTCTCCTCTCTTTGCTATGGCCCACCAGAGCTTTGGATCAAGGTGAAAGTTAGGCTTTGGGGGTTTCATGGGGTGCTACATCATATGGATCATTCAAATTTTGAGCCTAGAACACATGCAAAAGTGCGCTTGTAGAAAGATGCATAGGTGAACATAATACACACTGTGTGTGTGGGGGGGGAATGGTACTATGAGGTCGACCTCATGGGAACTTCCCATGAGGTCGAGTTGTGAGGGGCCCACCGTGATGTGTGTCGAACATCAACACCGTGCATTTAATAGGTTACCTTTAGGTTATGAGATATCCCAAAAATTAGGCCTATACCAAACTCAGGTGGGCCATATTATATAAAACCATGTGAAGACATGCCTAAAACATATAAAAGCATTTGGTGGGGCCCAAATGAGTTTTGAATGTTCCTGAAACTTGGTACAGTGTCTCATCCTAGTGGGACACGCACAATGGATGGGCTGGATTTTTGAACCACATCTTGGTGGGCCCAATAAATGATTATCAAGATTTTAATGGGAGGATAACCCCTCTCAACTGTTGCATGTGGTGTGGTCCACCCAAATCATGGATTGAGTTGATTTTTAAGAATGTGTGCCACCATGGAATGGTGCATCCGATTGCTAGTGTTGATTTTCAACACACATCTTAGTGGGGTCCACACATCTCGACCTCATGGGAAGTTACTGTGAGGTCGACCTCATAATACCATTTCCACACACACACACACACACACACACACACACACACACACACACACACACACCATGAGGTCAACCTCATGGAACTTCCCATGAGGTCGAGTTATGTGGGCCCCATCATGATGTGTGTCTAATTATCTACCCCATCAATCAAATATACCATTCCATGGTGGGCCACTAGCTTAAAAATGAAGTCAATGCATGTTTTGGGTGGGCCACACCACATACATCAGTTGAGAGTGGTTACTCTCCCATTAAAACATGCATAATCATTTATTGAGCTCGTCAAGATGCGGTTCACAAATCCAGACCAGCCATTATGTGTATCCCACTTGGTTGAGGGCTCATACGAAGTTTCAACGGCGTCCAAAACTTAGGTGGGCTCTATCAATTGCTTTTATAAGTTTTAGGCATGTCTTCACATGGTTTTAAATGGTATGGCCCACCTGAGTTCCGTCTATGGTTGATTTTTGAGAAATCCTAACATGCATAATCATTTATTGAACCCGTCAAGATGCGGTTCACAAATCCAGACCATCCATTGTGTGTATCCCACTTGGATGAGGGCTCATACGAAGTTTCAACGGCATCCAAAACTTAGGTGGGTTCTATCAATTGCTTTTATATGTTTTAGGCATGTCTTCACATGGTTTTAAATGGTATGGCCCACCTAAGTTCCATGTATGGTTGATTTTTAAGAAATCCTATAGCCTAAAGGGGACCCATCAAATGCACGGTGTTGATGTTTGACACATATCACGGTGGGGCCCACATATCTTAACCTCATGGAAAGTTCCCATGAGGTCAACCTTATAGTACCACTTCCCATATATAATATAGATGAGCATGCTCACCTATGCAACTGCACATGTGCGCACCTTTGCACATGTTTCAGGGGACCAAAATCCAAACGGTCCATGTGATGCGTCACCCTATGAAACCCCCATAGACTAATTTTCACCCCGATCCACAACTCTGGTGGGCCATAGTAAAGAGATATGTAAATCAAGGGAGAAAGCTATTTTCTTTAGCTATGGCCCACCAAAGTTTTGGATCAGGGTAAAAGTTAGGCCCTGAGGGTTTCATGAAGTGTTGCATCACGTGGACTATTTAGATTTTGGGTTCACATCACATGTGATGAGTTCTCAAAAAGTTCTTTCGAGAACTCGTGAGAATCCATGCGGAGCGAGGATTGGTGTGTGTGTGTGTGTGTGTTGTGTGTGTGTGTGTGTGTGTGTGTGTGTGTGTGTGTGTGTACGAGGAATGCTCACCTGCCGCCAGTTCTCACAAGTTCTCGTGAGAACTCATTTCCATCTTATGCAGCACCCCATTAAACCCCACGGCCCAATTTTTACCTAGATCCAAAACTTTGTTGGGCCATGACGAAAGAGGGAGGCAAAATAAGGGAAGAAACTATTTCCTTTTGCCATGGCTCACCAGAGTTTTGGATCACGGTAAAAGTTAGGCCCTAAAGGTTCGATGGGGTGTTGCATCAAGTAGATGGTTCAGATTTTGGGCTCATATTGCTATAAATGAGTTCTCAAAAAGTTCTCATGAAAACTAATCCAATTTCAATGGAAACTCTTGAGAACAGGTGTGTAGAGGAATGCTCACCTGTGAATGAGAACTTTTTGAAAACTAGTTTTCGATGATATGAGCCCAAAATATGAACTATCCAACTTATGCAACATCCCATGAAACCCCTAGTGCCCAACTTCTACTTAGATCCAACACTTTGGTGGGCCACAACGAAAGAAAGAGGCAAATCGGGGGAGGAAACTATTTCCTTTTGCTATGGCTCACCGGAGTGTTGGTTTTTTAAGGTGTTGTATTAGGTAGGTGGTTCGGTTTTTGGGTTCATACTGTATATATATAGGGAAAAGGTACTATGCGCTCGACCTCACGAGTCCATCCCATGAGGTTGAGCTGTGTGGGCCCCACCGTGATGCGTTTCAAACATCTACCCCATCAGTTAGATGCATCATTCCATTGTGGGCTTAGGTCTCAAAAATCAAGTCAATCCGTGACTTGTGTGGGCCACACCACATACAAAAGTGGAGAGGGGCCGTGAACCATTAAAACATTCATAATCATTTTTTGGGCCCACTGAGATGTGGTTTGCAAATCCAGCCCATCCATTATGTGTGTCCCACTTGGATGAGGGTTTAGACCAAGTTTCAGATGCATGCAAATTTCAGGTGGCCCCCACCAAGTGCTTTTTATATGTTTTAACGGTGTCTTCACATGATTTTAGATGGTATGGCCCACCTGAGTTCTGTATATGGCTGATTTTTGGGATATCCCATAATTTAAAGGGGACCCATCAAATGTATGGTGTTGATAGTCGACACGCATCACAGTGGGGCCCACACAGCTCGACCTCACGGGAGCTTATCATGAGGTCGAGCACATAGTACCTTTTCCCATATTATATATATATATATATATATATATATATATATATATATATATATATATATATATATATATATATAGGAAAATGGTATATAAGGTCTATCTCATGGGAACTTCTCATGAGGTTGAGTTATGTAGGCCCCATCGTGATGTGTGTTCAAAACACCATGCATTTGATAAGTCCCCTTTAAATTATGTGATATCCCAAAAATTCAACTGTATACGGAAATTAGGTGGGCCATACCATCTAAAACTATGTTAAGACATGCCTAAAACATATATAAGCACTTGGTGGGGTCTACCTGAGTTTTGGATGCAGTTGAAACTTGATCTGACCCCTCATCTAAGTGGGACACACACAATGGATGGGCTGAATTTGTGAACCACATCGATGGGTCTAATAAATGAATATGAATGTTTTAATGGAAAGGTAACCCTTCTCAACTGTTGTATGTGGTGTGGCTCACCCCAGTCATGGATTAACTTGATTTTTAAGGCCATTGCCCACCATGAAATATAGCATTTGACTGATGGAATAGATGTTCAACACACATCATGGTGGGGCCCATGCAGCTCGACCTCGTGGTACCATTACCACACACACGTGTGTGTGGAAATGGGACCATAGGTCGAGCTGTGTGGGCCCACTGTGATGTGCGTCGAATATCTACCCCCATCAGTTTGATGTACCATTCCATGGGCTTAATTAAAACACCGCTTGTTTTAGGCATGTCTTCCCATGATTTTAGATGTAATGACCCACTTGCATTACTTGTACTAATTTTTTGATATCCCATTGCCTAAAGGATACCATCGAATGCACAATGTCGATATTCGACGCACGTCACGGAGGGCTTACTCAAGTGGACCTCATGGGAAGTTTCCGTACGTGAGGTCGACCTCAAAGTACCATTTCCTACATGAGATACCATTTCTGCAGATTAGAAAAATAGTCTTCACTGTACATGAACAGAGGAGGGGAAAAGAGAGACGTCTCTTATCAAGAAACGTGTCCTGATGGGAGAATCTCACCACCTAACATGACATGCGTTATACGTCTCGCATCTCTAAGTTTGGATGACATAAGTTTGCTTAGCAGATGACTTCATAATGTAACATGATGGATGACTTCATAATGTAATATGATGGATTCATGATCCTACATGTTGTAAAAGAAAAACAATCACACCTAACATTTCATTCATTTTATTCTCTTCATGTGATATAGGTCCCACACCTTCTAATTTGTACGGGATTTTGGTCATATTTGCATCCTTGTATAGCTAAATTCTCGAAGAGATTCAACCGTTCAAATATTTCAAGAGTAGCCTTCTCATATGTTTTGAGAAGTTTTTAAGACCATATCGCAATTGTTTTTGGTTAGGTAGTTATATGGTTTTTTAGTGAATAAGAAGTTACGGTGTATTTGATGCTGAGAAAGTGAGGTGGATTGAAGCTTTTTTGGACGTAGGCAAGACTCAACTTATGAGGCCCACATTGATGT
Organism: Magnolia kwangsiensis; assembly: GCA_037074715.1. Lineage (NCBI taxonomy): Eukaryota > Viridiplantae > Streptophyta > Magnoliopsida > Magnoliales > Magnoliaceae > Magnolia > Magnolia kwangsiensis. Next base: position 188,115,388 of record CM073571.1, on the reverse strand, counting down.
ATGTGTATAATTCATGCCGCCCATCATTTTTGTCGTGTCATTTTAGGATTGGGGCTCAAATATTAGCCTAACCTAGAGCTTGTGTAAGCCATATAATAGAAAATAATGATGACAATGACAACCGTTATTGAAACTTTACAGGCTCACTTTGATGTTTGTTAGAAGAAGACATTACATAAGTCATGACTTTTTGGGCCCACAATAAGCTGACTAACAAGGTGGACAGAATGGATCACCCCATTCTAAGCCTCAACTCCTATAATTAAAAAATAATCAGGTTATTAATTATATCCGCCTAACAACTACGACTCTTGCTACATTACAAACATGACCCTTACCACGTCACAACCATGACCATTACCATGTCGTGGTTATTATGTTATATGAGTTGTGATTATAATGTAGTAAGGGTCGAGGTTGTTATGTTATATAGGTTGTGTTCGTCATATTATATAGGTCGTAGTTGTCATGTTATATGAGTTGTCATGTTATATGGGTTGTGGTTGTCATGTTATATGTGTCATGGTTGTAATGTAGCAAGAGTTGAGGTTGTTATATTATATGAGTTGTGTTCGTCATGTTATATGAGTTGTGGTTGTCATCTTATACGGGCCGTGGTTGTCATGTAATGTGTGGAGGTCGTGGTTGTCATGTAATGTGTGGAGGTCGTGGTTGTCATGTAATAAAGGTCGAGGTTGCAACATAATAAAGGTTAAAGTTGTCATGTTGTAAGGGTTGTAGGTCCTATCATGATTTATGTGTCAAATGCATTCTGTCCATTGAATTTAGAATTAAATTTAATGTCATGCGCCCAAAAATGAATTAGATCCAAAAATTTTATAGCCCTCAAAAGATTTTCAATAGTAGGTTTTCAATTTCACTACTTTTTATGATGTGATCCACATGAGCCTTTGATATGCTCCACATGAGCCTTTGATATGCCTTACTTTTGGGCTCATTCCTTAAAATGATCTTTTAAAATGAATAGATGACATGGATAAAATATATACATCACAATGGGTCCAATAATACTATCCATCTCTATATAAGTCCGGATGCTCGTATGGACCACAATAATTTTAAAATGTACCTGTTCGTATTACTTTGAGAAAATGACCACAGTAGACAAAACCTTTTACCCAGCGGTTTTTATCGCGGAATACAAACTTAAGTTACCAAGTTAGACTAGCACGTGCGGACAGCGACTTTGAGGACGAAACTACCCCTCCTTTTTTACTTTTTACAGCTGTTGCTTTTTGACTCCCTTTAACAAAAAACACATGCGCTTTTTTTCAACTAAGTTCCATTGCAACGGAAAACCGACGCACGACCGATTTTTGGATTCATGAAGGATTTGTAGAGAGAGATTTTAGAAAATAGAAGGAAAGATGATGAGTTTGTGGATTGTGGAAGGAGAGCAAGTGTGGAATGAAATGAAAATGATGATTTGTTTTTAGATTTGTAGAGAATGGAGTGAAAATGATGATGGGTTTAGGATTGTGGAAGAAGGGGAAGTGTTTTGTTGGAGAGAAGACATGTGGAAGAAGAGGAAGTGGGTTTTAGGCAATGGGTCTAGGGTGATTTAACGTGGGTATCGATCGGGCTTCGGGCCTGTTGCAAGGTGAAGGGAAGTGAGAAAATTGTAAAGAGTGGCTAAGGCATGACAGAGAGATGGCCGGACCAAGGCACCTATGGCTACGGATTTGTGGTACCTATGGCTACAGTTATTATCCATAGCTATAGTAACAGTAAATTCACAATTCTAAAGAAAAAGTTTGGACAGCGAGTTGGGGTCGACCGGGTTGAGAGCCGGTCGACCGGGTCCGAGTAGTTCATTCACTACGGATTAGAACCGTAGCCATAACTGTAATGGAATGAACTTTTCTCTCTTATTATTTTTTATTTTTTACTTGGAGAAATTTTTTCCAATTACATTTTTCTATAATACATAATTATGTAAATATCTATATATAAGTAAACCAAAATATTTTGATATCTTTTAATTCATTTCTCTATCTATTTATTTAACAACCATATCTTTGGAATACAATGGAATCAGAAGGGCCCAATCACATCAATGATTGCATACAATTGAGTCACAAGGGCCCAATCACATCAAGGATTGCATACAATTGAATCACAAGGGCCCACTTGTACAAGTTGAAATTCAGAGGATAACTTATTACTGGCTGAATTAGAATCACATGAAGTGGGAACAATGGGGGCATCAACAAAGGATCAAAGAAGTGATCATTCCCAAAATAGAAAGAAACCAGGATAGCCTAGGAAGTTTGCATATATATTAAGAAAACAACATATAAATGTGTAGATTCCCTAGCAGATATATATCACAAACATTATTTTTTGAATGATAACCATGAATTTATTAAAAGATAAGAACAATAGAGAGCTAAAAAAACACTAGGCAAAGGGACAAAAATGCCAAAGAGCCTACACAATGAGTAATATTCTCATCACTCCATAGTAATATACCTCAATAGCAATTCTGTAACAAAAACCAAAAAGAACAATAGCAATATCTTGAGAGCCCAAAACAAAGACAAGCTGAGCACAAACACAAGTTAACACCCAAGAGAGAACCCAAAAGGATTATCCGCTTTCATATCCCCATTGCTCGCTCTTCTCCAATCATAGAAACTCCTCTCTTGAAGCACCAGGAAATTCCATTCTCACCATCACCCAATCCATAATCGCAGTCAAAATCCTTCTTCTAATGATCCTCCCATTTCTTTCGACACAAACCACATGAAAGCCCATCCACAAATAATGTCTTTTAATGATCTGTTAAAAACCCTCTCAATCCCAAACATATAAAAAATGGTACCACACCTTCATCAAAGGACAATGTAATGGTTGATGGACTCCTCATCCTCCCAATGCATGTACAAAATGTTTGAGAAATAAAATTGACTTTTCTGCAGATTTTCTAGAGTCGGAATCTTATTTGCTGTGGCTGAAAATAACTTATTTAATGACTATTTATTATGGAGTTCCAAAACTATCTAGATTCTAAAACAACCAAAGCTACAATGTATCTATTTAAATAACATTAAATAAATAACTAATTAAGAGTTGCATTTGTTGCAGAGTTTAAAAATGTCTAGATTCCAAAATGAACAAAACTACAAATAGTAAAAGACCAATGTTCACTAAGAAGTTTAAAAAATGTTTACGTTCCAAAACAAATAGTAAAGAAGCAATGAGTTGTATAAATAAATGATAATGCCTTTCATTAATATCATTTTGTAAGAGCATGATTTATTTGTTTTAGTTTCTAAGTATAGAATATACAAAATGTTTTAATCATTAAGAGGACTCACTCTCGGTAGACTTAAGAAGCACCAGCAGACATAAAGGAATTAGTTTGGTGAAGTCCTCACCTTCATGGTTGTTTTATCGTCATCAGTTGTTAAAGAATCTTCATGGTTGGGAATAACATTATTCTCATGGAAAGGTACAAGCAAGCATGCTTTTGCAGATACTCTCCTAAGATTTCTTGTCCTATTGCTAGCATTCCATATGGATGCAAGCTCAGCTCGCATTTGTCGAAAAGTATGAGGCTGTCCAAGGCAAACGAATGATTAAATTCTATAGATAATTTTTTGGGGAGCAACAAGTTCTATAATTGAATCTCTGACAAGCATCAATAAAATGGCATAAAATGCATACAGATGAGTACACCAGATATTAAATCTTAATGCCGATGCTAAAACTAGAAAAAGAGAATAAAAAAACAGGAGAAAGTGCACTGCCATTACTTGGTGAAGTGTAACACTCCTTTCCAATTAAGTGCTATGATGATACAAACTTTTTTACATGACAAACATGGGGAGAAAGTAACATCCATGGATTGGTATTTCCAGGTTCCAAAGGAATTGAATCTGTGCACAACATGAATTGAAATCATGAAACAAATAACAATCTAAGTAGTGTTCTACTTCAAAAGGGCAAGTTCTGGACCTATTGGGCCAGTTTGGATTGGTGGAAACCAAAATGTGGATATGGTAAACCAAACGTCACATAAGAGGAAAGGAAAATGTGTGGAAAAGAATCTGCGTTAACTTGTTTTTCTAGCACGTGATTTCCAAGGAAATGTTAAAAGTCCATGGTCAAAAAGCAAAAGCCGCCTCTCATAACAGTGGAAATTGCCATGTAACAGATTATTTTGAGGACATGGAAATCACCCTTTTCAAGGAAAACAATGGAAATGAAAATCAATTTTTACAATCACACTATTTTAAGAAACAAGAGAAACATCACATTGGAGGAAATTGATTTCTTGTCCATGGTTGAAAATAGGATTCCACAAATCCAAACAGCCCCAAATGTAACTGAAACAGTACAATAGACAACAAGGTTCCATCTGAATAGTGTTAATGCTAGCTGAAGTGGCTAGTTAGTCAGAATACAGTCATACACAAACAAAAAGGCAAAAGATAAAGATCCTAAGATCACATTATAAGCAGCTTGCATCACATCTTCTTTTGCCGAGTCTGCAATCTCAACAGCCTCCTGAAGAACATACATGATGGACAAAAATGTATAATGGCTCACGAAGAGCAAAAAACCTCAATATGTATCAATGTCAATGAAGTCACACAGTTACAGGTCCACACCAAATAGCAGTTAGTAACCTTCAACATTGAATGAATCAGTTGTAGAGCACTTCAATTATCTGAGGATCCTGCGGTTTCCAGGAAGGCCTTTGATTTCACCTCATCAGGATAAGAGCTCTAATAGGCCACTCCACTAGGCTCAACCCACAAAAGATCTCCTTTACAAGAGAACACCTACAAAAGTACAGCTTAAGAGCTTCTGCAGGCAATGTTTTAAATATTGACGATATCAACCGATATATCCCACGATATATGTTGTAACCCACATGTGCGATACGAAACGTATAAGTAGTGCCGATATATCCCACATGTTCGATCCGGTGATCATTTTCAATTTCCAATTCCTTTTTTTTTTCATTAAAATTATGTTAAATCAGTGTCAAATGGTTTTAAATCCATTGGTTCTTTCATGTTTTGCATGAAAAATCATGGAGTTGGAGCTTTGATTTTGATATCCATTAGTTCTTCAAGTTCTTCATGTTTTTTTCAAAATTTTCCTTCAGCTAGCTATCAATTGAGACTAATTCTGCATTATTTAGAGTATCTGAGGAAATGATTCTCACATACTCTCTAATTTGGAATTTTGAGTGTAGGCAGTCCAATTTGGAAAAAATTCAAAATTTCCCCATTCTCCCAAATTGCTTGCATTGTTGCACTCCGAACATGAAATCAAGCATGCATGAGGGATGATCTACTGATTTGTCAAGTCCTTGTCAATTTTTGGAAAATAAAAATCATTTTTAATTAAAAATTAATAAAATATTATTTTTTTTCAAAATTTCCCTTCAACCAGGAAGTAATAAAGAAGTAGCTGCATCAGTGCGGCTCTTAAAATCTCCATGCTGCACAAGAAGTTACTGAAAGAAGTAATGACATCTTTGTGCATTAGCTGTAAGGTTTTGTTTCTGCGCCTTCCCAGCTTCTGTACCTACTTCCTGGGAAACAAAATTTCACTAAAACAATTATAGAAGTGCACAAATGCTAGCAACATACATGACCAAAATTTAAATGAATTCATGAGAGAAAACAATGAGCACTCACAAAACATTTGATTCTCACCTTTAACACAGCAATAGTCATATCATAATTGTTTATGAGGAACACTGTTTGCAGCTTTGGCTTGGTGAATGTTTTGGCAAGCTTAATAAGCAACTCATTAACGGCCATTCGAAGTCGATCCAGATTCAATTCAAGCTACAAATATCAGTCAAGCAAAACTAACTGATTTCAGATGCTAAAGATATCAAGGGATGGAATACCAGCTATAATTGAGAAAATAAATTCAACAGCTGTTTGAAAATTAAAATTACCATCCCAAGGTATGTAAATTGTAATGACTAAGCCAATCTCAAGAGGTAACAGGGACTTGGTCTGATTTGAATAATAGAATCTGGCTTACCTAACCATCTCCATATTCAACATTGAGTTGAATAAGTGAGGTTGTGAACTCGGCATATGTCTCATGACGTAATGTGGATGAACATCGTCCTCCCATAATGTCTTTACATTGGCATTACGCAAGCTGTTGAGGTGTATGTCAAAGACCATTTTGAAATGAGGCCACAGCGCAATATTGACCTACTAACATGTATAGCTCATTAGTTCAGATGTTCCTTAAGACAGATTAGTTTCACTGATTAAGGTGAAAGAGAATTAAATCCAGTCCCTAAGTACAAATGGATAATTGTGATAAGAACTAAGACAGAGAAACCAAGGCACAGGAAGAGGTAAGAAATAGCAAGTTCAGAATATCACCAAGTATTTTATGTGTTAACATTCTTTATTTATCTTTTATTTATTTATTTATTTATTTTTAAATTCTTTTCCATTTTTAACAAAAGAAATCACTTCATGCTGTCCTATATGCATTGACTGCAATGATGAATTTTCTGTCATTGTTTGTTTCACCCATAAAAAACAATATGAAGTAGTTTCTAATAGAGACAATGTACTCATGCACACAACCAAGGGCACACATGTACCTCAATCCAAGATGCCTGTATTATTGTCAAATTTTGATTGGGCATGGCTCCGAATCAGATAATTGGATGAAGGTACATAGTCAAGAAAGGAGAAAATAACCAGTTAATTAACTGAAGAAAAAAATCACGAGTTAATTGCTTGATTTGGAAAAATCAGTGTAAAAAGTAGTTGATTGGAAACAAAAAAAAAGGTCTTACTATATCAATTAACAATCCAATCTAGAAGTGATTTATTGTTATTATTAATCCAATCCAGAAGGAGAGATCATTATCTGCAGTCAAACGAGGGAAATAACTAATGGCATTTGGCATATAAAAAAATAGTTGAAGATAAAGAAAACTATTGAGTACTCTGAAGTAGCAGTATCCATCAGAAGTTTATGCAAGCTCCTAAAGAGAACTTCATAAGGGTACTTCAGAGAGCTAGCTTCAGCTATACATGGAATCAATGTAGGTTGTTCAATTTCCTGAGAATAGTAAAAGAGTTTAAATCAAGCCTTTGAACCCGGTCCTTCATGGAAAGAATAGAAGGAAAAAGTTTTTCTGATTTTGCAAACTCCCAATGCTCAAAAACATCTTCTCTTCATGTCTTTTGAGTTTTTATATTTACTAGAAATTGAGCGAGGCAACTTAGGATTTGAGCGAGGTTTATGTTATAGGTTTTTGGATTTGAGAATGGGTTCGGGTTTAGGTTATAAGTTTTGGTTTTAGTTTAGGTTATAGGTTTTGGAATTTAATAATGGGTTCGGGTTTAGGTTATAGGTTCTGGTTTTGGTTTAGGTTATAAGTTATAGGTTTAGGATAAGGTTTAGGTTATAGGTTTTGAGATTTGAGAATGGGTTCGGGTTTAGGTCATAGGTTTTGGTTTTAGTTTAGGTTATAGGTTTAGGTCAATTTCATGTTTGTCCCGCTCAATTTTAAGTTTGCCCCGCTCAATTTCTAGTTTGCCCTGCTTAATTTTCAGTTTGCCCTGCTCAATTTCCAGTTTGCCCCGTTTACCCCGCTCAATTTCTAGTTTTCCCTGCTCAATTTTCAGTTTACCCCGCTCAATTTCTAGTTTGCCCCGCTCAATTTCCAGTTTGCCCTGCTCAATTTCTAGTTTGCCCCGCTCAATTTCCAGTTTGCTCCGCTCAATTGATAGTTTGCCCCGTTCAATTTTCAGTTTACCCCGCTCAATTTCTAGTTTGCCCCGCTCAATTTTCAGTTTGCCCAGCTCAATTTCTAGTTTGCCCCGCTCAATTGAGTGGGGCAAACTGGAAATTGAGCAGGGCAAACTAGAAATTGAGCAGGGTAAACTAGAAATTGAGCGGGGTAAACTGGAAATTGAGTGGGGCAAACTCGAAATTGAGGGGGGCAAATTCGAAATTGAGCGGGGTAAACTCAAAATTGAGTGGGGTAAACTAGAAATTGAGCGGGGCAAACTCGAAATTGAGTGGGGCAAACTAGAAATTGAGCGGGGAAAATTAGAAATTGAGCGGGGTAAACTGAAAATTGACCTAAACCTATAACCTAAACTAAAACCAAAACCTATGACATAAACCCGAACCCATTCTCAAATCCTAAAACCTATAACCTAAACCTAAACCTAAACCTTATCCTAAACCTATAACCTATAACCTAAACCAAAACCAAAACCTATAACCTAAACCCGAACCCATTCTCGAATACCAAAACCTATAACCTATCCTTAAACCTTAACCTATAACCTAACCTAAACCTATGCTTATAACTTAAAACTATTCCCAAATCTCAAAACTTATAACCTAAACCTAACCTTTCCCTAAACCTATAACCTAAACTCAATTTCCTAAAGTGAAACCTACACCTAATCCTAATCTCAACTCCCTAATATAAATGTAAACCTAAACTTAAAAACTCAAACTTAAACCCAATCCCGAACCTGAACCCGATTTCCTAAACCTAAACCATAACCCATTCTCAAATCCAAAAACCTATAACCTAAACCAAAACCAAAACTAAAACCTATAACCGAAACCCGAACCCATTCTTAAATCCCAAAACCTATAACCTAAACCCGAACCCATTCTCAAATTCAAAAACCTATAACCTAAACTGAAACCTATAACCTAAACCTGAACCCATTCTCAAATCCAAAAACCTATAACCTATAACTTAAATCAAAATCAAAATCAAAACCTATAACCTACCCATTATCAAATTCCAAAATTATATTGACGCAATTATAGCTATGGTTATAATCCGTAGCTAAAGTGTATCAAAAATTGTTATCTATAACTAACGTCGATATATCGATGATATGTAGATAATATCTATAACTTACGTCGATATATCGATGATTTGTAGATAATATCTACAACTTATGTCGATAATATCTATGATATTACCTAAAACTGTTACCTATAACCTACACCTAAACCTAACTTAAACCTATAACCTTAACCTAAACCTAAAACCTAAACCTAAACCTAAAACCTAAATGTATTCTCAAATCCTTAAACCTAAACCTACACCTAATCCTAATCTCAAATCCTTAACCTAAACCTAAACTTGAAAACCCAAACTAAACCCGATCTTAAACCTGAACCCAATTCCCTAAACCTAAACTTTAACCTATTCTCAATTCTCTAAAGCTTTAACCTATAACCTAGAACCTATAACCTAAACCTTATCCTAAACCTAAACTTAAACGTTAACCTAAACCTAAACCAAAATATATCACCAAATTTTCAGTTTGTCCCGCTCAATTTTCAGTTTGCCCCGCTCAATTTTCAGTTTGCCTCACTCAACGTAGCTTAAACCTCGCTCAATTTCTACCTTCCCTCACTCAATTCATACCTTGTCCTACTCAATTTTTAATTTACTCACTCAATTTCATATTTGCCTCGCTCAATTTCTAGTTTGACCATGAAGTGTTTGAAATTGACCGTGAAGTGAATGAAATGTATTTTCGACTATCAACCTAATGGAATCTTGGAAAATAACTAGGTTGGTTGGCTAAAATAGCTTTTCCTACCCCAAAATCATATGTGGTACGTCAAGTAACTAATTTTAGTTTAGAAGATATTCTTGTTAAATGAATAAAGAAAGAAATGAAAAAAAAAGGAGATAAATTTATATTTATACACACACACACACACACACACACACACGTATTTATATAAACATGTATTAAAGAAAAATGTAGGTACAATAAATTTCTCCATGTAAAAAAAAAAAAAAAAAAAAAAAAAGTGCAGAGCATTATAGCTATGGCTACGGTTATAATCCGTAGCCATAGGCCGGTTGACCCCAACTTGCTGGCTTCTTTTTCATTTTTTTTTCCTTTTCCCTGTTGTAATCCCCACTGATTTTTGGGTTTTGGGATTTGAGAATGGGTTCGGGTTTAGGTTACAGGTTTTGGGATTTGTGAATGGGTTCGGGTTTAGGTTATAGGTTTTAGTTTTGGTTTAGGTTATAGGTTTTGGAATTTGAGAATGGGTTCGGGTTTAGGTTATAGGTTTTAGTTTTAGTTTAGGTTATACGTTTTGGTTTAGGTTATAAGTTTAGGTTTAGTTTTGGGTTTGGGTTTGGGTTTGGGTTTTGGGATTTAAAAATGGGTTCGGGTTTAGGTTATAGGTTTTGGTTATGATTTTGGTAATAGGTTTTGGGATTTGAGAATGGGTTCGGATTTAGGTTATAGGTTTTGGTTTAGGTTATAGGTTTTGGTTAAGCTTATAAGTTATAGGTTTAGGATAAGGTTATAGGTTTTGGGATTTGGAAATAGTTTTAGGTTATTAGTATAGGTTTAGGTTAGGTTATAGGTTTTGGGATTTGAGAATGGGTTCGGGTTTAGGTTATAGATTTTGGTTTAAGTTATAGGTTCTGGGATTTGAGAATGGATTCGGGTTTAGGTTATAGGTTTTGGTTTTGGTTTTGGTTTAGGGATTTGAGTTTAGGTTATAGGTTTAGGTTTAGGTTTAGGTTTTAGGTTTAGGCTTAGGTTTGGGTTTGGGTTTTGGGATTTGTGAATGGGTTCGGGTTTAGGTTACAGGTTTTAGAATTTGAGAATGGGTTCGGGTTTAGGTTATATGTTTTAGGTTTTGGTTTAGGTAATAGGTTTTGGGATTTGAGAATTGTTCGGGTTAGGTTATAGGTTTTGGTTTTGGTTTAGGTTATAGGTTTTGGGATTTGAGAATGAGTTCGGGTTTTAGTTATAAGTTTTGGTTTGGGTTTAGGTTATATGTTATAGGTTTAGGTTTAGGTTATAGGTTTAGGATAAGGTTATAGGTTTTGGTATTTAGGAATAGTTTTAGGTTATAAGTATAGGTTTAGGATAAGGTTATAGGTTTTGGGATTTGATAATGGGTTCGGGTTTAGGTTATAGGTTTTGGTTATGGTTTTGGTTTAGGTTATAGGTTTTAGGATTTGAGAATGGGTTCGGGTTTAGGTCTTAGGTTTTGGTTTTGGTTTTGGTTTAGGTTATAGGTTTTGGTTTAGGTTATAGGTTAGAGGTTTAGGATAAGGTTTTAGGTTTAGGTTATAGGTTTTTAGAATATTTGAGAATGGGTTCGGGTTTAGGTTATAGGTTTTGGTTATGGTTTTATAGTTTTGGTTTAGGTTATAGGTTTTATGATTTGAGAATGGGTTCGGGTTTAGGTCTTAGGTTTTGGTTTTGATTTTGGTTTTGGTTTAGGTTATAGGTTTTGGTTTAGGTTATAGGTTATAGGTTTAGGATAAGGTTTAGGTTTAGGTTATAGGTTTTTGGATTTGAGAATGGGTTCGGGTTTAGGTTATAGGTTTTGGTTATGGTTTAGGTTATAGGTTTCAGGATTTGAGAATCGGTTCAGGTTTAGGTGATAGGTTTTGGTTTTGATTTTGGTTTTGGTTATAGGTTTTGGATTTTAGAATGGGTTCGGGTTTAAGTTATAGGTTTAGGTTTAGGTTTAGGTTATAGGTTTTGGGATTTGAGAATGGGTTCGGGTTTATGTCATAGGTTTTGGTTTTGGTTTAGGTTATAGGTTTTGGGATTTGAGAATGGGTTTGGGTTTAGGTCATAGGTTTTGGGATTTGAGAATGGGTTTAGGTTTAGGTCATAGGTTTTGGGATTTGAGAATGGGTTTGGGTTTAGGTCATAGGTTTTGGTTTCGGTTTAGGTTATAGGTTTTGGGATTGGAGAATGGGTCGGGTTTAGGTCTTAGGTTTTGGTTTTGGTTTAGGTTATAGGTTATAGGTTTAGGATAAGGTTTAGGTTTATGTTATAGGTTTTTGGATTTGAGAATGGGTTCGGGTTTAGGTTATAGGTTTAGGTTATGGTTTTGGTTTTGGTTATAGGTTTTAGGATTTGAGAATGGGTTCGGGTTTAGGTTATAGGTTATAGGTTTAGGATAATGTTTAGGTTTAGGTTTTAGGTTTTAGGATTTGAGAATGGGTTCGGGTTTAGGTTATAGGTTTTGGTTATGGTTTTAATTTAGGTGATAGGTTTTGAGATTTGAGAATGGATTCGGGTTTAGGTCATAGGTTTTGGTTTTGGTTTAGGTTTATAGGTTTTGAGATTTGAGAATGGGTTTGGGTTTAGGTTATAAGTTTTGGTTTTGGTTATAGGTTTTTGCGTTTGAGAATCGGTTTGGGTTTAGGTTAAGGGTATGGTACCTGCAAATACAAATATAAACATGGCATGTCCAAATGGCCAGGCCCTTCCAATGCCGTCCATAGTAAACGAACAGCTTCATCATGGTCATAACAGCGGTTCCCACCTTCGAGGGACCCCCGCTCTTCCGGATAGCTCCGACGCACATCCGGGTCTACTTCATTAATTTCGAGCAAATACATAAACACGGCCTGTCTAAATGGCCAGGCCCTTCCAATGCTGTCCATAGGAAATGGACAGCTTCATTATGGTCATAACAGCGGTTCCCACCTTCCAGGGACCCCCGCTCTTCCGGATAGCTCCGACTCACATCCAGGTCTGCTCCATTAATTTTGAGCAAATACATAAACACGGCCTGTCCAAATGGCCAGGCCCTTCCAATGCTGTTCATAGGAAATGAACAGCTTCATCATGGTCATAACAGCGGTTCCCAACTTCTAGGGACCCCCGCTCTTTCGGATAGCTCCAACGCACATCCGGGTCTGCTCCATCAATTTCGAGCAAATAATAAACACGGTCTGTCCAAATGGCTAGACCACTCCAATCATGTGCATTCTTAAGTCAAGAGACGTACCAGATGCTTAAATCTGAAATATACATTTAAACATAAAATGGCATTGGGAATCGCTTCTCAAAACCGCAGACTGTTTTCTTTTGAAACTCGTTCATCTCACCTAAAAACCTGTCACATAATGAATAACTATAACTACAATGATAACTACACATGTGCATTCTTGACAAGAGACGTACCAGATGCTTGAATCTGAAATATGCAGCTCCAATCCTCCTACATGCAACATCCACCTGAAATTCCAATGGTATGGACTTCAACAAAATGTTCAGTTCAAGCTACAGTCCGCATTCCAGTTCAAGTTCAGTTCACAAATGAGTTCCAGTTCACAGATTTGTCTGGAGTTTAGTCTATAAATCAGTTGACAAATTAGATTAGGATCTGCTGCAATCACATGATACAATCCAGTTCACATGAGTGCATGAATCAGTTTACAAATGAGTGTAAGAAAGAAAAGTAACCATTGATTTGGAAAAAAAACCATTAATGTGCATCACTTCACAAAAACCTACAATCCATCACTGCAATCACAGAACAAGTCAATGAATCACTTCACAACCATCCATCGATCTGCATCACTTCACAAGCATGTGCATTAGTTACAAAAGTCTAGGATCTGTTGCAATAAGAAAAAGTCAATCAGTTACACAAATGAGTTAATGAATCAGACTATAAATGAGTGCATGAAGCCCAAGAACCCATTCTCAAATTCCAAAACTAATAACCTAAACCAAAACCAAAACCTATAACCTGACCCGACCCATTCTCAAATCTCAAAATCTATCACCTAAACCTAAACCTTATCCTAAACCTATAACCTATAACTTAAACCTTATCCTAAACCTATAACCTATAACCTAGACCAAAACCTATAACCTAAACCAAAACCAAAACCTATAACCTAAACCCAAGCCCATTCTCAAATCCCCAAACCTATAACATAAACCCGAACCCATTCTCAAATCCCAAAACCTATAACTTAAACTAAAACCAAACCTATAACATAAACCCGAACCCATTCTCAAATCCCAAAACCTATGACCTAAACCAAAACTAAAACCTATAACCTAAACCCGAACCCATTCTTAAATTCCAAAACCTGTAACCTAAACCCGAACCCATTCTCAAATCCCAAAACTCAAACCCAAACCTAAACCTAAACCTATAACCTAAACCAAAACCAAAACCAAAACCAAAACCTATAACCTAAACCCAAATCCATTCTCAAATCCCAGAACCTATAACCTAAACCAAAACCTATAACCTAAACCCGAACCCATTCTCAAATCCTAAAACCTATAACCTAAACCAAAACCAAACCTATAACATAAACCCGAACCCATTCTCAAATCCCAAAACTTATAACCTAAACTAAAACTAAAACCTATAACCTAAACTCAAACCCATTCTTAAATTTCAAAACCTGTAACCTAAACCTGAACCCATTCTCAAATCCCAAAACTCAAACCCAAACCTAAACCTAAACCTATAACCTAAACCAAAACCAAAACCAAAACCAAAACCTATAACCTAAACCCAAATCCATTCTCAAATCCCAGAACCTATAACCTAAACCAAAACCTATAACCTAAACCCGAACCCATTCTCAAATCCTAAAACCTATAACCTAAACCAAAACCAAACCTATAACATAAACCCGAACCCATTCTCAAATCTCAAAACTTATAACCTAAACTAAAACTAAAACCTATAACCTAAACTCAAACCCATTCTTAAATTTCAAAACCTGTAACCTAAACCTGAACCCATTCTCAAATCCCAAAACTCAAACCCAAACCTAAACCTAAACCTATAACCTAAACCAAAACCAAAACCAAAACCAAAACCTATAACCTAAACCCAAATCCATTCTCAAATCCCAGAACCTATAACCTAAACCAAAACCTATAACCTAAACCCGAACCCATTCTCAAATCCCAAAACCTATAACCTAAACCAAAACCAAATCTATAACATAAACCCGAACCCATTCTCAAATCCCAAAACCTATAACCTAACCCGAACCCATTCTCAAATCCCAAAACCTATAACCTAAACCTAAACTTAAACCTTATCCTTATCCTAAACCTATAACCTATAACCTAAACCTAAACCTATAACCTAAACTCAAATCCCAGCGGGGATTACAATAATGAAAAGGAAAAAAAAAAAATGAAAAAGAAACCAGCGAGTTGGGGTCGACCGGGTCAATGCAATGCACTTTTTTTCATTTTTCTTTTTTTATTTTTATTTTTTAGGGATTATCCCGAACCCGAACCTAATTTCCTAAACCTAAACTTTAACCTATTCTCAATTCCCTAAAGCTATTACCTATAACCTACACCTAAACTTAACCTTAACCTAAACCTAAAACCTAAACCTAAACCTAAAACCTAAATGTATTCTCAAATCCTTAAACCTAAACCTACACCTAATCCTAATCTCAACTCCTTAACCTAAACCTAAACTTGAAAACCCAAACTAAACCCGATCTCAAACCTGAACCCAATTCCCTAAACCTAAACCTTAACCTATTCTCAATTCCCTAAAGCTTTAACCTATAACCTAGAACCTATAACCTAAACCTAAACCTATACCTTAACTTAAACCTAAACCAAAACATATAACCAAATTTTCAATTTGCCCTGCTCAATTTTCAGTTTGCCCCGCTCAATTTCTAGTTTGCCCCGCTTAATTTTCAGTTTGCCCCGCTCAAATATGGACGGTTTGGATATAACGCATACATCATGATGGGACGCACAAAAGAAAAAAAAAATTCAGTTTGAGTGGAGTAAACTGAAAATTGAGCGGGGCAAACTGGAAATTGAGCGGGGCAAACTGAAAATTGACCGGGGTAAACTGAAAATTGAGCGGGGCAAACTACAAATTGAGCGGGGTAAACTGGAAATTGAGTGGGGTAAACAGAAATTGAGCGGGGCAAACTGGAAATTGAGTGGGGCAAACTGAGCGGGGCAAAATGGAAATTGAGCGTGGCAAACTGGAAATTGAGCGGGGCAAACTGAAAATTGAGCGTGGCAAACTGGAAATTGAGCGGGGCAAATTGGAAATTCAGCGGGGCAAACTGAGCGGGGCAAATTGAGCTGGGCAAACTGGAAATTGAGCAGGGTAAACTGGAAATTGAGCGGGGCAAACTAGAAATTAAGCGAGGCAAACTAGAAATTTAGCAGGGTAAACTGGAAATTGAGCGGGGCAAACTGGAAATTGAGCGAGGTAAACTGAAAATTGAGTGGGGTAAACGCTCAATTGAGCGGGGTAAACTGGAAATTGAGCGGGGTAAACTGAAAATTGAACGGGGCAAACTGAATTTTTTTCTTTTTTTTTTTTGCTATGCTACTTTTGTGGGTCCCATCATGATGTATGTGTTATATCCAAACTGTCCATATATTTTACGAGCTTATATTAAGGCTTGGGATGAAAAATAAGATACATCTAACTATCAAGTGGACCACACTATAAAAGGCAACCTAAGATTTGAGCGAGGCGAGGGAAGCTACAAATTGTGTGAGGGAACCTAGAAATTGAGAGAGGCAACCTACGAATTGAGCGAAGAAGCTAGAAATTGAGCGAGGCAACCTAGGATTTGAGCGAGGGAACATCGAAATTGGAGCGAGGCAACTTAAGAATTGAGTGAGGGAAGCTAGAAATTGAGCGAGGCGAGCGAGGCAACGTAGAAATTGGAGCGAGGATTGAGCAAAGGAACCTAAAAATTGAGCGAGGCAACCTAGGAGTTAAGCAAGGCAACGAAAAAAATTCAACGAAGCAACCGAGAAATTGAGCAAAGGAAACCTTAATTTAAGAGAGGCAAGCTTGAAATTGAGTGAGGCTAACATGAATTGGAATGAACTTTAAATATAATTGACCTAGCCTAACAATTTACTTTGTTGAATTTGACCGATCAATTAATGAAATTGACCGAGATTTACATGAAATTCTCTTCGGTGAATTTGATCGAGCAATTAATGAAATTGACCGAGCGGTTCATAAAATTTTCAGTACGCACTTATAGTGCTGAGTTAACTAAGTTGGGCACACCCAGATTCATAGCTCAATTGGCAGACTGAGTAGAGATACCTCATGTCAACACTTGAGGTCCTGGTATCGATTCCTAGCGGGGGTGGCTAACATGGAGTGTGTGTATTGACATGGGTGTGTACTAACAAGCTAACCTAAAAAAACTTTTTAAAAAAAATTAATAGTAAAATATTTAAAAAATTAAAAAATTAAAAATATTGAGTTGGGCCCACCTTGAATGTATGTGGACTATCCATGACGTTCATCCATTTTTCCATCTAAAGCAAGGGTTTCAGCCCAAAATAGTGGCATATTGAAATATCAAGTGGATCACATCACAGGAAACAGTGTTTCCACCGTGGAAACCTTGTTATGCCCCTACAATGATGTTTTACTTGTAATCCATCATGTTCATAGGATGATTTTCGCATGGATGAACTGAAAACCAAGATGGGAGCTTCATTCGGCATTTCAATGGCCCACAAAAAATTTACGCCGTTTAGGTAAATGTATATCATACCTGTCATGCGTACTGTCTTCCGTGGAGGGAACATTTTCAGGAAAAACCAGATAATGTTGATTAGGGGTGTACATCGAGTCAAACCGAGTAAAGCTGGCCTCATGTCGACCTGGCTCGGCCACTGGCTGACCTCAGCTCGAACTCGGCTAGGCTCGGTCCTTGAGCCTGACTGGCCATCTCAGCTTGGTTTAGTTAGCAGCTCGAGCCGAGTTCGCCATTGAGGCATTTTCACAAACACCTGAGTTGCAACTTCAAAATCCTACTATTTTACAAACAAATGCAATTGTTTTATAGGTATTTTATCAAATACCTTCTAAGCAACATAAAAACCAAGAAAAACAAAGAGAAAAAAAGTATTTGTTTCATGTACATACTTTCCTTGCCACCGGCCACATTTCGTTGAGTCATTTTATTAGACAGTTGGTGAGCAACATCAATGGCAGAGTAACCGATTCATTGAACTGGTCCGATTCGAGCTGGATTCTGTCCAAGTTGAGTCGAGCTGAGGCTTGCTCGAACTCATTTTCGAGCTCAAAAAATCAGCTCAGCTCAAACTTAGCTTTAAACCGAGTTGAATCAAGCTTTTTCAACTCGAGTCGAGCGAGCTAACCGACCTAGCTCGGTTCGAGTACACCCCTAATGTTGATGAATAGAGAGGGCGGGATCCAGCTAGAGCGTGGTGCGATCCAAGCAACAGATGTAGCGGTGGAGTTTTCGTCCTTTTTTTTTAAAAAGATGGAGCGAGAGAAGTGAGGGAGAGGAAAAGCAACGGCAGTAAAAAGGAGGGGTAGTTTCGTCCTCAAAGTCGCTGTCCGCACGTGCTAGTCTAAGTTGGTAACTTAAGTTTGTATTCCGCGAAAAAAAACCGTTGGTAAAAGGTTTTGTCTACAGTGGTCATTTTCTCTATTACTTTCCCTCCAATCCTGTCTCTCCTCTTTCAACTCGTGTGTTGCACGATACCCAGCCATGTTACTTTTCGTACATACTGTTCATTTTGGAAATGACTTGCCGGTGTACTTTGGCCTCACAAGTTTCTGTGGTGGGAAGCTATGTTGGCCGACTGAGATGCCCGTGACCAATCCACTCCATTCAATAGTTTCGGTATCCAAAAATCAGGCGCACACAGACGAAACAGCAATCAATAAACACTTACCATTGGAAACTTTGTGGGGCCACAAGTTTTTAATCTAGAAGATATTTGTACCAACAGTTTATCTGAGTGGCAGAAAGCCTATGAACAGTTTAGATGGCATATAAAGATCCTGGTCAGCCCTTGGAAAGTTTCAAAGGTGGAAGTTTCCGTTCTAACTGTTTCATGTGGGGTGTCCCACCTGAGGTTTATATCAGCCTGATTTTTGGTTTTCAATACTATTGTGGTCTTTTGAAACTAATGGACCGAATGGATTTGTCAAGGGAATATCTTTAGGCCACAAATAGCTTCCGATCACAGGAACTTCACTTCCATTCCATTCCTTTCCATACATTTCAAAAGAACGTTCAAAGCCGTTCCTTTTCATTCACATGTCTTTCATGCGTTTCATGCACCAGAACCTCTAATTTGGACGGGACGGATGATGTGAGTGCCCTTTCGCTGCATTTACCAAAAAAAAAAAGAAAAAAAAAGAATCTTTTACAATTCCCCGTATCTCCTTTTCTCTGTCCACGTGCGCACGTGCCACAACCCATAGATTTTTATGCCACGGAGTAGAATGCCTATGTAAGCTGAAGCATGGCTCTTTACCCTTTCAAAGAGAAGTCATGGAAATGCAGCAAGTCCTTCACATGATTGGTGGAGCTGGCGAGACCAGCTACGCCAATAACGCAACACTCCAGGTCTCTCTCTCTCTCTCTCTCTCAACCTACATGTGGACAGTCTACAGCACATATCTACGCCGCTCATAGAGAAATGAAAAGGGGGCTCTATCTTACACGGCAATATGGATATATGTGTAGTGTGATCGAGTTGTTAGGCCTGGGGCTGGGCCCCGGGTTGTTACTATAGGTGGGTCCACTTATGGGCCCTCTCTAATTAGGGTTTCTCTTTATGCTATTTTTAAAAAATTATAAATAAATGCATTTTACTAATAAATCTTTATACTTTTTATTATTAAATTAACATGGTATCAAACCAGAGAAATCTTAAGCTGTCAATGGGTTGCGTTGGCACACTTCTGGCGTGCTTCCCAAGGGTGAGCCAGGCCCAACATTTTAATTAATCGGGCTGGGTCAAGTTGTGTCTAAGAGCTCATCAGACCATCTAAATCGTTTAAGGTATTAATAGAATTTTGGTCAATATCATGCATGATGTGGGCACACCTAATAAACAGCCTTGATCTTGTAAAAAGGACTGTGGCCTCTCAGGCTTTTGGGCTTGGTCTGCTTCAGGCCGGGCCTTAGTGAATACTAGGCTCAAGGACTGGGCCTAGACCTAAAATTTTAAGCCCATTAAATGATTGAGCTGGGCGAGAGCTGTGCTTAAGAAGTTGTCAGCCTGGCTTGAACTCGGCCCAGCTCTTAATGTATACCACCATGTGATAATTGCATTAAAAAAAATAAAAAAAAATCATATTTTGTTACGAACATATGTTTTTTGATGTGGCATGTTAGATGGTTCAGATCATCAGTTCAAGTCACTCTGAGCAGTCTAAGCATTAAAAAAAATAAAAAAAAATAATGTTAAAAAAAAAAAAGAAATAAAGAAGACTGGAAATCTTTTTTAAGAACTCATCTGGGCTGTCTACTTAACAAGTCCCGTCTATCGGATGATCTGACTGTTCAATTGGGTCAGATATTGGAATGGGTGGCACATAAATAATGGGTCTGGTTTTATGATTGGACGGTCCACAACCCCAATTCAACTCATTTGCACTGATCACTTGATTATTTCTCTTGTTTTTTTATAGGAAAGAGCCATATCCAAGGTCAAAACCATATTAGAAAAAAGTATAATAGACCTCTACTGCACCACCTTCCCCAAGAGCTTGGGCATTGTAGACGTGGTCTGTTCATCAGGGCCCAACACAATCCTAGTGATCTCTAATATTATGGAGGCAGTGGACAAGAAATGACGTTCTCGGCCATTCATCGCCTGAGTTCCGAGTGTTCTTAAATGACATTCCAGGGAATGACTTCAACAACATTTTCAAGTCCTTAGAAGGCTTCTATGAGAAACTCGAACAAAACAATGGGCCGGATTTTGGGCCATGTTTCATCCCGGAGTGCCCGGCTCCTTCTACGGCAGGCTTTTTTTCACTCTTCTTAGAGTCTACATTGGCTCTCTCAGGTGAGCATCTTCATTCATAACAGGTTTCCAATGACTGCATCCAAGTGGGACGGTGTGGTTAAGGTTGTACTGAAAAAACCGGGGTCCATGCAGTGTATTTTCACCATCCAATCCGTCTATCAGATGTGTTACCTTTGAAATCCTTTAGTGCCAAAAAAATCAGTCCAATCCAAAGCAAATGTGGACCACACAAAAAGGGAACCAGTTATGAGAGAGCTGTCACGCAGAAAAACATAAATCTCTTGGCATGACTCTTCATCTGGACTGGATGAAGGGTCTGAACATCCTTGATTATATATACACAATTAATGATGAACCCCCCTGATAATCAACGGTTGATGTTCCATCTCAACACATTCCTTGGGTTGTGGCCCATATAAATTTTGTTTTGAGATATTGTAGTTTTCTGAAGTGATGCATCTTATGAACGGGTTGAATTATGTAATTTTGGTGGTCCCAATATCAAGCAGGGCTTTTGTGAGGCCCATGATGTATTGGTTTTATCCAAGCCGTCCATTCAATTTTTTTGAATCATTTTAGGTTATGATCCAAAACTCAAGTTTGCCGCATCACAAGATGCAAGGGTAATGACAACCACCACACAAACCTTGTCATATGAACATTGTTGAAAGGAAAACTCAAATATCAGCTTCATGAATTTTTAATAGTGGGCATTCAATTCCCAATGTGTCGTCCACTCGTGTTTTGAATCTATCTCATTTTTGTGGTAATATAAAAGATTAAAAAAAAAGATGTGGTAAAATAGATGGATGGAGAGGATAAAACCCAAACATTAAGGTGGGCTTCATTGAGCCCTTCCGTTGCAGACTTGATGTGGCAATCCCTTCCAAAATATCGGACATTTTAGTGAATAATGCAGTAAAATGCAAAAAAATAAAAAAAAAAATATTTTTTTTTACAAATACAAGAAAGTAAGACAAGTGTTGGGGAAAAATGTGTCAAGCTCGGGTCAAGCTCGGAGACTCGGATAAGAGTAGGTCGGTTGATAAGAGTAGGTCGGTTTTGCTGACACTGCCTGAAGAATCCGAGACAACTCCGACAGGACAGAGGATAGGCCGGGAGGCGTAAGCAAGGACGATTAAAGTCGCTCTGTCAGAGTGATTACCTTGCCTGCATAAACCCACTAAAGGCCGAGGCGTGTTAAAGCCACTCAGCCGATGGAATAAGACCCACTCAAGGAGTTGATTCTGTCGGTCACGGAGTAAGGAATGACCGGTAGAAACCGAGATTATTCCACCCGTGGAAAGGCCTGGAACCCGTCCTCCTGCGTCGGCCGAGACTCCCCCAGGGTCGGTCACGACCTGGCCGAGACTCCCCCAGAGTCGGTCGAGATCCAGCCAAGACAGAGAGTGGCAGAACGAGGACAGATGCTGCTCTACGAAAATCTAGGGATACGGGTAGCAGATCCCGAGATTCTCGGGATCCTGAGCAATCCCAGGAGAAGAATCCTCTGAGGATAAGGGTTGACAAACTGTATAAATCTCTAAGCTTGGGACAGAAGAAGGTACGCAATTCTAACCGAGACAAGCTCTTGGCTATTGACTAGATAACTGACTTAAGCATCGGAGGTTCCCCGGCTCTAGCCAGGGTTCCCTTGACATTGTTGTCCGTGCAGGTGAAGGAGAGCCCGCCTTCAGGAAGCCATCCCATAAAAACACTGCAACAGTTTGGCGCCGTCTGTGGGATTCGGACAAAAAGCCGTTTTCTCCAACTATTCGAATGGCAAGAACAAGAAGGACGGACCCATATGAAGCTGGGGAGGCCGCTGCTAGCATAGCTCAGGGAGCTCCCCCGGCAGTATCGCTTGTGACTACAAGCCAGCCCAATCAAGGGAATGCACACCTGGATCGCGAGGTTCAAGAAATGCGTTCCGAGATGACTGCCATGAAACACATGCTAGAACAACTGTGCAACCAGCAGATGCAGCGCCAGGAGTCGGCACAAGTTCATCCGCCAGCGTCTGTAGCGCAGCCTGCCGCACCACAGTCGCCCAGACGACCGAGTCAACCTCGAGAACCAAGTCACCCAGCGCCTGCCCGTTCAGCAACAGCTATTTTGCCTCCCTCTGATCTGAGGCATAGAATAGATCAGAGGAGGCGAAGTCGGCTACCTGCGGACGCTGAAGAAACGGCAGAGAGCGCCGAACCCTGAAAGGCTGATATACAGGACTTCAAGAACGAGGTCCGAGAGAAGATGGAAAAGGAGATGGCGGATATAAAGCACGGTCGGAACTCAGATCCGACCAAACACGAAGAAAAAGCTTCTCCGTTTGTGGACGAGATAATGCGGGCTTGGTTGCCGAAAAAGTTTCGCTTACCCCAAATAACTCATTTTTTCGAAAAAACTGATCCAACAGAGCATCTTGAATGCTTCCGGACTTACATGGAATTGCACGACGCCTCGGACGCTGTTATGTGCCGAGCGTTTTCTCTGACCTCGACTGACGTAGCCCGACTTTGGTTTAAGCAATTGAAACCCAGGTTGATAAAGTTGTTCGTCGAACTCAGTGACGCCTTCCTCAGCAATTTCATCGGCGGAAAAAAGAAACTGAAGCCTCCCGCGCATCTGAACAACATAGTTCAGAGGGAAGGAGAACTACTAAAGGACTACATCAAACGCTTCAATTTCGAATCCCTGCAAGTTCGAAAGCATTCTGAGGAGACAGCTGTCAACGCTCTCATGCAGGGGGTCAGGGACAAGCCTTTTTTGGCGTCACTGGACAAAAACCCGCCTGATACTCTGGGCGAGTTTATGGTTCGATCGGACAAATATGCCGATGCGGAAGAGACGCGACTCCTAAGAGAGAAGATCCAGAACACGAAACCATCGGTGAAAGAGTCGGCCAAAAAAGAAGCCGACTCGGCCGGAGGGAAAAAGTGAAAAGACGATCGGGGGCGAGACGACAGCAGGCCAGGAAAGCGACCAGACAGAAGATTCTCTACATACACCCCCCTAAACAAATCTCCTGAACAAGTACTAATGGAGATCAAGACCGAGGGCTTCGTCAACTGGCCTCGGAAAATGCGAGGGAATCTGGATCGTCGGAACAAGAACAAATATTGTCACTACCATCGGGACCATGGTCACAATACGAGTGACTGTTATCACTTGAAGGACGAGATTGAGCGGCTGATTAAAGAGGGCCGGCTAAGAGAACATATAGTAGGGACCGGCGTCGCAGCAGGACCGAGTGAAGAGCGGCCCCAAGAAGAAATCCGAACGATCGTCGGGGGTCATCAAGGCGGCGGGGACTCAAATAATGCCCGAAGAAACCATGCTAGAAGCCTCGATCGCCCCGAGTCCGAAGTTCTCCTGCTATCTCGGCCTCCCAAGGAGAAGAAACGAGAGAAATATTGTATCTCGTTCACTGAAGAAGATGCTCGAGGCATTCATCATCCTCACGATGATGCGCTCGTAGTCACCCTCACCATCGCGAATAAAAAAGTATTCCGGATACTAGTGGATACAGGGTCATCAGCGGACGTCCTGTTCCCCCAAGCATTCGACAAAATGGGCATAGGTCGGTCGGTATTACGGCCTGTACGAACCCCGCTCATCGGATTCTCGGGTGGACAGGTACTTCCAGAGGGAATCGTCTCACTGCCGGAACTGCGCCCCATCAAAGGACCGTGATGGTCGATTTTCTGGTCGTGGACCAACCGTCGGTGTATAACGCCATACTCGGCCGACCGTCTCTAAGCCTCCTTCAAACCGTGGTGTCTACCTACTACCTTTCCATGAAATTTTCGACCGAGTCGGGAGTAGGGATAGTGAAAGGAGATCAGCAAGATTCTCGAAAGTGCTATGCCTCCACAGTAAAGGCCCCGACTGAGGTTTCGACGATTGAATCGCTGGACCTCCGTATCGGATCTCACGAGTAGGGGGAACCGATGGAAGAACTCGTCTCGGTGCCATTAACCGAAACGAACGTTTCAAGAGTAGTCCGAATCGGCTCATCTTTGAGCCCGCCTCTTAAAGAACGGATGATCACCTTGCTACGACGGTATGCCAATATCTTCGCCTGGAGTCATGAAGACATGCCTGGGATTGATTCCTCGGTCATAACACACCGACTCAACATCGACCCAACCTACAGACCCATCCGACAGAAGCGTCGTCCTCTCGGCTCGGAAAGGTACGCTATCATTGGAGAGAAAGTCGGCAAGCTTCTTAAAGCCAAATTCATCGAAGAGGTATACTATCCAGAATGGATAGCCAATGTCATACTCGTAAAGAAAGCCAATGGGAAGTGGCGAGTCTGTATAGACTATACGGATCTAAATAAAGCCTGCCCCAAAGATAGCTTCCCTTTTCCTCGGATTGATCAGCTGGTTGATAGTACCGCGGGTCATGAACTGTTAAGTTTTATGGATGCCTATTCAGGCTATAATCAAATTGTAATGCACGAGAATGATAAATCAAAAACTGCCTTTGTCACCGACAAAGGCCTTTACTGTTACCGAGTGCTTTACTGTTACCGAGTGATACCGTTTGGATTAAAGAATGCCGGAGCAACGTATCAGCGGTTAGTGAACAAAATGTTCGCTCGGCGAATAGGCCAGACGATGGAAGTTTATATTGACGATATGCTCGTCAAAAGTAAACGGGCAAACGACTATGAGAAGGACTTGGAAGAAATGTTCTTGACTCTGCGTAAATATAAAATGAAGCTGAATCCGAGCAAGTGAGCGTTTGGCGTAAGCTCGGGAAAATTCCTCGGTTTCCTCATTAGTTAGCGAGGAATCGAAGCGAATCTCGAGAAAATCAAAGCCTTACTCGAAATGGAATCTCCTAAAACAATCAAAGATGTTCAAAGGTTGACAGGAAGAGTGGCCGCGCTTAATCGTTTCCTTTCCCGAGCCACAGACAAGTGTCTCCCATTCTTGAAGCAATTGAAGGGACGACAGACGATGGAGTGGACGGACGAATGTGAGAAAGCATTTCAAGATCTGAAGGTTTACCTCGGATCCCCACCGCTGCTATCTAAGCCCGAGCCTGGTGTAGCGTTGTTGTTATATTTAGCCGTGTCTGAGGCTGCGGTAAGCTCGGCTTTAATACGAGAGAGTCAAGGGAAGCAGCTGCCGGTCTACTACGTCAGCAAAGCCTTGCTACCAGCAGAAACGAGGTATCCTCAGCTCGAAAAAGTAGCCTTCACTCTTGTGATTTCATCACGACACCTTCGGCCATACTTCCAGGCCCATATCATTGTCGTTATGACCGATTTACCACTCCACCAGATTCTCCAAAAGCCGGAAGCTTCCGGCTGACTTACAAAGTGGGCATCGAATTAAGCGAATTTGACATACATTACAGGCCCAGGGCAGCCTTAAAAGGACAGGCCGTCGCCGACTTCCTTGTCGAAGTGGTTCCTAATCCCGATAATATGCCTGAATCAGAGGGCATTAATGTACCTCAGGCTTCTTCCTCTCTCGGGCCGACACCCTGGAAGCTATTTGTCGACGGATCATCCAACTCGAAGGCAAGCGGGGCAGGGGTAGTGTTAGAAACTCCCGACCAAACTTGTATGCAATATGTCTTACGACTCGGCTTTCAAGCGTCCAACAATACAGCGAAATACGAAGCCTTATTGTTAGGCCTCGGACTTGCAGCGAGTCTGGGCGTGACCCATTTGAACGTTTTCAGCGACTCACAATTGGTTGTTAACCAAGTTTCCGGTGTTTATCAAACTCGAAAAAAGCAGCTAAAGGCGTACATGGAAAAAGATAAAGAATTGATCGGCGGATTCCAGAAATGTGAGGTAATTCGAATACCAAGAACCGACAACGCCAAAGTCGACCTGTTAGCAAAGCTTGCCTCAGCGGATGAGAAAGACATACCTCGGTCGGTTCCGATTGAATATGTCCCTAAACCAAGCATAAATGAGCCGATTGTCTAGGCCCTATTTCCCATCAATCCAGCGACTGCTTGGTTTGACTCACTCGTCCGCTACCTCAACGATGGTGAACTGCCAGAAGACCGCGCCGAGGCACGGCGGTTAAAAGTTCGGGCCTCGCGCTACACCATCTTGAATGGGATTCTGTATAAAAAAGGCTTTCATGCTCCTCTATTAAGGTGCGTCGACTCTCAAGAAGCCGACTATATCTTACGGGAGATACACGAACGGATATGTGGAAACCATTCAGGAGGACGCTCGCTCGCCAACAAAGTGTTGCGGCAGGGATATTACTGGCCGACCATACAATATGACTCCAAACGATTCGTCCAGAGATGCGACAAATGTCAGCGGTTCGCAGTAATCCCGAGACAACCCCCCGAGGAGCTGACTCCGATGTCGGGACCATGGCCCTTTGCGCAGTGGGCAATCGACATAATCGGGCCCTTTCCATTGGGGAAGGGTCAGACTAAATTTACCGCGGTTGCGGTGGACTACTTCACGAAGTGGGCTGAAGTAGAACCATTGACAAAAATTACCGAGCAAAGGATCACGAGTTTCGTTTGGAAGAATATCATATGTCGGTTCTGAATACCTCTGACAATAGTTACCGACAATGGAAGACAGTTCGAAAACAAACAATTCCCGGAGATATGCTGTAACCTCGGGATCCGAAACACGTACGCCTCGCCTCATCACCCTCAGACGAACGGACAGGTCGAGGCGGTCAACAAAATCATAAAGCAACATCTCCGGACGAGACTCGACGAAGCAAAGGGAGCGTGGGCCGAAGAACTTCCGAATATACTGTGGGCCTATCGGACCACAGCACAGACTGCCACGGGAGAAACCCCGTTTTCTCTATGTTACGGTGCGGAAGCAGTCGCACCGGTTGAGATCGGTATTGGTTCAGCCCGAGTCAACTCATATAGTGGACGAGAGAATGGTGAACTCCTCTCGTTCGCACTTGATTCGTTGGAAGGAAAAAGAGAAAGTGTTCGATTGAGGATGATGGCCCGACAGAGACACGTGTCTCGGTTTTACAATCGCCGAGTTAAAGTCCGACGATTCCGAGCCGGGGATATGGTCCTCCGAAAGACCTTCCCAAATACAAAGGAAATTGGGTCGGGTACACTAGGGCCAAATTGGGAAGGCCCCTACGTCGTCTCAGGCACCATCCGACCGGAAACCTACCGGTTGGAAGACCTAAAGGGGCAGCTGTTGCCTCATCCTTGGAATGCCGAGCATCTCAAGACTTATTATCCGTAAGATAGAATAAAAAAAGATGTAATTGAAGTCGACTCAATAAAAGTTCTATTTCGTACAAGTACCCAATGTCGGGTCAGTAACAAAAAAAAAATACAAAAAGAAAAGTACATTATCCGACTGTCCCGTTCAGTCGGGATTCAACTCCTATGCGGCACCCGAAGGACCGGCCTCGTCAGCGGTGGCATCTCCTTTAGTGGCTTCGCCCTCAGCAGCCTCAGCGGTCGGACTGTCGACTTCGAAGGCGGAGAGATCGAGGTCAGGGAAGGCCGCCCTCATCTCCAAGACGCACGCCTAATAACCACCTTGATAAAGATGGTCCCTCTTCTCTTCAAACTCGGTAGATTTGAGGAAGGCGTCCACGGCTCGATCTCACTCCTCTTTGTCTCGGCGCGTTTC
The DNA here is from genome assembly GCA_037074715.1 of Magnolia kwangsiensis. Taxonomy (NCBI): domain Eukaryota; kingdom Viridiplantae; phylum Streptophyta; class Magnoliopsida; order Magnoliales; family Magnoliaceae; genus Magnolia; species Magnolia kwangsiensis. Next base: position 188,087,176 of record CM073571.1, on the reverse strand, counting down.
TTCTTGAGCTTCCTGAACGAGGCTGGCGGCCTCGGCCTTCGCGCGAGTAAGAGCACCCTCGCACTCGACGTGAAATTGGAGAAGGCTCCTCTCCCTCTCCTCGGCCTCCTGAAGGAGCGAAGTCAGACGAGCATTGTCGGCCTTGACTCCTTCGAGCGCTGCACTGGCGTCCGCGACCAGCTTCCGAGCGATAGAGAGATCGCCGGTCATGATGCCAATCCGGCTCTCAGCGATCTCTCTACGGCCCTCAACCTCGGCCGCGACCCTCCTCACAGTCTCCGCCTCGGATGCGAGCTTCTGGGAGGCGGTCAGCTCCGAGCTTGCTTTGACGAGGCAAGGAACCAGCTGCAATAAAGAGACAGTGAACTGTAGTGTAAAACTTAGCCAGGGGCGACACAAGATTGGAGAAAAGTTTACCTCAAAAAGCAACCTCGCCGCTTGCCCGAGGGTCTGGGCCGTCGGAGCATTGTAATAACTGGCGAAGTCTATATCGCTCCCGTGGGCAAGCGCCCAAGGAATCATCCCCGTAACGATCTTCGTGAAGGGGGACTCTTGTTGAGTCATCTCCCTTCTCGGGGATTCTTCGCGTGGGGCCTCCTTCGGCCCTGAGACCTCATCAGCAACAGGCCCCGACTCGGGTGTCACCAGAGCCACTGGAGGAGTTGGCTCTGCTTCCTCGGCCCTCTCATCAGGGTCGGAAAGGACGACCACTTGGGGAGCAGCAGGTGCAGCAGCAGGTGGAGTGACCGTTCCCTTCCCCTTGCCCGTGGTCTTCTGCTGCTTCGAGGGCCGAGACCCAGACAACTGAGCCGATCTCGGGGAGACCTTCACTTTGGAAAGTGGTTTCAGGGCGGGGCGAGGCTCGGCCATGCTCTCAGGCTCGGGCCTCAGAATAGGGCGAGCTTCGGGGAGGTCTGCAAGGACGAGTAAAATGAGTGAGAGAGCAAACAGGAAACCAAAAGGACAAAGATAAGGAAGACGAACTACCTGAGACGAACGAGTTTAAGCCTGCGAGGTGGAGGCGCTCAGGCTGCAGAAGCAACTTCCAAGATCGTTCTGCCGCGCTTAGCTTCCTCAACTCTCTTATCCGAGTCAGAGCCCCGGACTCGAGCTTCCCTCTCCTCTTCAAAATATCTGCAAAACATTGTGGAGTCGGGATTAGCGGAAGAGGATATAAAAATGAAGAGTAAGAAAAGGAAAGACCATTGAGCCGAGGCGCCGAGTCACCTGCTCTACGGAACGTGCGGGATACTTGAGGCTCGTACGGCCACGCGTCGGCCGACTCCCACCGACCGCACGCCCAGAACCACCTCTCCTTCCAGAACTTGTTCGAAGTAGGTGGGTCGGTTATTAGAGACCCCCCTTTGCCTCTCCACGCGCTCAGAAAGTAGAGGCCAGGGAAGTTAGGGTTTGGTCGGACTTGGTACAGATAAAGGAACTCATCGACCGTGAGGGAAGTTGCTCTAACTCGGACCAGAGCACGGCACACCCGAACAAATTCCTCCACGCATTCGGAACAATTTGACCAGGAGCTATTTTGACTCGGGAGAGAAAGTCACGGGCAATGGGCTAGAGTGGCAAACGCAAGCCACACTGCATCGTGACTTGAAAAATTACAACCATCCCTGCAGGGGATGGTCGGGCAAATCACCCGGACGAGGGAGATGAAGGACGACCGAATCAGGGACATGGTATCCGGCCCTGATCCGGTTTAAGTCGGATTCATTTAGAATGGAGGCGACGAGACCGCTGGGCTCGTCTTCTTCCCCTTTAGAAGATGACCCAGAAGCTTCCGCAGTTCAATTTACAGGGTATGGAACGGCCGTTCCTTCGCCCGTGATTAGGTCATCCTCTCCATCCTTGTCCTCCATCTGATCCACCCAAGGGTTAGGCCTCCTGGACGAGTCACCAGAGACGTCCCACCGCTGGATGGACCGGTCTGGGCAGGACGCCCAGCCGATGAGTCGCCGGATTCTCTGACAAGCCGGAATGCGGTGTCAGCACCGACGGTAAACTCCGTCAACAGTGAAGGTGGTTCCGTAACGTCCCAAAGGTGTTGGGACACACCCTCATCTACGGACATTTCCTCTCGAGGGCTTTGAGAGCCGTGTGCGGCCATTAAAGCTAATAAAAGAAGGAGGAAAGGACTCACCAAAGAAATCGACGACGATTGGAAGGAAAGATTGACGGAGAAAGAGGCGACAGCGGAGGAGGAGAAGAAGAAAAAGTGAAAACGCACTCGGGATCAGACACAGGCGGGAGGAAGAAGGGCGAAAACAAAGTTCGTACCGTCCTCCCGCCCGGGCCTTTTATAGCCGCGCCACGTGGCAGCGCAATTATGGTAAAAGCGAATCGACGTTCGCCTCGGCTCCCCCGTTTGACGCGTGGCAACCGCTGACTGACTGCGGCGAAATAGTGGCCACGCGTTCGCTTTTTATACGCAGACGGAACGAATTGACGGCTAGTCGCACGTGTGACCTCGGGAGGGGCAACGTCGCGCGCTAGAGACGACTCAAAGAGCATTAAATGCTTCATCATTGTCTCGGATGCTAATACGAACCGACCGAAAAAATCGTACTCCTTGATGCCATAGACGACATAAGGAGTAAGGGGGGCTCGCTGTTGGGGAAAAATGTGTCAAGCTCGGGTCAAGCTCGGAGACTCGGATAAGAGTATGTCGGTTGATAAGAGTAGGTCGGTTTTGCTGACATTGCCTGAAGAATCCGAGACAACTCCGACAGGACAGAGGATAGGCCGGGAGGCGTAAGCAAGGACGATTAAAGTCGCTCTGTCAGAGTGATTACCTCGCCTGCATAAACCCACTAAAGGCCGAGCGTATTAAAGCCACTCAACCAATAGAATAAGACTCACTCAAGGAGTTGATTCTGTCGGTCACGGAGTAAGGAATGACCAGTAGAAACTGAGATTATTCTGCCCGTGGAAAGGCTGGGAACCCGTCCTCCTACGTCGGCCGAGACTCCCCCAGGGTCGGTCACGACCTGGCCGAGACTCTCCCAGAGTCGGTCAAGATCCAGCCAAGACAGAGAGTGGCGAAACGAGGACAGATGCTGCTCTACGGAAATCCAGGGATACTAGTAGCGGATCCCGAGATTCTCGAGATCCTGAGCAATCCCAGGAGAAGAATCCCCTGAAGATAAGGGTTGACGAACTGTATAAATCTCTAAGCTTGGGACAGAAGAAGGTACGCAATTCTAACCGAGACAAGCTCTTGGCTATTGACCAGATAACTGACTTAAGCATCGGAGGTTCCCCGGCTCTAGCCAGGGTTCCCTTGACATTGTTGTCCGTGCAGGTGAAGGAGAGCCCACCTTCAAGAAGCCATCTCATAAAAACACTGCAACAACAAATATACTTGAAATATATAATAAATGATGGGCTTTCCATTCGACTAATGGAAAACGACTTCATGTTGCTGGCGTGGATGAAACGGCTTCTCGTTACTGAGATACACTGTGATGGGATTGCGTATTGTGTAACTCAGTAGGCTTTGGACTAACTGTGAATGTTTGTAGTTTATCCACGCCGTCCATCCGTTTTTACAGATTATTTTAGGGGCTAAAATTAAAATTGAAGCATAATAGAGCTCAAGTGACCCACACCACTGGAAAAAGTGGAAATAACGATTTCCACCATTGAAAACTTTCTAGGAACCACGGTGATGTTTATTTTTCATCAAACCTGTTAATAAGATCACAAAGACATGGATGAATTGAAAAAATAAATATCAGTTTGATTCAAAACTTCCGTGGCCCCAATAAATTTTCAACGGTAGATGTTCAATTCACACTTTTTCCTGTTGCGTGGTTCAATTGAGCTTTGGACATGTTTCATTTTTTGTCTTTAAGCCTTAAAATTATCTGTTAAAATGGTTGGATGGATAAATAAATCACGATGGACCCCACCGAGTCTACTCAGTACGCAATCCCCTTCCAGACATACACCCAACCGTTTTTGTCGTGCAGCCATGTGTTTGTAATCGAGCCCGATCAGCACTCGAGTGAGCAACCGACGGGAAACGGATTGGCTGGCCGGTGGTCGGTGCTATGTGGGCCCCACCATAATGTATGTGTTTCATCCATTCCGTTCATCCATTTTTAAAGATCATTTTAGGCTTGATCTTATATTCGTGAGGGATATAAATCTTAGGTGGATCACACCAAAGGAAAACAATAGTGATTGAATATCGACCATTAAAATCCTCCAAAGGTCCACTGTACTGTTTAATTGACATCCAATCTATTGATTAGGTTATACAGACCTAGATGAAGGGAAAAAAACAAATATCAGCTTGATCCAAAACTTTTATGGGCTCCAAAAAGTTTTTAATGGTCTACGTTCTTTCAACACACTGTTTCCTGTAATGTGGTCATCTTGGGATTTAGATATACCTCATTTTTGGTCTCATACCATAAAATGATCTAGAAAAATAGATGTATGGCATGGATAAAACATAGATCATGGTGAGACCCACAAAGCACCGACCATTAGCCATTAGCGGGTGGCAGGGTAGTAGCCAATCCGTTTCCAACCGACGCAGAGTGAGTGGACGGGGATTGAAGTTCCTCGCTGGGATGCTAAGTGGGGTCCACCTTGATGTTCGTAATAAATTTATCCTGTTCATTCTTTTTCTGAGATCATTGTAGGACATTCGATTGAAAATGATGTGTATTCAAAATTAAACTGGGCGCATGAGAGGAAATAGTTGTGATTCGGTTACCACCGTTGAAACATTTTTAAGGCTACAAAAAGTTTCTTATTATGCTAATTTTTTCTTGTTTTCACTTCATGGGAATGACCTTATAATCCGTTTGGATGACATATAAAAATCAAAGTGGAGCGCAGAAAGGTTTCAACAGTAGAAAACTATTTCCCCAATTTTCCTTCTCATCTGGCCCACTTAAGTTTTGAATCCACATCATTTTAGGTCAAATATCCTAAAATGATCTCGGAAAATGGATGAACTGGATGAATTTATCACAAACATCACGGTGGACCCCACTTAACATCCCAGCTGAAGAACATCCTGCACAAGGCTTTGGCAGGAAATCCGCGTCCGGATTGGGTTCTAACTGTCTGTCTTGACTGGGAAGCGGATTTGCTGGCTTACCACACACCAACTATATAGTGGTGTATTGAATTTAGCAAGTTCTATGGATCCTATCATGAGGTATGTGTTATATTTAAACTATCCATTCATTTGACAAGCTTGCCTTAAGGTTTGAGCTGAAAAATAAGACAGATCTAAAAATTAAGTAGACCACACTACAAAAAGTAGTGGAGGATTGAACGTCTACCAACGAAACTCTTTTGAAGTCACAAAAGTTTCAGATCAATATGAAATTTGTTTTTCCTCTTCATCCTTGTATTTTTGACTTTATTAATTCGATGTAAAATAAATATTATGGGGGCATATGAATTTTTTAACAGTGAAAATCATTATCCCCATTACTATTTTTGGTGTGATCCATTTGAGCTTTGGAAATAGTTTATTGCTTTTCTAATACTCTAAAATGATCTAAAAAAAACGATGAACTATATGGATATAATAAATACATCATTGTGAGGCCTATATAATGTTCATCTCCTTTGATCGGTTCTTGTAACTCAAAGCTTGAAGAGTGCCGGTGTGTATCTTTGTAGGACACGTATCTAGACCAGATATATAGCTGGTGTGTGGTACACTAGCTAATCTGCTTCCCTCTAGCGACGGAAGCGGATTAGCTGGTGTACCACACACTAATTATATATGGTGTATTGACATCAACAAGTTCTATGTGTCTCATAATGAGATATGTATTATATCCAAACAGTCCATTTAGCAAGACCATCTTAAGGCTTTAGATTAAAAATAAGACAGATCCAAAGATAAAGTAGACCACATTGCAATAAGTAGTGGGGGTTTGAATGTCTACCACCGAAATACTTTTGGGGCAACAAAAGTTTTGAATCAATGTGAAATTTATTTTTCCTCTTCATACAAATATTTATGACCTTATAAATACTTTATATGGAAAATAAATGATATGGTGGGCCTGATAAATTTTTTAACGGTGAAAATCATTATCCCCTGCTATTTTTGGTGTGATTCATTTGAGTTTTGGTTATGATTTATTTTTTGGCTAATGCTCTAAATTAATCTGGAAAAACTGATAAACTGTGTGGATATAATACATCCATCATATAACTTTGATCTCCTTAGGAAGTCGGAGCTTCCGGAGCGTCGGCGCTCGTCTTGGAAACAACACTTATCTACTTATCTACACTAGTTACATAGCTGGTGTGTGATACACCATCCAATCTGCTTCTGGAACGGGACAGGGGCAGCTAATGTATGGGTTTTAGCCACAGCGTCCATCCATTTTTCTATATCATCTTAGGGTAACAGCCCAAAAAAGAAGCAGATCCAGGGCTCAAGTGGGCCATGCTGCAGGAAGTAAGGGGGATAATGTCACCCACTGTTGAAACCTTCCCGGGGCTTTCCGTGATGGTGAATTGCCATCGAACCTGTTCATAAGATCACATAGACATGGATGAAGGGAAAATACGAATATAAATTTGATCTAAAACTTCTGAGGCCTCCAAAATGTTTTCAACTGCATGTGTGTAATCCCCACTGTGTGGTCTACTTGAACCTCTAAACTGTCTCAGTTTTTGGGTTGTAATCTAAAATGATATGGAAAAATGGATGGACGGTGTGGATTAAACCCTTACATCATAGGTGGCCCCTTAGAACCCCTGTTTGTTCTAAGCTAGAGACCGGCGGCGTAGTACCCATTCCCCGTCCGTCGGCTGTAGCAGCACGGGAGACCATTGATATGAGAAGTCCAACCATTAAAATCGTACAATTTTCATGTGGGGTCCACCGTTGTGGTGTTTGCATGCCATCTAATCCACTCATCCAACCTATCACATAAGGATAAATGGATCCCCAAAAACCAGGACATTCCAATACTCATCTGGGCCACACCATATGAATTTGGAAGTTTCAATAATGATTTTACACTATTCCCTATGGCGTGGTCCACCTAAGTACTGGATTTGACTGATTTTTAAGATCTACGGTGGAAAAGTAATGGGTGGATGGTGCATTTTGTCCTACATAACCATTAGTTAGTGTAAGTAATTAATCCGTTGGGCGTGCACACACAAGTAAGACTAGCACAATTCTCTACACAGCCACTGACCTAGGTCCAATGATTCAAGCCAACTGATGAACCGGCCGGGCTCGGGCTAACCTTAAACCATGCATCATGGCATGCTAGGTTCCTCTAGGACTAGAGAATGGACCGGGTGGCGTTTTAAACGAAGGGAACATCGACATGGCCAAGACCAGCCCTCCTGCTGTTTAAGCTTACTTGGAGCAATTTGAGAGGGATTTCTCGTTGTTTCTAAGGTCGCAGTCATATGGTCCTAACACACTCGTGGGCCCAAGAAGCCCAGATCCATTTAGTGGAGAGTGTTGTTATCTTTTCGAACTACTTTCACAAGCACTCATGGAGATGGTCTCATATGTAATACGGTGCCATTAGGCTATCATGAAAGAATAATACTACCGCGATCACTCGTACTTGATATATATAATGTTACAACCGAAATAGGAAACAATTTAGGCACTTATGCAATTTTGCACACATCTTTGGTGGAATCTTCAATTGCATTGACACCACAATGAGGATTTGTCAATGGCATCGAACTCTTTTAATTCCATCGAATAGTACTAACACCAAAATGTTCTAGCAACCAACATGAATTTTTGAATTTACTCGATGGGATTAAGCATCTGTCGATGGAGTCAAAATTTGCTTAATGGCATCAAGTAGTCTATTGATGGCATTGATAAACCCCTGTTACTCACAGATTTATGACATCAACAACACCTAACGCGGATAACATAAATTTAGATGGTGTCCACCATGATATATATATGTGTGTGTGTGTGTGTGTGTTGTGTGTGTGTGACACTCAATAAGTCGGTCACCTAAGATGACTTATTTTTGGAGGTAAGCCTGAAAGTAATGCCAAATCAAAAGGTCAAGTAAGCCACGCTACAAGTAAATGTAGGAATAAAGATGTCCACTGTTGAAATCTTTTGAGGGGCTACTATGATGTTCATATGATATCCAATCCCTTGAAGGGAAAAACCAAATATCTGCTTTATCAAATACTTCAATGGGTTCTAGGAAGATTTTAATATTTTGAGTACCATCCTACTGTTCCTTGCGGTGTAGCCCACTTGACTTTTGGATGGACCTGATTTTTGGGCTTACCTACTAAATTGGTTGTATTATGTGATGGATAGGATTGTACACGAATCGGGCCAGCCTGGTTAACTCGCTCGACTCGACCCGATCCAGAACTGAGTTCGGGCCAAGTTCAAACATGTCCCAGTTCGGCCCGACTCGGTTCGAAACCCGACTTGACCTGGCTCGACTCGGCCGTTTATATATATATCCTTATCCTATATCTATATCCTTATCCTAATCATTTGAGACAGGGAAGTGAGAACGTCGTCTATCCCTTTGTAGATGGAGTAGGCCCGAAATTGGCCCGAACTTGCTTGATTGCTGACTGGGCTGAGTTCGGGCTAGATATGTTGGCTCGGTGACCGGGCTGGGCTAGGTTCGGGCTGGGTGTAGCTGGTCACCGGGCCGGGCGAGGTTAAGCTCAGTTCGACTCGGATTGATTCATGTACACCCCAAGTGATGGATGGTTTTATATTTCACATAAACATCATGGTGGGCCCATGGAGATTTAGATTGCCTGCTCACTGGGAGGAGAGTTTGGGGCTAGTCCATTTAACTACTGGACCTGGTTTTGGGCTTAGGCCCATCTTCTAATGTTTTTAGGCGTAAAGGAAGCAGGCATGGCCCGACCCATCATAGTAGTAAATTGAGTTGTTTTCATGCTGGGGAAGGGCCTTGGTAGAAAAGGTAATGTTGTCAATGACCCGAGCTTAGGCCTAGCAAAATCAAAATTTTGAATAGCTTAGCCCAAGAACCGTACTCACCAACTCAAAACCAGGCCGACAGGGACTAAAAAAAAGGAAAACACCTGAGTATCTCAAGCTAGGTACCTACTAGGGTTACTTTCACTTTAATGTTTATGGAATCCATGCTAACCATCACATACCACCTTTTTGGTCAGAGCCTAAAAAATAACGATGATTAAACAATTAGGTGGGCCAGGTTTATTTTGGAATACTTTGATATATATATATATATATATATATATATATAGAGAGAGAGAGAGAGAGAGAGAGAGAGAGAGAGAGAGAGAGAGAGAGAGAGAGAGAGAGAGAGAGAGAGAGAGAGAGAGAGAGAGAGAGAGTCATGCTCCCCTGCACACCTATGCACGTGTGCACCTTGCACACGTGCCATGGGTGTCTAATCTGAACGGTCCATGTGATGCAGAATCCCATGAAACCCTATGTGAAAAATTTTCATCCCGATCTAAAATTCTGGTGGGCCATAGAAAAAAGAAATGCAAATCAATGGAGGAAACTGTTTTCATTTTTCATGGCCCATTAAAGTTTTAGATCAAAGTAAAACTTGGGCCTAGGGGGTTTCATGAGGTGCTGCTTCACATGAACGGTTCAGATTTTGGATCCACATCATGTATCATGGGTTCTCAAAAAAGTTCGTACATAGTAGCTACGAATTGGTTCATAGGTGAACGTTTCGTGTGTGTGTATTATCCTAACGGGACAACAAGACACATCAGGTGAATGGATTGATGGCATATAAACACCACAGTCAGTCCTACACAAAATTAATGGTGGGTTTTACCTTTGATTATTTCTAGTGGTGTGGCCTACCTGAGCTTTGAATGATCATGATTTTTTAAGTTCAATTTCTGGAACCAGGCATTATACATGATGAAAGAGGTGGATCTCATGAAAACTACAACTACTGTTGGAGTTTTGCCATAACCTATCATAATTAGTCTCCTTAAAACCCTAACTTCTCATAAATACATCTTATTTTAGTAGCTAGGGTGCAACAAAGAAAGTCACTAATTCATCTCCTTTTATTTTTATCATGTGTTCCACATATGTAAGGCCCGTATCATAGTCCGTATCATTCTGTAGGCTTCCGCAGCCCTTCCGATCGAACTCCGGCAACCCTCGACCTTTATCCGACGTTGGTGCACGATCCTAAGCCGAGTCCCTCATATTAGAGTCCACTCGACTTGAAACTTATACCCTTGCGACCGCGCCATCGCCGCGGTTCCAACGCCGCGACTCGTGCATCGATCGATACCTAGGCCAGGAGATGGGGGCCCACGTTCATTCTGAAGAAACGCAGCGCGTTATAAATTCTAAGAGAATCTCTACGACATGTCCCATCAATCAATCAATCAAATCAAGTCAAATACATACCATACCATAAGTACAAGCAACCTATCCCCTTCCCTTTTTCAAAGTCAACTCTCTCTCTCTCTCTCTCCACCCATCCCTCTTTTACCTAAATTTTAACTAAGCCCATACCCTAACCATCCTTTCCTTACAAGACTCATCTCTTATCATCTTATCACTCCTCTCTCTCTCTCATTTCTCAAACCTCCCAAGCAAATTCCAACATCCAAGCATTTCCAAGAGCAATCCAAGTGTGGCCCATTTTCCTACCCTCTCATCTCCCATTTCAACCATTCATTCATCATCTACCTCCATCAAAATTGTAGATAAGGAGCGTAGGAGTCCAAAGGATCAAGGAGGAGTGCAATAGGTGGGTAATCCATCGTTGATTTCAATTTTAAGGCCCACTTGTTGTGGGACCCACATTAATGTATGCAAAGTAGAGAAGGGCTCATGGTGGCGGGGTCTCTCTATCCCACCGTTTCTCTCTCTTCCTCTCTCTCTCTCTTTTTCTCTCTCTTTCTCTCTCTTGCATGGATGGTGTGTGTGTGTGGCCCACCATGAAGTATATATTTTATCCATGTCGTCCACCGAGTAGCCCACATGGCAGTCTATTTGGATGGGCCCAAATGAAGGAAAACATGAATATCAGCTTGATTTAAGAGTGTGGCCCACCTGATGTGGGGCTACCATATTGCGTAGGGCCATCCAAACCGTCCATTCATGTGGGGCCTACTAGATGGGTGAGCCCTTTCATCCAGGCCGTCCAACGTCCCTGGATGTTGCCACTTTAACACACACATGTGTGCGTGTGTGTGTATATATATGTATGTGTATAATGCATATAGTGTATAAACTATATAATATAATATATTATATAATGTTGTGGTGGTGGGCCACTGCTATGTGGGACCCACCTTTATCTTGACGTCCACACTGTCTAGATGGATCTAGACGGTGGATATGGACAGTATCCTGCCACCGCATACATATATATAATATATGATATTATATTAATAACATTTTGGGTGGGCCACTTGTACGTGTGGACCCACCATGATATTTGCGCCAGAATCTGCACCGTCCAGAACATCAAAGGGCTTGGACACGGTTGGCCTTTTTTTTTTTGTAATTTATATATTATATTATATTATAATATAATATGTTATATTGTATTGTATTATATATAATATTGTTATATACATGAGAGTAAGGCCCCACGTAGGACCCACCCACGGCTGAAAGTGGGAGTAAACCCACGCCGTCCATCCAAATTATGTGGGACCCACCTTTATCATGAAGTCCACACCGTCCAGATGGATCTCGACGGTGAGTTTGGGCAGCTCCTGCTAACGTACATTGGTATATAATATATAAAAGTATATTATATAAAATATAAAATATATTAATAATACTATATAGGTGGGCCACGTGTGTGGGACCTACCACTGATGTATGTATTGTATATACACCGTCTAGAATGCTGGATGGGTGGGGCCCACCTAATGGATGTATTTCATCCAAACCATCTATCCATTTGGTGAAACAGCCCTTGGCTTGGGAAGGAAGATGAGACGGATCTAATATCAAGTGGAGCACACTACAGAAAATAGTGGGATGAATGTCCACCACTGAAACCCCTTGGTAACAGGGTTTTAGACCAAAATGATATTTGTTTTTCCTCTATATCCTGGCCTTTGTGGCCTTATGAACAGACTAGATTGAAAATAATGCTATGGAGGAGCCCACTAGAGTTTAACAGTGAAAATCATCATCACCACTGTTAGGTGTGGTATGGTCCAGATGATCCTTTGGATATGATTCATTTTGTGATAATGCTCTAAAATGATCTCTAGTAATAGATGAATGGTGTGTTGGTTTGGGCCCATTTGATTCGGCCTGTTTGAATCAGCCCATTTGATTGACCCACTTATTTTGGCCCGCTTGAATCGGGATTTTTGGTGTGGTCCAAGCCTACTTGAGACTCATTGGTGCAGCCTGTCCATGGGGCCCACCTGCCTCGTATTTAAGGCCCATATGATGGGCCCCACCTGCTTGAATTTGAGACCCATGGGCAAGGTCCATTGTGATGTATTCGAGGCCTATGGGCAAGGCCCATTGTGATGTATTCGAGGCTCATGGGCAAAGCTCGTTGTGATGTATTCGTGACTTATGGGCAAATCCCATTGTGATGTGTATTAAGCCTACATTGGTGCCGCCCATTTGATGTATTTGAGGCCCACATGATGCGACCCATTTAATGTATTTGAGGCCCACATGATTTAGCCCATTTAATGTATTTGAGGCCCATGGGTTGAGCCCAATGTAATGTATATAAGGACCATGAGTGGGCCCAACGAAAGGTATGTGAGGCCCTTGTGTAGGCCGACTGTGATGTATATAAGGCCCATTACGATGTATATTAGGCTTTTGTGTGAGGTCATGAGCCCACTTTATGTTTGGCTCTATGTGGGCCACTGCTTGGGAGGAATGTTGGTTGAATGTCCACATTGATGGGCAAAGATGGTTAAATGTCCACATTGTGACATTCTTTTATACCCTTTATTAGGACGATTCCGATTGTCGAGGCCGAGTCAGATTGTCAAGACAGATTCCGATTCCGATTGTTGAGGCCGAGTTCGATTGACGAGACTGATTCCGATTGTCGAGGCTGAGTTCGATTGACGAGGCCGATTCCGATTATCGAGGTCGATTGTTGAGGCCGATTCCGTTTGATGAGGCCGATTCCATTTGGTCGAGGCCGATTCCGGTTGATGTGGCCGATTCCGTTTGTCTAGGCCGATTCTGATTATCGAGGCCGATTCCATTTGGTCGAGGCGAATTCTGTTTAATTAGACCGATTCTGATTATCGAGGCCAATTCCGATTAATGAGGCTGATTCCGTTTGGTTGAGACCGATTCCGTTTGTTAAGGTCAATTCTGATTATCGAGGCCGATTCTGTTTGGTCAAGGCCAATTTCGTTGGTCGAGGCCGATTTCATTTGTCGAGGCCAATTCTGATTATCGAGGCTGATTTCGTTTGGTCGAGGCCGATTCCGTTTGATGAGCCGATTCCGTTTATCGAGGCCGATTCTAATTGTCGAAGCTGATTCCGTTTGGTCGAGGCCGATTTTGTTTAGTCGAGGCCGATTTTGTTTGTTGAGGCCGATTCCAATTGATGAGGTTGATTCCGATTGTTGAGGCCAAATGTAATGTATATAAAGTCCATGAGATGTGGCCTTTTGTGATGTATATTAGGCCCATGTTAGAGGCCCATTGTGATGCATATGTGGCCCACTTGATGTATATGAGGCCCAATGTGTCGTATTTATGGTCATCCACTGAGGCCCACCTTGATGTGATGCATAATAGACTCATGTGAGAGGCCCATTGTGATGTGTTTGGGGCTCATGGGTTATGGCCCATTGTGATGTGTTTGGGGCCCATGGGTTGTGGCCCATTGTGATATATTCGGGGCCCATGAGACATAGCCTATCCAATGTATATAAGCCCATGCGATGTGTATTAGGCCCATGTGATGCGGCCCATTATGATTATATGAGGCTCATTGTAGTGCATTTGAAGGCCAGGCTATGGAGCCCAGTGTGATGTATGTTAGGCCCGTGTGAAAGGCCCATCGTGATGTGTATTAAGCTCTTAAGTGAGGCCCATGGTGTTGTATTTTTGGCTCTTATGTGAGGCCATAGGTCCATTATATGTTAGGTTCTATGAGGGTCATTCTTTGGGGGCAATGTTAGTTAAATGTCCACGTTGTCGAGGTCGATTATTGATGCCGGTTATGAATATGTAACAGCATAGCATCATGATACATGCCCATACGTATCATCTGTATATTTGTTCTGAGATGCAGTTGACCATTGTATGTAACATTGGGGAGTTTGTTATGAGACTCCCAGATAGGCGGAGGTTATCTCACATGAGCGCATGGTATGTGCATAATTAATGCATGATTGGATTGTATGACTCATGCATTTTGTATTGTATGTTATTACTGTACGCCCTAACGACATCAGGGTCGTAGCCTTCACAGGCATATCGTGGATGGCCAAATGGGACATCGAAAATCTGTTATTAGCATCAGGCTGCCATAGATGACCCTGGGTGAAAATTTCTAAACCCTCTTGGTACCAAAGTATGCCCTAACATCGAGACCGAGTGGATATATATGAGGGCATGAGGGTCGTATACCTATAGGCCGCGTCTCCCACTGTGTCGTGGTCGGTTGGGAGGAGGTGTGTCCTTACCCACCTAAGGGAGTAGGTAATGCGAGGCTAAGTTTGACCAGCTCGCGAATGGGTTCACTATCGACGTGCCGGGTAGATATTGATTGATTACTGGTCAAGCGGATAGTGAGGTCTCTTCCACTTACCAGTTATGCGCTTGATGGAGTGGCAAGATGGTGTAGAGCGTACTAGACCCCAGTGATGATCCCAGAGATGTACAGTATTGATTTGTGGAGCAGGAGTTGTATACTTATTCATTCATTCATTTATTACCCACTCAGGCCAATGATGCGCAAATATTTGTTACGTGTACCTCCACAATGGCCAGGATTTCGGTTGGAGCACGCAACTAACCTAAGATTAGGAGTTTACCACATTGAGTCTGACTATCCAAATTAGGTATGTGACTGGTTTGAATAGAAGTCTCTTGTGATGGACCCCATAGCCTGCGATACCACGTACTATCATCCCGACTTCACACTTTAGCATGGTCATTCCATTTGCACTACATATTGCATTACATCCGCAGCATATGACATTTTGAGTTACAGTGTTTTTGCACTTATATGATCGAGATATGGCTGACGGTATTCGTGAACTCATTACAAATTATATATTACATTGCATCCTTGGCATCTGATATTCGGCTCTTTATGATTCCTCATTTGCATAGCTGATCTGTATTGGATACTGTTGAGGGTCAAATATTGCATATTAGACCCCAGTTATTGCCTGGATTTACGAACATTGTACTATCTAACGGTCCGATTTAACTGTGTTAATGCTGCAGGTTGAATTTAGGAGCTTAAGCTGAAATAGGTGCTTAAAGCATGGATTTAACGGTCTGATGATCACCAAGGAAGTGGATAGGACTCTATGGGACTAATATCGAGGAATTACATGCCGGAGATTAGAAAAATTCTAACCACTCACCCTAAAACGGGCCTGAAACGCATCCAGAATGCAAGATCACAGGATTCCCACCATCCATTCGGCTCGAAACTTCTTGCATGGCTTGAGGATCATAAATTAACTGCACACGTCAGTTTTCAACCATTGGATCTTTCTTAAAGTGGTCCAGTGGACCGATCAGCCCATAAATCAGCAAAGTGGGGCCCACCTGGTACTTGGATATGTTTCAAATCAAGTGTCAACTCATTAAATGTGCTGGAAAAGAGGATGGACAGAGCGGATTTCTAACAAACATTAAGGCGGACCCCACATGGAGCTGTGTGTGCACAAAGTGCACACACACCAGCCGTGCACCGTTTTTCCTAAGGTCGGTCAGCGGGTGCTGACCGACTCTTTCTTCTCAAATTTAAAAATGCAGACAGCGTTTACGCTACCGACACCGGGTCCTCTCAGTGAGGCACACTCCTCATCCAATTCCTCAATCGGGACCATTCATTGAGTTAAGAGGTGGGGATCAACGCTCGCAAAGCTTTTCCTTTGACACCATGCATTCAATCAAGCAATTTCCACTGTTCAAACTCAGACGGATGGTGAAGAAAATGATTTTGCAGGCCATACCAAACTTAATATAAAACTAGTCATTTCCTACTGATTTTTCGTCGTGGTTACCATGGACAGGGTGGATTGCATCAAAAACATCGTTGCGGACCCCACCGACCATCACGGCGAGGATGCAGAGCCTTTGTTTCCGCAACAGAGGGTGCGGGTGCGCATTGTGAGCCACCATCATGGTCCATATGATGAATCTGAATTGTCCAGTGGTCTCTAACAGGCCATATGATCCCAGCCTAGGAGAGAAATGGAAGAAATACAATAAAGATTGGTTTTCTACCGTTGAGACGCAAGATGGATGGAGCCAAGAAGAAATCCGTGGGTTGCATTAAGGCTGATAAAAAACCACACGTTTCTAACCGAAATTTCGAGTAGAATTCAGCGGACGGCGTGGATTTCTTAAAAAGGCAGCGAAGTGGGCCCTACTAATGGCAAAGCGCGATCAATGCGTAGCCCTGTTTTCACGCCAAGCGCTGGACGATTTGTGTGGCCGTTGCATGATGCTGGCTGTGGAATTGATGGAAGATCTGAACAGTCCATCATTTAGGCCGTCGAAAACCGTCCATAGGTAAGGCCTCCGGTCATAAAAACGCGTTTGTATGCGAAGGATAGATTCTCACGCAATTGACGCATGTGACATTACGGCTGCGTAAAGGGCTTGTTCTGCACCGACTATAGCTGCGTTAGGAAAACTTCCGCATGAAGTTTCTCCTTTCAACCAACTTCAGCAAGCTATAAAAAGGAGAAGAAAGAGAGAGGCAAGGGGGATCGGAGGCTTGGACGTGAGCACAGGGGCAGCCATCTACGGCTGGAGCTTGTGGACGTGGACAGAGGAAGAGAGAGAGAGAGGAGGTCTAGAGAGTTTTTTTTTTTTTTCTTATTTATTTTATTCTATTTTTTTCTAGTTAAGATGATTAGCTCAATCATGTTTATGAGCTAAACCTCTTAGCTAGGGCTAGAAGGTGAAGCTTGTAGTGGGATGGGAGATTATATGTTATGCTTTTAAATTAATTTTTAAATTGATGTTGATTTTAGTTGATAATTAATGGCATGTTTTTAGTCTTTAATGATCTGTTGTGACTGAAATTACAATAGGTCTGCAATGGCTTTGAAAATTTCCGTTTCCTTTATGTTTATGACGTCAGGAAGCCCTGTTGTTCACCATAGTCTCCTGGGCATGGTCGGATGTCGATACCCTTCCTAACCTTCATACATGTGATTGGTTGGTAATTAGTTTAATTCTGTTGGTTGCCATAGTCTCTTGGGCATGGTTTGGTGATGGAATTCATTCTAATTCATATACCTTCCATCTCTTGAAAACTAGATCAATGTCAGTTCAGTTAATTTTCATAAAATATGCATAAGATCTCCCTGATCTCTACAAGTGGATCCTCTGAATCCCTCGTTTCCTTACCTCTGATTTCTCTTATAAGTTTTAGATTAATAGTTTACAATTATTCCTCAATTTATAATTCAATTCATATTTCATCTCATTCTAGTTCTATTTCCAGTTAGTTTTAGATAACGTACAGATATCAGTCCCTTGGGATTCAACCTCGGTCTTACCGAGTTATTACTACATCACAACCCTGCACTTGGGGAGTGAACAAGTTTTTGGCGCCGTTGCCGGAGACTGTCGGTTACGTTTTTCTGAAATTAATTAGTTTTGGGATTAGTTTAAGATTAGATTTTCTTTAGAATTTTTAATTCTAGGTTTAGAAGTAGTTATTTTCCTTATTAGAAATTTTTCCTAATGTTAGAAACTTGCTATTCTTCATTCTATCTGATTTTTAGAACTAACCTAATTTTTTTTCTGTTTTGTAGGAAACCTCTAATTTAGTAAGCTCTTTCTAATTTCTCTCTCTTTGAAAATTTTTTTTTCTTTAGAAATTAGTTTACTTTTAATTAGGACTTTCTATTCTTAGAAACTAACTTATTTTGTTTTGTTTTGCAGATTCTTAACCTAGGACTCCAAATTTGGTAACTTCTTTCCATCTTTCCCTTTTATTTTCTAGATTTCTACTTCTTTTCTCTTAGGTCTAGGTAGAATTTAAATCGAGGGCTGAGTGTGTTTTATGCCCCAGTGGGCACGCGACAACACTCAACGTCTCGTGACTGAAGGAGGATTAGTTGAGGGGTTGACTGTCCATCGCAGGACTAGACACCACTTGAATTCTCCTGAGACAGAGGAGGTTATGGCTGAAAATCAACCTCAAGCACTACCCCAACCTAGGGTTGAGGAAGTACATGATGAGAATGAGGTGCACCACGCACCCCTGCCTCGTACTTTACGAGATTATTTACAACCGGCGGGGGTGAGTACGCCCTCATGCATGATTTTTTCTGCGAATACAGGATATATGGACATCAAGCCAGGGGTTATTCAACTCCTTCCTAAGTTTCATGGGCTTGAATCTGAAGAACCATACTTGCATCTGAAAGAGTTCGACGAAATCATAGGCACCTTATATTTCCCTAATGTATCTGAAGATACAATTAGGCTGAAACTCTTCCCATTTTCCTTGAAAGAAAAAGCCAAGACGTGGTTACATTCACTGCGTCCTAGGTCCATTGGCACATGAAATGATATGCAGAGGGAATTTATAAAGAAATTTTCCCACATCATAAGACAATTACCCTCAGGAGAGCAATCATGAACTTTGCCTAAAAGGAAGATGAACCATTCTTCCAATTTTGGAAAAGGTTTAAGGATCTGGTTAATGCATGCCCACAACATGGCTTTAAAATATGACGCATTACGAATTTTTTCTATGATGGGCTAACATCTTCCATGCGTCAAATGGTCGAGACAATGTGTAACGGAGATTTTATCAATAAAAATGTCGACGAGGTATGAGATTACCTCGATAGTCTCGCTGAAAAAACACAATCATGGGACTATTACCCAAGGACGAACGCTACGTCTAGGCCAACTCATTCAAGGAAAAAAGGAGGAATATATCTCCTGAAAGAGGATGATGATCTTAACGCTAAGGTGGCTAATCTCACCAGAAAATTTGAGGCCATGGAAGGAAAGAAGGAAAATGTTAATGAAAGTGTTTGCGGCATCTGTGATTGCAACATTCATACTACTGAAAATTATCCTTCAATACCTGCCTTTCGAGAAGTATTGAATGAACAATCTAATGCCGTAAATAACTATCAAAGACCTTTCAATGGACCACCCTCTAATATATACAATCCTGGTTGGAAAAATCATCCAAATTTCAGTTGGAGGAATGGACTAACGGTTACACCTCAAGGTTTCCTAAACCAAAATCCAACTCAAGAGCAACCTTAAGAGGATTTGGTTCTAAAACATTTTCAAAAGCAAGAGCTTTTCAATCAGGGTATGATACAAGCCTTTCAAGACCTTACAGAAGCAATACATGAACTTAAGGCTGAAAATACGATTGGAAACAAGGGGAGCTTCCCAGCTCAACCTCTTCCCAATCCTAAACCGCATTATGGAGTTAGTGATCCCAGCTCTTCAAATCAAATGGGGCACGCTAAATCCATCACCACTCTTAGGAGTGGGAAGGTTATTGATAAAACCCTTCCGGTTAGGTCCGAAAAGCCTCAAGAACTAGAAGAGGACAACAATGATGGATCTAGTGACGCCCCACAAAAATTTGAACCGGAACCTCTAGAGAAGCCAGTTGCTCCATTTTCCCAACGGTTGGTTGAACCAAAATGTCTATCTAACTCTCAGGATATCCTAGAGGTGTTGAAACAAGTGAAAGTCAATATTCCTCTACTTGATGTTGTAAAACAGATACCTTTATATGCTAAATTCCTAAAAGACTTATGCACGACCAAATGACGAAAAAGTGTTCAAAAGAAAATTTCTTTAACTGAGAAAGTGAGTGCCACGTGCCGCAAAAATTTAAAGATCCCGGTTGCCCAACCATATCATGTGTAATCGGGAACTATCGAATTGATCATGCACTTCTTGACATATGAGCGAGCGTCAATCTAATTCCCTACTCGGTATACCAACAGTTAGGCTTGGGTGAATTAAAGCCCACTTGAACCACACTATAACTTGCTGATCGTTCTGTTCGTGTACCAAGAGGGATCATCGAGGATGTGTTGGTCCAGGTTGATAGATTCTACCTGTTGATTTTATCATCTTGGACACCGAACCCATCAATGACACGAGCATTCAGATTCCCGTCATCCTTGGTCGCCCATTCCTGTCCACTTCAAATGCAATTATCAATTGCAGGAATGGTGTTATGACTATGTCTTTTGGAAATTTGACATTGGAATCGAATATCTTTTTCAATAACGATAGCAACTCAGAGGATGATGACGATTTTCATGATGTTAACATGATTGATTCTTTTGTGGAAGATAGAACACCTCTCACCTTATCCTCTGATCCTCTAGAGACGTGCCTGGCCCACTCCCATGATCTTGATGATGATATAATTAGGGAGACGTGTGCCATGCTTGATACTGCACCGGTACTTGAAGTTAACCGGTGGAGGCCACAAATTGAAGAGTTGTCCCAAACTGATGTGGTGCCTCTACCGTCTAACCTCAAGCCACCGAAGCTTGACCTAAAACTTTTTCCCTCTGATTTAAAATATGTCTATTTAGGTCAAGATGAGACATATCCGGTGGTGATATCTGCCCACCTGGAGAAAGAACAAGAGAGTATGCTCATATCTACTCTCATTGAGCATAAGGGAGCTCTTGGATGGACGATAGCGGACCTCAAGGGAATTAACCCATCGATTTGTACTCACCGCATATATCTTGAGGATAATGCAAAGGCTGTTCGGCAATCACAACGTAGACTAAATTCAAACATGAAGGAAGTGGTTAAGGCCGAGGTTCTCAAACTATTGGAAGTGGGGATCATAAACCCCATATCCGATAGTCAATGGGTGAGTCCAACTCAGGTGGTTCCTAAGAAGTCCGGGATCATCATCATAGCCAATGCCAATAATGAACTCGTGCCGACCAGAGTTACTACTGGTTGGAGAATGTGTATTGACTACAGGAAGCTGAATACCGTCACTAGGAAGGACCACTTTCCTTTGCCCTTTATAGATCAGATCTTGGAAAGGTTAGCTGGTCATTCCTATTACTGTTTCCTTGACGGGTATTCAGGTTATAATCAGATTGAAATCGCCCCTGAAGATCAGGAAAAGACCACATTTACATGTCCCTATAGCACCTTTGCTTACAGAAGGATGTCATTCGGGTTATGTAATGCCCCTACCACCTTTCAGCGATGCATGATGAGTATCTTTTCTGACATGGTGGGAAAATATTTAGAGGTCTTCATGGACGATTTCTCTGTTTTTGGTTCATCTTTTAGCGAGTGCTTAGCAAGTCTTAAATATGTACTGAAAAGATGTGAAGAAAAAAATTTGGTACTTAATTGGGAGAAGTGCCATTTTATGGTTCAAAAGGGAATTATCCTTGGGCATATCTTCTCGTCCAAAGGAATCGAGGTAGATAAGGCAAAAATCGATCTTATCTCTAACCTACTTCCACCCAAGAACATCAGAGATGTGCGATCCTTCTTGGGACACACAGGATTTTACCGACGATTCATAAAAGACTTTAGTCTCCTTTCTCGTTCTTTATGTAATCTTCTTCAAAAGGATGCACCATACGAGTGGACTGAGCAGTGCTAAGAAGCTTTCACTAAGCTTAAAGGCATGTTAACCACTGCACCTATCATGCAGCCACCCGACTGGAGTCTTCCTTTTGAACTTATGTGCGACGCCTCTGATTATGCTCTTGGAGCGGTTCTAGGCCAAAGAAAAGATAAGCGGCCTTATGTCATTCACTACACAAGTAGGACTCTAAATCCTGCCCAAGTGAACTATTCAACCACGGAAAAGGAACTCTTAGCCGTAGTGTTCGCTTTGGACAAATTTCGGTCCTACCTGATCGGATCCAAGATCATTATTTATATAGATCATGCGGCACTTAAGTATCTTCTTTCCAAGAATGATTCTAAGCCCCGCCCAATACGATGGATCCTTCTACTCTAAGAATTTGATTTAGAAATTAAAGATAAAAAAGGAGTAGAGAACGTAGTGGCTGATCACCTTTTTCGCCTTAATACCTCTGATTCCCTTGAGGCGACCCATATCAATGACATGTTCCCTGATGAACAACTGTTTAGAGTCTCCCATTCACCTTGGTTCGCTGATATTGCTAATTATCTTGCTACAGGTGCCATACCGACACACTGGACGTCACAAGATAAGAAGAAATTCTTTACCAAGGTGCGTAACTTTTTCTGGGATGATCCATATTTGTTTAAATATTTTCCAAACCAAATCTTAAGGAGATGTGTGCCAGACGATGAGCATCAGAGTGTCATCTCCTTCTGTCACTCACAGGCCTGTGGTGGTCACTTTTCTGCTAAAAAGACCACGGCCAAGATTCTACAGTGTGGCTTTTACTGGCCCACTATGTTCAGGGACACTCATGAGTTTTGCAAAGCTTGTGAGCATTGTCAAAAATTGGGAGCATTGTCCCATCGAAATATGATGTCTTTGAATCACATCCTTATCATTGAAGTATTTGATTGCTGGGGCATTGATTTCGTAGGACCATTCCCCCAATCATTTGGAAATCTGTATATTTTGCTCGCCGTAGACAATGTCACTAAATGGGTCGAAGCAATTCCGTGCCGCAAAAATGACCATCACACGGTCATTAAATTTTTGAAGGAAAATATCCTGTCGCGATTCGGAACGCATCGAGCCATCATTAGTGACGGGGGCTCACACTTTTGTAATAAACCATTTGAGAGTTTAATGAAGAAATACGGTATCTCTCATAAGGTGAGCACCCCATACCATCCACAGACAAGTGGACAAGCTGAGATTTCTAATAGGGAGATCAAACATATCCTGGAGAAAATGGTTAACCCTAATCGTAAGGATTGGTCAATCCGATTGACCGATGCCTTATGGGCGTACCGTACTGCTTTCAAAACTTCTATTGGAACATCTCCCTTTAGACTTGTCCATGGAAAAGCTTGTCACTTGCCTGTGAAATTGGAACATAAAGCATATTGGGCGATCAAAAATCTGAATTTCAATCTGGACAACGCTGGCTCGTTACGCAAACTTCAATTAAATGAACTTGAAGAAATCCGGAACGATGCATATGAGAACTCGAGAATTTACAAAGACAGGATAAAGGCGTTTCATGATCAACATATTCTACAAAAATCATTCACGCCAGGTCAGAAAGTCCTTTTGTACGATTCTCGACTACATCTCTTTCTGGATAAGCTTCGATCTCATTGGACCGGCCCTTACATTGTTGTCACTGCTTATCCTCATGGGGCCGTCGAGATAAAAGATCAAGGAGTTTAAAGTCAATGGACATCGATTAAAATCATTTGTCGAGACATTTGATTCAGAGGATATGTCCATGCCTCTGATTACGCCTGATTACCAGGATTGATCTCCTAGTCTAATGGAGGTTTAAGTAGGTTTATCGCTTTCATAGGACTAGGGTAGTTTGCTTTATTTGTCTATCTAAAGACGGTAAATTTAGCACTCCTAGGAGGCAACCTAGCTTTTTATTCCTTTTCATTCTTTAGTAGATGATTCAATGTTTGTGGGTAACATTATTGCAAACCCTCACGAGACTACAACTCGTCCACTAGGGGTAACCTAGGGGTTTAAAGGCTTGTTGCATACGCTAAATGCAATCGAGAGCACCTGCGAAAGTGGTATAGGTAGGATTTTATTTTTGTTATTTTTGTTTTACTTTCTCTCTCTAACCTGCTCTCTCCCAGAGATCTCTTGAAAAATCTCTCTCGATTCATTAATCAGGTACTATCCTCCCATCACTTCTCATTTACTTTCGTTGTCCCATGTGCATTGCATGCTCATATATCTTTTACATTGAGGACAATGTAGATTTTAGGTTGGGGGTGGGAGATTAGGCAACCTAATCATTATTTTCTTGGTCTTGAGCAAAAATTGTGAAATTGGGAAAATTTTAAAATTTTTCTGGAAATTCCTGTGAATTCGAAGTGATTTTGACAGATATTCCTAATTTAGATTTTCAAGATATGTGATGTTGGTAATGTATGACTCTTAAATTCAGTTATCTGTTAGATTTCACAATTAAGATTGAATTATTAATCCATGATTAGAAGTTGCAAACATTGATTGAGTCATGATTTCACATGTCACATCTCGCTTTCACTTTAAGGTTTCAGTTGATATTGAAGGGTTAATATGGTAATCACTAAGCATATAAAGACCCAACTTGAAAATTTGCCCATCGTGATCAATTAAAGAAAAATAAAAAGAAAAAAAAAATAGATATCTTTGAAAAAGTTGGGCAAATAATTTTCACCATAGGTTTGCTCCCTATAAGTTAGATTTAATACTCCTTGAATGATATGTGAAAAAAAGAGTCCGGTGTACAGTCTTCGCCATAGGTTTGCTCCCTGTAGGTGAGGATTTGATTCTCTTTCTTGGTGTTACTTTTAATGGAAAAATTAAAAGTTGAATGAATGGAAATATGATCGGTAAGGCAAATTTTGGGTATCATGAATGCTCTTGTGGTTACCAATGATATCCTTAAATAGAGAAGTGAGTTTTAATGTTGATAAAGCTGAGATTACATTATACACCCATTGAACTCAATGTTTAGAATTATGCTAATTGATGGATTAATACTTGAACTTGATGATGAAGTTTACTGTGCGCTTGATTCCAGGAGGAAGTAATGCCTAACATTCATACATTTTGAAGTCTCGTGTCTAGATTACTTTTCAAAAATCAATCGAGTTCATGGAAATTTTCCTATAGTTCTTAACTTATTTTTCGCATACCTTGCTCAGGACTAGCAAAATGCTCGTTGGGGGTTGTATTGAGGGTCAAATATTACATATTAGACCCCAGTTATTGCCTGGATTTACGAACATTGTACTATCTAACAGTTCGATTTAACTGTGTTAATGCTGCAGGTTGAATTTAGGAGCTTAAGCTGAAATAGGTGCTTAAAGCATGGATTTAATGATCTGATGATCACCAAGGAAGTGGATAGGACTCTATGGGACTAATATCGAGGAATTACATGCCGGAGATCGGAAAAATTCTAGCCACTCACCCTAAAACGGGTCTGAAAAGCATCTAGAATGCAAGATCACAGGATTCCCACTATCCATTCGGCTCGAAACTTCATGCATGGCTTGAGGATCATAAATTAACCGCACACGTCAGTTTTCAACCATTGGATCTTTCTTAAAGTGGTCCAGTGGACCGATCAGCCCATAAATTAGCAAAGTGGGGCCCACCTGGTACTTGGATATGTTTCAAATCAAGTGTCAACTCATTAAATGTGCTGAAAAAGAGGATGGACAGAGCGAATTTCTAACAAACATCAAGGTGGACCCCACATGGAGCTGTGTGTGCATAAAGTGCACACACACCAGCCGTGCACCGTTTTTCCTAAGGTCGGTCAGCGGGTGCTGACCGACTCTTTCTTCTCAAATTTAAAAACGTAGATAGCGTTTCCGCTGCCGACACCGGGTCCTCTCAGTGGGGCCCACTCCTCATCTAATTCCTCAATCGGGACCATTCATTGAGTTAAGAGGTGGGGATCAATGCTCGCAAAGCTTTTCCTTTGACACCATGCATTCAATCAAGCAATTTCCACCGTTCAAACTCAGACGGACGGTGAAGAAAATGATTTTGCAGGCCACACCAAACTTAATATAAAACTAGCCATTTCCTATTGATTTTTCGTCGTGGTTACCATGAACGGGGTGGATTGCATCAAAAACATCGTTGCGGACCCCACCGACCATCACGGAGAGGATGCAGAGCCTCTGTTTCCGCAACAGAGGGTGCGCATTGTGGGCCACCATCTTGGTCCATATGATGAATCTGAACCGTCCAGTGGTCTCTAACAGGCCATATGATCCCAGCCTAGGAGAGAAATAGAAGAAATACAATAAAGATTGGTTTTCTACCGTTGAGACGCAAGATGGATGGAGCCAAGAAGAAATCCGTGGGCCGCATTGTAACGCCCGTGAAAAACCCGTACTTGGGCTCGAGTACCAACTCGACCCGAAATCGCGTAGAATTAATTTCTATGGAAATTAAGCGTTAGTTAGCTAGCGCAATGCTAGAGTAGCTGGAAAATAGTCCCTGATCACTTTAAATACGTTCTACAAGACCCAAATTGAGTAGAACAAATGACTCTACAATACTCTATAACCTCGGATCAAACTCTAAGCAGGTTTGTTCTCTGGACCGCTTTGAATCTTTGTATTGGATCTAGACCGTACGTCGAAACTTCGATACCTCCTATCTTAGACCGTTAGAACCGCCTAGCTGGACTTGACAATCATTTCGAAAATCAAGTCAAACCGATAATCACAGACTATTTCATTGAGCCCGGACTGAAGAGAGTGCGAATAGGGACAAAATTGGAATTTCAAATTCAAATCCGGCACACGACTTGACGCGTCAGTATTAAGCGTTCTGATCGTCAGAATTCAGCCAGATTACACCCTCAGATCAGAAAAAATTTCTATTTTATATCATGAGACTTTCAGCCCTGATCTACGTGTGGTGACCTGTAAGACCCGTATCCTAATCCGCACTGTTCCGTTGATTCCCGCGACCCTTCTCGTCAGATTCCGGCAATCCGTGACTTATGGTTGACGTTGCGCACGACCGTAAGTCGTATCCTATTCATTTGAGCCGGCTTAATCCAAGACTTGTATCGTTGCGACCGCACCGTCGCCGCGGTTCCAACGCCGCAACTCACGCACCGATCCGATACCTAGACGATGAGATACGGACCCACGTTCAGTTCGAGCAAAAACACCGCGCGTTGCAAATCCCAAGGAATCTCTACAAAGTGTCCCATCAATCACATCAATCAATCCCATCAACCACCTCTCATGTCAAGTACAAGCACCCATACTTCCTTTCTCCACAAGTCAAGCAACCACCCAAGTCAACTAACACATCACCTCACCCATCACTCACCTCACCCATCACTCACCTCACATCACTCCATCTCTCATTAATCACATCTCTCTCTCTCTCTCATTTCTCAACACTCCCACCCAAGCAAGGGAGAGCATCCAACGTCCAAGCCTCCCCATGGAGAGAAGTGCATATGTGAGGCCCACTTTCCACTCCCAAATCTCCCATCCTAGCCATTTATTTCTCATCTCCACCATCAAAGTGAAGCTCTAGGAGACCGGCTATCCAACGGACCAAGAAGATCAAGAGGTGGGTGCTTTGATAGAGTAGTTTTTCATGATTTTAAGGTGGGCCAAGTGAGGCCAACCGATCAATGGTTTGGATCTCACTTGGGACCCTAAGATGTGGCCAATGGCTCATCTAGATCATCAAGATCATTCCATGATGGGGCCATTCTCCATAGACCCCATCATGATGCTTATTTCATTTCAAAAAGGTCATCTAGACCGTCCATAACGGTGGAGAATGGATCTCCACCGTTGATTTACATTTTGATAGTCTTTCGTTCAAAGGGGTCCGTTGTTGTATGATTTCATGTAAGGGAGGGCCCATAATGACGGGGACCCTCCATCATAAGCCGTGTCCCACTCTCCATGTCTCTCTCTCTATCTTATTTTTATTTTAATTTATTTTATTTTATTTATTACAAAAGGATGGGATGGCCCACTTGAATAGATCCCATCTTGATGTATTTATGTTATCCAAGTGGGGCCCACCTTTCACGCCATTTTCATGCCGCCCATCATGTGGTGGCCCACTTCATCAGGGCCTACCATTTGAAAAAAAAAAAATAATATAATAAATAAAAATTATTATTTAACCGTCCAGCGTCCCAGACGCTGGACGCTGTGAAGAAAAAGAAAAAGAAAAAGAAAAAGGAAAAAAAAAATAATAAAAAATAAAAAAAATAAAATTGGGTGGCCTCCTTGCATAGGCCCCACCCTGATGATTATATCCGATCCGAGCCGTCCATCCTATTACCCACGGCATCGCAGCCGTTGGGTAGAAGTTTGGAGCTGATCCAATCACCTGGTGGGCCATAGCGTCAAAGGTCGCACCTTTACCATTCAAACATCACTTTCTTAGTTTATTTCACTTCCATGCATCAAAAAAATTCAAACTCTGGACTCATTTGGACGGCCTCGGGCCACTGATCATAATGGCCGGAGCAGATTTCATTTTAGTGGGCCCCACAGACGAAAAATCGCGGAAAAACCGCTTTCTTCCCAAAACTCTTTTTCTTTAAAACGAGCAGCAGAGGCGCTGCTGCCCCTGCCCATGTCAGACGCCCCAGCGGCGGGCGGTCGGCGGACGCCATGCCGTCCACGGCTCCCCGGGCGGGCCCCACCATGATGCATATTTTGTATTCACACCGTTCATCAGGTGGCCCACCCACTGACGTGGCTCCCCTCCAAGTTTCAGGTCCATCCAAGATTCAGGCGGCCCACACCACAAGAAACAGTGGTGATTACAATCTACCATTGAAATCCTTTTGGGGTCCACAGAAGTTTTGGACCAAGTCGAAATTTATTTTTGTTATTCACCCAGGTCCCTATGACCTTATAAAGGGATTGGATGGATTATAAACATTTTGGTGGGCCCCACATGGGACCCACAGCGATGTATGTGGCTGAATTCCACCGTCCGTACGGACGGTGGAGCCCAATACAATAGGTGTGTGGGCGTACGTGGGTGTGTACGCGTGTGTGTGTGCATGTGTGTATGCATGTGCGAGTGCACATGTGCGTGTGCATGTAGGTGTGTGTATATACAATATTATATATATTTCCTATAATATGGTGTATATATATATATATACATATATATACTTACCTATGTATATATACTGTATATGTATTATATAGTATATTAAAGTTTTGGTGGGCCTTCATGTGACCCCCGCCACGATGCATATGTTGCATCTAAACCGTCCATTTATTCGTCTTTATAAAATTATTTTATGGCATGGGCCAAAATGGGACAGATCTATGGTTCAAATGGGCCACCATGACACGTGTATAGGGCCCTTTATTGATTTAACTTTGGCCATTCATTGAGGCCTACCTTGGTATATATATGAGGACTAAATGGTCACCCATTTGGTACATATAAGGGCTACGGGATTAAGCTCATCTGGCATTATAATGCCCATGGGTTTGGGCCCATTTGACATATGCAATACCCATGGGATCCGGCCCACCCACTCTATATAAAGCCCATGGGAACAAGCCCATTTGATGTGTATGGGGCACAAAGGGAGTAGCCTAGTTGATATATTTATGTGCATAGGCCCATCTAGCATGTTTAAAGCCCAAGTTGTGAGACCACTTTAATGTATTTCAAGGCCCATGGATCGTGGACCATTGCAATGAACATAAGGCTCATTAGTGAGGCCCATTAATGCAAACCATTTAGTAAATGTGAGGCCTATGTAATACGACCCATTTGAATATATCTAAGGCCCAGGAATCAACGCCTAACGGATGTCCTTAGGGTCCATTGCAATGTACGTTTCTCATGGTTCGTGAAATGATATTTATGGCAAACCGTGCCTGGGAAACAATGTTAGTTTGACGTCCACATTGTATATACAATGTTGGTTAAATGTCCGCATTGTAACTCTCTTTAGGGCCCATTGATAGGTCCATACCTGTTGCTATTCATTGCCTTACAACATGCTTAGAATAATCTCACGACTCATGCCCATACGCATCATATGTATGCTTGATATGAGTAATGACTGATCATAACATACGCCATTGGGCAGACCATTTACGGTACTCGTTATGTGACTGAGTGCCCCACATGATCGCGCAGTACGCGCTGGATTGCTGCATATTTTGACAGCGTGATTCATGCATCTCGCATACGTATGACTTGATCACTGCACGCCCTAGCGACATCAGGGCCGTGGCTCCACAGGTACATCGTGGATGGCCATATTGGATACCGAAAATGCATATTCTAGCACTGTGGGCACTTAGGATGTCCTTGGGTGAGTCCCAGAACCTTTTTGGTACCAGGAGATGCTCCAACGTCTAGACCGAGTGGATACACGAGCGCCCGAGTGCCGAATACCAGTAGGCCGCGTCTCCCACTGTGTCGTGGTCGGTTGGAAGGGGGTGTGGCCTTATCCGCCTGAGTGAGAGGGCTATAAGCTAGGCTGAGTCTGACTAGCTCGCAAATGAGTCCGCTATCGACGAGCCGGGTAGGTATTGGCATACTACTGGTCAGGCGGATAGTGAGGTCTTATCCGCTTGCTTGACTGTGCAGCTAGGGAGGTGGCAGTCTCTGCGAAGTGTATTAGACCCCGGTGATATCCAGAGAGGAACTGTACTGATATATGCATTTGAGGAGTACCGACTTGCTTGGATTGCATTTCGCATATGACATTTGGCTATGTAGGCCTTGCATTGCATCGGTGTTGCCGATGACATTCATATCTCGCATCATGCCTTGCATTACACAGCCTTGGTATATTCATGGACTTACCGCATACTTCCGCATTGTTCTGATACTGTACACTTGGCGTTTGCCTTACGCACACACTTACACCACCCTCTAAGCTTTTGTAAGCTTATGCACGATAGTTGCGTGCAGGTAGCGTTGGACGACAGCAGCGCTGAGACAGGAGTGCACATCAGGACCTTTTGGAGCTTTTTGATCACCTTGTATTTTCCTTTCTGCATTGTACTTAAAATTGTTGTTATAGTGGATATGTGGTGATGTTGTTTTGTGACTTGGTTATATCTGTGGTTATGCTCCTTTACAAAAAAAAAATTCATTCTGAAAATCCTCCTCGTAGGATCCCAGGATCGGAAATCTGGCATTAGATTATCAGAAGCCGAGAATGGGGCACTACGGAGGCTGTCGACACCGGATTCGGCAATTGGGATTCATGTGAATCCGATTTTCGGGTTTGGGGCGTGACATGACCGCTGAACTGAAACTGGTCCGCCACGTGCGATCTGCGAACCCTGCCAGACTGAAAACTTAATACGTGCTATATCTGGTACGCATGAGCATAAGTCTGATCGCATTCGACCAGGGGACCACCAGAAAGCATCTTTTGGATCGAAACAGCCCCGAATTGGATATGCACTAAGTAAACTTCGTTCTGGAGCCTGTTTCCAGCGTTTTTAAGCTTATAAAAGGAGTTGAAACCCTCATTCCTCTGTCCCATCCGAAATTGCAAAACCCTAGCTTTGGGAGAGAGAAAAGGTGAGAGTTTGAGAGAGAGAGTAGAAGGAATTTTTTTCGCCTTCGTGCCGCAGTTGCACGTGCTTCAGCAGCTTATCCCAATCACCTGGCCGGTGATTCTTCAGCTTTTTCAGGTACGAAACAACCCTAGAAGTTGCTGATGTAGGATTTACTAGGATTCATAGCGTGTTAGCTAACGTACTTTGTAAAACAGGTTCTCCTACTGCCGTAGACGAAGCGTGCACGCTCCGTTCGAAATCACGCATCCGTAAGAGATAAGGTGAGAATTTTAGACGCTTTGATTGACAGTTTCTAACGCTTTCAATGTCGTTTAATAGTAGATTATCGACGGCATCGCCGTTTGACATGTACAACATGCTTTCCGTTTCCTGTTTCATAAATCAACGAAGAATATGAGATTTAGGGCATTTTAGTCATTTGTAGGAAGTACAGTTTACATTCATATTTTGCTGATGTGATTGACATGGTTTGTTGTCGCATTAGGAAGTTAGGAATACGCGCATAATTAGTTTGGCGAAGAGATTCGCCTAATTGCGCACTTCGGGTCGACATGCCATATGTAGACTTAAGTGTGTAGTGTATGTGTTTGTATAAATGCTTGTATTAGTATGTATTGAATTAAATGATGTTATGAGATAGTTTGAGATTGATTCCTCAATTAATATGCTGACCTAAATGATTTCCTACATGTTGATTATATACATGATTTCATTACATGCATGAAATATAGGTGCTTGAAGATTTACTTAAGTTGTATGTTATAACATGTGTTAACATGCTCACATGATTGTATTTCAATTTCAATACTCCTACATAGATTGCTGATGTGATTCCATAATTTTTTGGGACTATACTTAGTCCAGGCAGTCGGTAACCGATCGAATTCGTGGCTGGCTGGTCTTGGCCACGAATGACGCGTCGATGAACGCGAGTCGTGTTTGGAGTTGGCGGCAGTGGTTAGGCCACGCGAAGTGTTTTACGCACTTCATGTCGTTCGACTTGAGATGCGATCGCGCTAGTCGAGCCCGTCAAGTAACCTGACTGGCCGATGTATGTTCACCTTGTATGAGTCATAACTGCTTGAACCTAGGGTACTGAACTTACCATTGTAAACCCTGTTAACCATGGTACCTTGATCCACGAAGACTCATGAGCCGGGCATGGTAGTATGGGACACCGTGATCGAGCTGTCGGCCTATGCTGGGGCCACAAACCTCCCCGTAGTGACCAGTGAGCACCTAGTCTCGTGAGCAGATTATGGTGGTATGGGACACTATATTCTAGCTGTCGGCCTACACTAATCAGGCGACGAGTCCTTTGTAGTGACCGCGAGAATATTCTGAGTCCACGGGAGGCGACGACCCTTCCGTTGCAGTAGAGTACGGTAGGCCTGTATTGATAAGGTGATGGGAGAGCGGTGCAACGAGTGCGAGCAACAGCCCTGACAGCCCTTGCAGTGACCTACGAAATATACATCGTATGAGATTACTAGGAGTGACGACCCTAAACAGGATCTGTGTTGGGATTGATACAAGGGAAGTACCTTAGTTTCCTAATCCTGCTATTTGAATGGACTAATAACAACTTGAAAATCATATCACCATGCCATTGCCTGTGCCTGGAAGATGTGGAGCACTTGAGGGTCAATTGCATGCCGCGGTCGTAAGATGGTGCCGTATGAGGGAGATCGTCGGTGAGGGCATACATCACGTCATGTCATCTTGCATTAACAACAGTATTAGGATTGTCTGATTTACTACTTTACTATTATCGCATGATTGATTTGTGAACATGCTAATCCTTGCTCTATGATTCCACTGAGTTGATCACTCACTCCCACGTTACGGGATGGTGTTTGCAACACCCACCAGACCCTGTTGTAGATGCAGGTGAGGCTGAGATCCAGGAGGCAGAGCCAGACTTCGACGAGGACCAAGACGAGTTCTCGTACATGCAGTATCATGATGGCTTTGCGTAGGCGACCTGGATTGATGAGACTTCAGTGGGACTATTTTGAACGTTACATTTTGTTCATGTATATGTATATGAGACTCAGAGATGTATTCATACCTTAGAGACAGATGAGATCTACTTTGTTTTTCCATACAGTGATATATATATTGTTTAGTCTTCCGCTTGCTTTTATCACTGGATCTGAAGTATGAGTTGCAGTTTTGGTATACTTTTACTCATGTGAATGCTTTAAATCAGACAACATTGAATCATAATCATTTTTGTTGCATAAGTGACGGTCTGGAACTCGGGAGTTGAGTTTATACACGACCCCCGATTTTCAGGGTGTTACACGCATTAAGGCTGATAAAAAACCACACGTTTCTGACCGAAATTCCGAGTAGAATTCAGCGGACGGCGTGGATTTCTTAAAAAGGCAGCGAAGTGGGCCCTACTAATGGCA
Source organism: Magnolia kwangsiensis (assembly GCA_037074715.1). Classification (NCBI taxonomy): domain Eukaryota; kingdom Viridiplantae; phylum Streptophyta; class Magnoliopsida; order Magnoliales; family Magnoliaceae; genus Magnolia; species Magnolia kwangsiensis. The sequence continues at coordinate 188,053,390 of CM073571.1, read as the reverse complement.
AAGCGCAATCAGTGCGCAGCCCTGTTTTCACGCCAAGCGCTGGACGATTTGTGTGGCCGTTGCATGATGCTGGCTGTGGAATTGATGGAAGATCTGAACCGTTCATCATTTAGGCCGTCGAAAACCGTCCATAGGTATGGCCTCCGATCATAAAAACGCGTTTGTATGCGAAGGATAGATTCTCACGCAATTGACGCATGTGACATTACGGCTGCGTAAAGGGCTTGTTCTGCACCGACTATAGCTGCGTTAGGAAAACTTCCGCATGAAGTTTCTCCTTTCAACCAACTTCAGCAAGCTATAAAAAGGAGAAGAAAGAGAGAGGCAAGGGGGATCGGAGGCTTGGACGTGAGCACAGGGGCAGCCATCTACGGCTGGAGCTTGTGGACATGGACAGAGGAAGAGAGAGAGAGAGGAGGTCTAGAGAGTTTTTTTTTTCTTTCTTATTTATTTTATTGTATTTTTTTTCTAGTTAAGATGATTAGCTCAATCATGTTTACGAGCTAAACCTCTTAACTAGGGCTAGGAGGTGAAGCTTGTAGTGGGATGGGAGATTATATGTTATGCTTTTAAATTAATTTTTAAATTGATGTTGATTTTAGTTGATAATTGATGGCATGTTTTTAGTCTTTAATGGTCTGTTGTGACTGAAATTACAATAGGTCTGCAATGGCTTTGAATATTTCCGTTTCCTTTGTGTTTATGACGTCAGGAAGCCCTGTTGTTCACCATAGTCTCCTGGGCATGGTCGGATGTCGATACCCTTCCTAACCTTCATACATGTGATTGATTGGTAATTAGTTTAATTCTGTTGGTTTCCATAGTCTCTTGGGCATGGTTTGATGATGGAATCCATTCTAATTCATATACCTTTCATCTCTTGAAAACTAGATCAATGTCAGTTCAGTTAATTTCCATAAAACATGCATAAGATCTCCCTGATCTCTACAAGTGGATCCTCTAAATCCCTAGTTTCCTTACCTCTGATTTCTCTTATAAGTTTTAGATTAATAGTTTACAATTATTCCTCAATTTATAATTCAACTCAGATTTCATCTCATTCTAGTTCTATTTCCAGTTAGTTTTAGATAACGTACAGATATCAGTCCCTTTGGATTCGACCTCGGTCTTACCGAGTTATTACTACATCACAACCCTGCACTTGGGGAGTGAACAATACTTTGATATTGTTTGACTCATGGAATTGTCAGTATTTCCGTTTCCTTTGATATCGTATGATTCATGATCTTACAAGTATTTTCGATATTGTATGATTATGACATTGTATTGAATACTTGACACTTATCTTATGCACACACTTACACTAGCCTCTAAGCTTTCTATAAGCTTATGCACGATAGATGTGTGCAAGTGATGTTAGGTTGCAGTAGCGTAGAGCTCGGAGCATATGGCTAACTTCTGGAGGTTTGACTTTTACATATGTATTTTCATTTCAGCACTGTATTTAAATGTTTATATTAGTGGATATGTGATGATGATGCTGCCTTTGTGATTTGGGTAAACTTGTGGTTATGTTTATTACGAGATAAATATACGTTGGAAAAATAAAAATAAAAATATATCCTCATTGTAGGATTCCAGGATCGGAATCTGGCATATAGGCGCTGGGAGCCGAGAATCAAGTATTACGGAGGCTGTTAACACCGGATTCGGCGATCTGGAATTTTGTGATCCCGGTTTTTGAGTTTGGAGCGTGATAACATATGTGGGTTCACCTATAAATATAGACATCTTCAACATTTTTGGTCTTATTCCAAAGGCTGACACGTTTGACTTTTAGTTCTTTTCCATCTATGATGGATTAGGAAGAGACTTTTTGGATAGTAAAATGAATATCATCGACAGTTTCTTAATAGCATTGATCAAGTATATCTTTATCGTAGTATTTAAGTTTTTTTTTCCTAGAAACTTGGATATATCTAATGGAGATCCATAGGGCTTAATCTTAAGGTCCGAACCTTTGAAATGTTTTATTTTCTACGGTGTTTTGAAAAGCCTGACAAAATACTCAACACAAGTTACCTAAGCGGAGCTCTTAGAAAACCATGCCTAGTCATGGTTTATTTATTTGGGAGGCCTACTTTTGACCAAAACATGGCTTCTGTCTTAAGGACCGGATCTAAGAAATTGTATGGTGTGGTGGTTGAATCAATTAAGCTGATTGAACTCTCTCTCTCTCTCTCATTCATTTAGATGGCTTAGCTGTGGGATGTAGAGGATTGAGACAGGCTAATGTTATCGAGGGTTCACATGAAAAAAACATCTCACAAGAAGAGATCTTTGACTGGAGGAAAAACTATTCTTGCCAACTAGAGAGATCCACCGGGCTGGCAAGGATAGTTTACCCATTGGTTAGGGACCTCAGCTATTGCCTACCTGTCTATCAATTTCACAAGCTCACCATAGGACAAGAGCCCAAAAATGAGACTGATCCAAAACCCAAGTGGGCCACATGATAAGAAATGGTGGAGATTAAACACCTACCATTAAAAACCTTCCTTGGGCCACAAAAGTTTTGAATCACACAAATATATTTTTTTAGTTCATCCTAGTAGGAATAACATTATAAATTATTTAGATGACATATATAAGTCATAATAAGCTATGGGAAAGCATCAATAGTGAGTACTGTTTCCATTCTCACTCTTTTTTTTTTCTTGTGTCACCCACCTGAGTTTTGGATATGCCTCATTTTTGGGTTGTTACCCTATTGTGAGTTTATGCAATTGATGAACGGAGTAGATTTTTTATGGACATCATGCTAGGCCCACAGCTTCTACCTACAAGAACTTTTAGGGGTTGGGGGGGGGGGGGGGGGGTTAAAAGTGTTAATTGGAGATCTTTTAGAAATTAATAACTATGATTAGTTAGGTTTAACTAGACTTACATAAGACAGTTTCTCATTTAAACTAACATATGAACATAAAAAATTATTGTTGTTTAAGTATATGAGAATCATAAATAATCGATTTTCCTTTTAATTCAGGGAATCATCAAAGAAGCAGAAGTGGATTCTTTCAATCTTCCTTATTACACACCTTCTGTTCAAGAATTTATGACTGTGATTAGAACTGATGGATCGTTCCATCTAGACCGACATGAAGTTATCAAATTAAATTGGGATCTTAATGACAATGACAATAATGAAGACTCTGCGTTTGATAAACTTATAAGAGGGAGGAATGCGGCAAAGATCATAAGAGCTACAACAGAATCCATGCTTGCAAATCACTTTGGAGAGGTGATAGTGGATGATTTGTTTAAGAAGTATGGAGAGAATGTGGCCAAGCACCTGACCAAGGAGAAGACCAAGCATGTAAATCTTGTAATTTCCATGACTAAGAAATGAATGGAGATGTGCATGTGATGCAAGGTTAAAAAATGAGTGGAGCTTGGTGCATTCCACCCAATTTGTAATGGCCCCTTTTTTAGATTCAATAAGAAAGAAACTTTGGCTCAATGGTACACTATAGTACTAGATTTTTTAGATAGTTTACACTTCCCAATGATGCATCAAAGTTCCAGGATTCAAACGAGCCTACACTCTTACAAAATCCATACCATATCTGAAAGCTAGAATAGTATCTATTACTAATTTATACTGGACTATCGTATCAAATACACTTATAAAAGAACAAGGTAAATTAAAATATAATCATTACATTTCACATTATAAAACTATTATTTTACAATAGTTTAATAATATAATTCTCATGCCCTGATTTGATGCTCGAGTTGGCCAAACCCAATTCTAAATCCAAGCCATGATTTATATTTTAAATATTCACAACCATAATTTCATAAGAATTATATAAAAATAAACCACACATTCATAAAATATACTAATACATTCAATATTGTTATAATGTTCTAAACTTTCTTTTGAGTTTCCACTACACACATTGATTGATTGATTGATTCATTCATTCATTCATTGTATACAATTAGAGTAGAAGACTACAGCTACACAACCGACTAGAATTTTATTCTGCTTCACTCCTTAATTAAATTTTGTGTCTTATAAAATTATTTAAATTGGGGTGAGAATAACATCTCGTTAGGATTATATTACGCCAACTTCAAAAAATCGTTAGATTTATAATGTTAACAACATAGAGTTAAAATAAAGTAAAAGGAGAGTAATATCGTGAGTTGTAATGCAAGTGATGCATAAGATGTAATGCTTTTTATGAATCAAAATTTAAACGATTATCATTATCACTTTTCATAATCCCTTATCAATCCATCCTTTTATAAATGTCCAGTGTAGTGCACCCGTGCATGACATTTTAGGGCAAGTTTAGAAAAAAAGCATCGATGCTACGTTTTAGGGAATATAGGGCAGAGCATCGTGTTCATTTTTAGGATGTTTAAGGCATAGTAATAAGCATGTCATTTTAGGACAATCCCTAGGTATAGCACTACGTTTCTTTTTGGTCCTAAGGCAAAGTACTCATGATTATATTTAAGGGAACCTAGGACAGAGCACTATACACATTATTTTAGAGAACCAAAGGCAATGTGCCTATGGTCTTAATCTCAATTCTAATAAATAAAAATCTAATATAGTGCACCGACCAAAATAGTTTTAGAGAATTTGTATAATTCATAATAAGGAAACCCAAGGCAGTGTACAAACTGAGATAATTTTAGAAAATCCGAAGTAGTTTATTGTTGAAACTCAAATATTGCATAAATTTTCTCATTTATATCTTGGTTTTATGAACATAAATCAACTAATGTTCTATTTTACTCATGTATGTGTTGCAAGGTGAATTTAAGAGCTTGGATTGAAAAAGGGAGTTAAAAGCATGAATTTGATGCTCAAGAATCACCAAGGCAAAGGATGGATCTTAAGAGACCAAGTTTGAAGAATTCACATTTCAAAGATCCAAGAAAATTAAATGAGTAATGAAGAGAATCAAATATTTGAAGTACAGAATGTGAAAATCGTCCTGAAAAAGTGTATTCTAAAATTCTAAAGTCTATTTTTAAAAAGCTGCGTAGAGTGAAGTCTATTTTAACAAATTATGTAACGAGAAGTCTATTTTAAAAAACTGCATAAATTTAAGGTAGTTTCTAAAGTTTTCAAACTTTGTACGAAAATTGGAGTTCTTCACTTATAAATAGGGCTTCCTAGGGCATTCATAAGCATCATTCAAAGTATTCAAGTATAAGATTTAGCGTTTTTAGGGGGTTTTCAATTTTATTTAAGTTTTATAAATTATTTTTTTCTTTTAGATCTTTTCTATTTACATTTATTTCTTTCTTGTTGCTTCCTTTCTCTATTCTAATTATGTTTTTTAAGTTCCTTCTAACCCAAGCTAGAAGGGAAGCACATTGGTTTAATGTTTTCACAGTTATGATGATTGATTATTTTAATGATGAGAAGAATGGTGTATGCATGTTATCTATTGTTTAGGTTTAGTTTTTTATCCTAATGTGATATCTATATGTTTCTATCATATGAGATCCACATTGATGGATAGGCTTATCCTGAATCAATCAGATTTCCTAGATAGGAGAGGTTCTCAACCTGCTACATTGCTTTGATTCATTATCTCATTGATATTGAATTCTTAATTCACTAGCGCTTGAGAATATATATCAATGGTGCAAATCTATGATTTTCTAATCTTTTATATCATTTATTAAACTATTTTATTTTCCGATTAGGCTGACCATAGTGCTCAGATACTAGTTGTGTTATCCAAGTCATCATGATTTTGGAACATTAACCTATGTGTAGAACTTTGAAGCTTGAGTGTTATTTTAATTCAATTGAATTATATCCATTCAAAACTCTCTAAATCAAATCATCAGTTTAACTTTTATTACTTAGTTTGTTTTGCATTTAATTTTCTCCTTCTCCCAATTCATCTCCCTGTGGGATCGACCCTGTATTCATGGGATACTACTTATGAACCTCTGCCCTTTGAGGTAAACAATCAAGTTTTTAACACCATTGCCTGAGAGAGATTGAGATAGATCATATCTGTGTAAGATAGCTAAGGTAAGTTCTTTTCTAAACTCTCCAAATTTTCTATAGATTTTTTTTCTTTGAAAGTAAATTCAGTTAGGTCTTTCAAGCACTAACTATGACATAAGGTTGTCTTACTTAGGATTTTATTACCCAAGTGTTATGCTTGTCCTACAGTTGTTGTTTGATTACAAAGATCATTCACTGAATCTATTTTCCAAATTAACATAGCTTAATTTCTGCATTAGTTTTACTTTTATTGATTTATTTTTTATTTTTGCTTTGTAGATTGAACCCTTATGGTCGACACTACCGCCTGGGTTGTTGATTCATTTTTGCTTTGTGGATTGAACCCTCATGGTCGGCCCTGTCGTTTGGGTTGTTGGTTAAGTTTTCATTTTTATTTTAAGTATCATACTTACTATTTGAATTAGTAGTATTTGTTATGCGGTATGGATGGTTTATGTCCCATTAGAGTAGGGATCAAAACAATCGTCTCTCCTCTAAAGGCAGACTAGTTCCAAGCCTTGATCATTTACTTAAAAGAGGCACTCAACATCACTTGGATTTCATGACAGACCCAGTTGATAATCCAAATCCAAATCTGTCAGATCCAACTATAAATCAAAATAAAAAAAATCAACCTAATCCTCTTCTTAAGGATGAAAATGAAATTTATAGGAATGTGTTAAACCAACCATGGACTTTACGTGAACATCTACACCCTGAGAGATCAATTTTACCATCTTGTATAGTGTTTCTTGCTCATATAGGGAACATGAATTTTAAACCAGGTGTGATTTAATTAATTCCTAAATTTCATGGCTTAGATTTTGAAAGCCCCTACTTGCACCTCAAGGACATGGAGGAAGTAATTGCAACATTACAAGTAAACAATGATAATAAGGATGTACTTAAGCTTAAGTTATTCTCATTTTCTCTAAAGGATCGGAGCAAAGTATGGCTCAACTCTCTAAGACCTAATACCATCACTATATGGCAAGACTTAAGTAGAGAGTTTTTGAAAAAATTCTTTCCCGAGTACAAAACAAATGCACTTAAACAGGAAATCATGTCGTTCTCTCAAAAGGGGAATGAACTATTTTTCTAAGCTTGTGAGCACTTCAAAGACCTTCTACTTATTTGTCCAAATTATGGTTATGGACCATGACATGTGATTGATGTGTTCCGAAAGGAGCTCACCATGGATACCCATCAGGTCATAGAGATGATGTGCAGTGGAACCTTTCTTGAAAAAGATCATAATGAGGCTTGGGATTTTCTAGATATGTTAGTAGAGAATATGCAGACATGGGATGTATCTGCTAAACCAGACCAAACTAGATCCATTCATAGAGAGAAAATGGGGATGTACGTTCTAAGAGAGGAAGACGACTTTAATGTAAAATTTGTTGTATTAGCTAGAAAGGTCGAAACCTTGGAAATTAGGAAGGTTGATATGGTTAAAGCAAACACTTTCTTAGGTCATTTTTATAGCATTTGTGGTGGTGCATACCATAACACAAAGGATTGTCCAATAATCCCAGTTGTACAAAATATCACGCATGAGCATGAGCAAGTAAATGCCATAAATAACTACCAAAGGTCAGTTATGCAACCAATGAGAAACACATATAATCCAAATTGGCATAAATATCTTAATCTTAGTTAGAGGAATAGACCACAAGTTAATGCGCCCAATGCACCTCAAATGCCTTCATAAAATAACTTCTTTGGGGCATCAAACAATGCATCATATGTGCCCTCGCCAAAGCGATCATCTGTGGAGGAGGCATTGATCGCATTCATGAACTCTCAAGCTCAAATGAATTAGTCTTTAATCCAATCAAATCAGGAATTAAAGACGGTTGTGGCTAGGATTGGGACTCAACTAAATGCTAGGGAAAAAGGCATCATTCCTTCTCAACCTGTGCCAAATCCTAGAAATACACATTTTATTGGAGACTCAAATCCAAGCGAGCTACATTATGAACAAGCTAAGACCATCATTACCTTGAGAAGTGAAAAATAGGTCTATAACAAGATAATGCAACCAGTAGAAATACCGGAGGATGAACCACCATCTCAAGAGAATGATAAACCAGCTATGGTTCAAGAGCCACGAAAATAAAAGGATAAAGAGACTAAGTCATATGAGCCTCCAGTTTCGTTCCCATCTAGACTTCAGAATCCAACTGTCCCCATAAAATATCAAGAGGTGTTGGATGTTCTCCAAAAGATTACTGTCGATATTCCTCTACTTGATGCCATTAAACAAATTCTATCATATGCTAAATATCTCAGGGACTTATTCACTATAAAGAGAAAATTAAATGTGCACAAAAAGGCCTTCCTTACTGAGAAAGTGAGCGCTATCATTCAACAAAGGGTCGTACCCAAATATAAAGACTCGGGAAGTCCCACTATTCCTTATATTATTAGAAAATTTTAAATTGAGCATGCTTTGTTAGATTTGGGTGCAAGTGTCAACTTCGTATCTTATTCAGTTTACAAATAAATGGGGTTAGGCGAGCTTAAACCAACCACGATTATGCTCCAACTTGCTGACCGCTTCATTAAGGTACCAAGGAAAATTTTAGAGGACGTACTAGTCCAAGTGAAAAAATTCTACTTTCCCGTGGATTTTATTATACTAGAGACTAAACCATGTGTAAATGTTAGCGCTCAAGTTCTCATCATTTTTAGGCTGCCCGTTCTTAACAACTTCAAATACAATCATAAAGTGCAGGAATGGAATAATGAACTTGTCTTTTGGTAACATGACTCTAGAGCTAAATATGTTCAATTTATGTAAGAAGAATGAGATCCATGAGCTGAATTTCATGGACTGCTTAATAGAAGAAGAGGAATTGGAACCTAGTTTGACTAAGGAATTGATTCAAGTCTTTGAGGACTTGAAAATTTCTGATTAAAAAAAAAAATGCTTGCTGAAATTTTTGATGATAATGAGAGCACTACCACCTAAGATATTGGTATATACCAATAGAGACCACGCACTCAAATCCTATCTATCAAGGACTTGCAACCTCTACCATCACTAACCAATGTTCCAAAACTTGATTTTAAACTACTACCAAATGAGCTTAAATATGTATACTTAGATGAATATAAAACTTATCCTATGGAGATCTCTTCATTTTTAGACAAGGATCAAGAAATTAAATTGTTAAATGTTCTAAGGGGACTACAAAGGACCCTTGGGCTGGACCATTTCTGACATCAAGGGTATAAGCCCTTCCATATGCACCCATCGAATTCACCTCGATGAGGATGCCAAACCACTTAGACAACCTCAAAGGAGTCTCAATCTAAACATGATGAAAGTTGTAAAAAATGAGGTAATCAAATTATTGGATATGAGAATCATCTACCCAATATCCGATAATGTTTGGGTGAGTCCAACTCAAGTAGTCCCAAAGAAATCTAAAATAATTATTCTGCAAAATTCTAATAATGAACTCATACCAACACATGTCACCACATGTTTGCATGTTTGCATTGTCTATAGAAAATTAAACTAGGTCACAAAGAATGATCATTTCCCTCTACCATTCATTGATTAAGTTTTAGAGAGGGTAGCAGGTCACTTATTGTATAATTTTCTTGATGGATAATCCGGATATAACCAAATAGAAATAGCCCCTAAGAGAAAACCACGTTCACTTGTCCATTTAACATGTTTGCTTTCAAATGGATGCCATTTGTATTGTGTAACGCCCCAATAATTTTCCAACTGTGTATGTTAAGTTTTTATTTTCAAATATGGTTGAAAAGTTTCTTGAGATTTTTATGGATGACTTTTCTGTATTTGGGAGTAGTTTTGCAGAATGCCTCAACAATTTCTCTTATCTTATTTAGGTGTGAAGAGAAGCTCCTTGTCTTAAATTGGAAAAAATATCATTTCATGGTTCAAAAGGTAATTGTTTTAGGGCATGTTATCTCCAAAAATGAAATCGAGGTAGATCGCTCAAAACTCGACATTATAACTAATCTACATATCTCCCAAACTTTTAAAAATATTAGATCACTTCTAGTGCATAGTGGTTTTTGTAAAAGATTCATCAAGGACTTTAGTGTCATTACTACACCCTTAACTAATCTTCTTCAAAAGGATGTCCCATTTAAGTGGACAGATGGGTGTGCAAGTGCTTTTAACAAAATTAAATCATCACTTACCACTGCACCTATCATGCATCCACTAGATTAGACACTTCCTTTTGAAATAATGTGCGATGCAAGTGATTATGTCATAGGGGCTGTTTTGGGCCAAAGGAAAGATAAACGGTTGTACGTTATTCACTATGCGAGTAAAACTCTAAACTCAGCCCAAGTAAACTACTAAATAACTGAAAAAGAGTTACTTACAGTAGTTTTTGCTTTGGATAAGTTTAGGTCCTACTTGCTGGGATCTAAAGTGGTCATTTGCATGGACCTCTCGGCTTTGAAATATTTGATATCTAAGAAGGATGCAAAGTCGAGACTTTTGAGATGAATTCTCCTACTCAAAGAATTTGACTTAGAGATAAAAGATAAGAAAGGAGAAGAAAACATAGTAGCCGATCACCTTTACAGATTGGTGTTAGATGATTCCACTGAGGAGATGCATATCCAAGACACTTTTCTTAATAAATAATTATTTGTGATCTCCAAATTGCCTTGGTATGCGGATATAGTGAACTATCTTATAATGAGAAAAATGTCATATCATTGGAAGTTACAAGATAGGAAGAGTTTTGAGACTAAGGCTAGGAACTTTTTCTAGGATGATCCGTATTTATATAAATATGAGACTAATCAAATTTTTAGACGTTGTGTTCTAAAGGATGAAGTTCAGAGTATTATTTTCTTTTGCCATATGGAAGCATGTGGTGACCATTTTTTTGTTAAGAAAACCATTACAAAAATCCTTCAGTGTGGGCCTACCATGTTTAAAGACACCTATATTTTTTGTGTTGCTTGTGATAGATGTCAAAGGTTAGGATGAGTGTACCGGCGCAACATGATGCCTTTATCCCTAATTTTACCATTGGAGATTTTTTATTGTTGGGGTATTGATTTTATGGGCCCATTTCCATATTCTTTTGGATTTTTTTATATATTGGTTGGTGTGCACTATGTTTCCAAGTGGATTGAGGCAATTCCAAGTAAGACCAATGATAAAAAAGTGGTCATACAATTCCTTAAGGAAAATATTTTTTCTAGATTTGGAACTCCAAAAGCCATCATTAGTGGTAGTGGGTCTCACTTTTGTAGTAGGATATTTGAGGCTTTGATGAAGAAATATGACATCAAGCATAAAGTGAGCACTTCATACCACCCACAAACAAGTGGGTAAGCTATGATTTCTAATCGAAAAATCAAACACATTTTAGAGAAAACTATAAGGCTAGATAGGAAGGATTAGTCCCTCATATTATCAGACGCTTTATAGGCTTAAAGGACTACTTATAAGATCCCGATTGGAATGTCTCCATACAAATTGGTATATGTGAAGGCTTGTCACTTACCTGTGGAATTGAAACATAAAGCCTACTAGGCAGTAAAAAAAATTAAACTTTGATATGGACCAAACAAGTGGACAAAGGAAATTAGAGTTAAATTAATTAGAGGAGCTGAGGAGAGACTCCTATGAAAATTCTAAAATCTACAAAGAGAGGACTAAAGATTTTCATGAAAAAAACATCCTGAAGAAGAATTTTGCACCTCAACAAAAGGTCCTATTGTACAATTCTCATCTACAGTTCTTTTCAGAAAAATTAAGATCAAGATGGAGAGGGCCCTTCATTGTAAAAAATGTTTATCCTCATGGGGTTGTTGAAATAGAGAATCCACATAATGGTAATGTGTACAACGTTAATGGTCAGAGATTGAAGCCTTATGTGAAAAACTTTCATTTGAGAGAGGAGTTTGTCCCTCTTCATGATGAGAATATTTAAATTGATGCTCATAGTGTGGCGGAGCATTTATGTAGGATTTGTATCATATTCAATTTTTTTTAGTGTCACTTAGCAGGTGAGTTTTTCATGGTAGGTACTATCCACCATTTATTTTATTTTAATTGTTCTCTGCATTACATTATTATTATTACATTTTTAGGTTGGGGGTGTGGATAGTCATCCATGTGAGTTTTTTTAGGTTTCAGTTTATTTTTTATTTTTTATTTTTTAAGGTTTCAGTTAGGTTTAAGTTTATTTTTTTAGGTTTATGGAAAAAAATTTTCAACATTTTCAAAATAATATGTTTATATACAAGAATGTAAACATGATATTTTGCGAATTCCAAAGGCAAAGTTAATACTTAGTTTAGGTCGATAATAGTCAGAATTTTGATAACTGAAAATTATAAACTTGAGTTCAATTACTTAATCACTAGTTTAAAGTGAGTTGTAATTTGATATACTGAATTGTAATATTTCCAAAAATTCCATATAAAGACCCGAGTACCACTTTAGGTAGAAATTCCTAAAGACCGTATACTGTGAAAATTAGATGAAAATCAATTAAGTACTAAACTGAATTAATCGGTGGATTAGCTTGAACCACTATCTATACAAACTGTAAGACCCAAAACCATTAAAATTACTAACTCAACATTATTTGAAAGCCTAGGAGAAATCCCAAAACCCAGTTGCTCTCAGGAGCACGTTGAAACTCCGTATCGGACCTGGACTGCACGTCGAAAGTCCGATTACTGCGAAACTAAAAGGTTATGATTGCCTTATTGGGCTTGACAAGCATTACTGGAATCGAGCCCAAATAGTATCTAGAAACACATAACTTGAACCTTGAGCGAAGTGTGTGAGAAATGCCAATATCTTTAGAAAGTGAACCCAAACTTAAGTGAATTGGACCATTCGCTTGAGGGAAAAATTGAAAACTTTAGACCATCAGATTCTGACTCAACTACACCCATGGATCAGGAAAAATTTTCTGCACCTATTGGTATACTTGTGGCCCTGATCGAGTGACAACGACCGTTGATCTGATACGGGTCCTCCACAGTCGATCCACTGATCCGATCATACTAAAACCATAACTTGGCCTAGATCCATTGTCAGGAAACTTACTCTATGAGATAAATAGGTAATAGACCTCCAGATAAGCCTCATTCGTCAGAAATAGTCACCATTTTGGCTATAACCTAAGTATACCATGGCCATGGGGCCATTGACATCACTTTTGAGCCTATTTAAAGACTTTAAACCGCCCCTCTCATTTCATGCAAATTTCTCAAACCCTAGGTGAGAGAAGAGAGAAGAGGAGAAAAGGGTGAGGAGAAGAGAGAGAGAGAGAGAGAGAGATAGAGAGATTGTTGTTGGGATTCACTCCCACCACTCCACGGGTTGAATCACCTCTCTTGTTTCGCTACACCATCGATTCCAATTCCGATTTGGGTAAGAAATCCTAACCCTAATCTTATTTTAGGAATCCAAATAGAGGAATCGATAAAATAGCTAACCTATTTCGATGTTTAGGTACCGTTTTTATGTATACGGGGACATAGGATTCGAACCAAGTTCGAAACGAGAAATCCGACGGAATGTGTGGACTATAAATGTTTAGGATATGGTTTTCAAGGCTTTCAATGTCAGCAATGATTTATGTCTGACTTGATTGCTGACATAAGATCTTAGTTACGGTGTATTTGTTAGACTATACATGTGTGTGAACTATGTGAATATATAATGCATTTCATGTGTTTGTTGAAATATTTGAATGAAAGTGTAACTATGATTTATGCTTGCCATGACTATTAATTTAGACTACATGCTTGTTGCATGTATGATAACTCCTTTATGAAAGGATCTGCCATAATATATGCTATAACTAATTTAGTTTATGTATGTAGTATTATATAGTCTGAGTGTTAGATAAATCGCATTTAACAAGGGTGTTGAGATGGAATTCTCAACTACCTTATCCATATATATAGTTATCTTCATATAATGTAAATTGCTACTATGTGATTTATGGATGAAATGCATATGTATTATAACTTGTCTAATGTGTTTGTTAAAATGATCAAATGGGAATTTTGTTTGAATTGTTCATTAAATGCTGTTGTGATTAATCTATATGACTACCTCTTGCATTTGAGTATGATTGGGATTACTATGCAGTCCAGGTAATCAGTAATGGTTCCTGATTGAGTGACCAAACTAGTTTCGCCACAGTAGATACGTTCGATGAATCTAAGTCGTACGCTGATTGTCGATAGTGGTTAGGCCACCCGAAGTGCTTATGTGCTCCATGTTGATTAACTTAATGTGGGCTCACACTAATCGCACTCGTCAAATAATCCGATTGGCCTATTGTGTATTTATCATGTATAGACACTACTGCTTGAATTTAAGGTATCACTTATCATTGTAAAACTCGTTTCAACTATGGTACCAAGATCTGCTAAGACTCGTGAGCCAAGTATGGTAGTGTATGGGACACCGTGGTCAAGACCTACGCTGGGGTGATGAGCCTCCTCGTAGTGACCAGTGAGCAACCCAAACTTGTGAGCCGAATATGATGGTGTATGGGATACCGTATTCGAGCTGTCGGCTTACATTCAGGTGACAAGCCTCTCGTAATGACCTCGAGTATAAACTAGGCCTACGTTAAGGTGACAAGCCTCCTCGTAACGACCTCGAGTATATCCACTGTTTTCATCAGGGGTGATGCCCTACAACTTTCCTATCGTATGTGATTAACTAGGATTGACGACCCTATATGGATCTTTGTTTGGGTAAATGATAAAAAGGAGGTACATTAGCTTCTCGAATCTATTGTAAGAATAAGCCTAATAAATTATTTAGCTAACACGATCATGCACTGCATTACATGTGCTTTGGTGAGGAAGCGCGCGTCTAGGAAGTTTTTCATACACAATTATTAAATGAAGTCACTGAGGGAGTGTAGGAGAGGGCATGCATCATTACAACATACCATCCTTACATTAACAAGAATATTTAAGATATGTTTGTTGTACTACTTTATCATTACTACTTGACTGAATTGATAACATGTTAACCTTTGCCTTATAGTACCATTAAGTTGATCACTTTCTCCCACTATGGGACGGTGTTTTAAAATACCAATCAGACTCTGATTTAGTTGCAGATGATAATGAGGTCTATGCGGCAGAGCAGGATTTCATGGACGAGGAGGAGTTCTCCTACGTGCAGCTCTCAGGCGGATCTTTGTAGATCTAGAGCGGCATCGCTGGAATTACATGGATATTGGACTAATTGAACATTTACGTTTTGATATTTTGTGTATTTTGAAACAAAATATGTATATATTCGGGCTGGCTACATGATCATACTCTGGAGGTTATAAAACACGTATATACTTTATATATTTAGTTCAGTCTTTCACTTGCTTATTTACATTAACTTTAGAGTATGATATGCTAATTTAGTGTAATCCCACTCATGTTTAATGCACTAATATGGACAGCATTTAAACATCATTATCTATGTTACATAAGTAATGCGTTGAAACTCGTGAGTTGAGCTTTACTCGACCCCTGATTTTCAGGGCGTTACAATTCACAATATACACCCTAGCTAACTAAGTGAGGAATGTAATATGTGAACTAGAATAATAAATTTTAATTCAAACAAGGTTGGATGAACTAGTACCATTGATATATGCTTAAAAGAGAGAATATTGAAGAAAAAAAGTGATGAAAAAATAAAATTTATTATAGAGCATGAATGCAATGACCATAATAATTGTATTAGTAATCCGGAGTAAAGATACCTGAGTATCCATTACTATTGTCATTACAAGTATGATATTTTATGTTATGAAACAAACTTAGTGAGAATCTTCATCTAAGGGTGATCTATAATAATAGGGATATGATGATAAAAGAAGAAATGTCATGAAAGAAATAAGATAATTAAAATTTTCATATTCATGGGATAATTGAAAGGAGTTAAGATAAGGAACATGCATATTTCTCAAAGTTAGACTAATGTCATAGAGCACCGAAGTATATTGAATCATAACTATTCTAGATTTTGATTAGGCCTCTGAATTCAAGGATGTAATGGATTAGGAAATTGAGATTGTAACTAACTTCAGACTTAGGGTAAGTATTGTTTTATTTTGGAATTCATATGATGAATGGAGGTATAATTGTATAAATTTCTAAGTGTTAAACTATTTTTCATGTTTTCAATATTTGTGAGTAACATTTTTGGAAATCCTCATGAGACTATAACTCATCTACTAGGGGAAACCCAGAGGTTTAAAGGCTTGTTGCATATGATAAATATAATCGAGATTACTTGCGAAAGTGATGTAGTTAGAATTTGTCTTTGTTTTAATTTTATTTCTAGAATTAGTTTTTATTCTTATTTTTATTTTTCTTCACTTCTTTTGCTTGGGACTAGAAAAATGTTGGTTTGGGGGTGTGTTGAGACTCAAATATTGCATAATTTTCCCCATTTATATCTTGGTATTATGAACATAAATCAGCTTAATGTTCTATTTTACTCATGTATGTGTTGCAAGGTGAATTTAAGAGCTTATATTGAAAAAGGGTGCTAAAAGCATGGATTTAATGTTCGAGAATCACCAAAGCAAGGGATGGATCTTAGGAGACTAAGATTGAAGAATTCACATGCCAAAGATTCAAGAAAACCAAGTGAGGAATAAAGAGAATCGAATATTTGAAGTGGAGAATCCTGAAATCGTCCTGAAAAAGTGTATTATAAAACTCTGAAGTCTATTTTTGAAAAACTACGTAAAGTAAAATCTGTTTTAACATATTATGCAGCAAGAAGTCTATTTTGAAAAACTGCATAAATTTGAGGTGGTTTTTAGAGTTTTTCAATTTTGTACGAAAATTAGAGTTCTCCACTTATAAATAGGACTTCTCAGGGCATTCCTAAGCATCATTTAAAGCATTCAAGAGCAAGATTTAAAATTTTTAGAAAGTTTTCAATTTTATTTAAGTTTTATAAATTATTTTTTCTTTTAGATATTTTTTATTTACATTTATTTCTTTCTTGTTGCTTTCTTTCTTTATTTTAATTATGTTTTTTCTAAGTTTCTTCTACCTTGGGTTAGAAGGGAAGCGCATTGGTTTAATGTTTTCTTAGTTATAATAATTGATTATTTTAATGATGAGAAGAATGGTGTATGCATGTTATCTATTGTTTAGGATTAATTTTTTATCCTAATGTGAGATCCATATGTTTCCATCATATGAGATCCACATTAATGGATAGACATATACTTAATCAATTAGATTTCCTCGATAGGAGAGGTTCTCAACCTGTTATATTTCTATGATTAATTATCTTATTGATATTGAATTATTAAATCACTGACACTTGAGAATATATATTAATGGTACAAATTCATGATTTTTTAATCTTTATATCATTTATTAAAATATTTAAACTGTTTTATTTTCTGATTAGGCTGACCATAGTGCTTATATACTAGTTGTGTTATCCAAGTCATCATGATTTTAGAACATTAACCTATATGTGGAACTTTAAAGCTTATGTATTGTTTTAATTCAATTGAATTACATCTATTTAAAACTTTTCAAATCAAATCATTAATTTAGTTTTTATTACTTAGTTTATTTTGTATTTGATTTTCTCCTTCTCACAATTCATCTTCCTATGGGATCGACTCTGTATTCACAGGATACTACTTACGAACCTCTACACTTGGAGATAAGTAAACATTTACCTTTTACAGAATCTATAACAGTGCACCAAGATAATTTTAGGAAATTCATAGTAGCACATCTGATCACAATTTTCAATTCAAATTCAATATTCATATGTACAGATATGAATGCAACTTCCAACATATCAAAGTCAAGACATAAACATGCAATTCATAATATAATATCATAAAACAAGATGAAATAAAAGAATTTTGGAATAATCTTTGAAATTTATAAAAATTCTGATTGACATTCAAATGGGGCCCTCAAGATCACAAAAATTGCATGCTCTGAACATAAATTGACATGCTAACCATATCTTTTCAACTGTCCATCTGACAGCTACCATGTGAATGATCATAATTGCTAGAGCATTTTAAATATGGGATGATTAATATATATATATATATATATATATATATATATATATATATATATATAATAGGAAGGGTTGCAAGTCCAACCCATAAAATCTCGGCCCACTAGGGTTGTCAATGGGCTGGCTAGCCCATCAAGCTCGGGCCTGTGACACCTCAGGCCTATTTCACAATCAAGCTGGGTTTGTAGCATGTACAACAGCCCATCAACTAGCCCATTACAATATGTGTAAAAATTCTCATTTACTCATAATACTGCTCCAATCCACACCCCATATCTCTCTCTTTCTGCGCTTCAACCGAACCAACCCTTGGGCTCAAGCCAGACTATTTTGTCTCGTCATCAATGTTGGTTGGGCTTGATCTTATGCCAAACAATGCACGCTAAACACTACAGAGCTTGGTTGTGCCTTAACTCGGCTTGTTGACAACCTTAGGCCTTGCCAAAGTAGTTCGAAGTTTGGGCCCAACTAACACTGGCCCACAAATTTGCGATATCCGCGCCGCTCATCAGGTGGGTCACAACATCACCCTGTAAATGCAAGCTGGTACACTTGTTGGTTGGTGGTAGATGTGTATTGAATATTGGTGTTTACTCACATTTTTATTTTTAGGCCAGTTTTCATTGTGGACCACCTAATGTGTGGGCTGGACCTAATGGGTGTGGAGTAAACAACTTCTTCAGCCTCTCTTTTTGTGATTGCCCTATGAGTGCACCGCATGTGGCAACCGGAATTAATGTACAAGATCTGGTGGGTTCATTAGGTGGGCCCCACAATGAATGCATTCCTAGATGAGTGAGGGATTCACTATGGTTTTTGTTTGTCTGAATGGTCCACATATTGTAATGTACCGAATCCTTGTTGTGGGCATTTTTGTAGTCAATGTGAAGGTGGGTGATGCTCAGAAGTACAAAGCATTTAATTACTCCGGACGATAATTATGGCCTGTTCAGCCGATCCCAACCGTCCATATATAGTGTTCCCCACCTTTGATGGGCTATGATTGGAAGTAGATTGGTCCAATAGCATGGTTTCAATTTTTTTTGACTTAGTGTGAGCAGTTGATTAATTTATCTTTAACGGTCCATTTGAACACAACCAACTTCATAGCCAGGAATCTTCAATTAGCCCCATCCTTAGTTAGTGGCCCACCTAGAGGCCCTTTAGATGACCACTAATCTCAAGTTGATGCTCTAAACCTTGGAGGCTCATGGGTTGTGAGCTGATCTGACATTAGTCCAATGTGTATTATCATCCAGTTGATCCAAATCGTCCGTATAGTGGATCCTACCCATAGATGGCCCATGATGCATTCTTAGTAAGTATATAATATAATCATCTCAGGCTGGGCTCGGCTATGGGCGGAGTATACTCGTATCTGACTTAATAATTAATCAAGTTTAAATTAATACCTAAACCCACACCCACACCCATTTAGCTACCCTTAGGGGTTGTTTGACAGAATGCATGTCATGGGAATTAGAATCCTTGTGAATTAGAATCATCGGTTGTGTTTGGCATTGTGCATATGAATTCCATGTGGTTTTAAAATTTGTATTTAATACCTTTTTACATACAGTTTACTAATTCTCAATAGTGGCTCACTGTAAGGTTTATATGGATTCCCACCATAATCACCAAGTTTGTCGCTCCATTTTAACTGTACGGCCCAAAAGTCAGCTCAGTCCATGATTCAGGTAGACTATACGATTAAGAACAATATACAAGGCATCCATCTCCCAATAGTTTCTATAATAATCTGTGTTCGGGTAGCCAGTTATATGCACTTATACACACATGAACGTAACATTAGACACAAGTGAATTAGAGTATCCTTACCTATATACATAAAAGAAGTGTGTGAATTTTGAGCATGAAATTCTTTTTAAAGGGGATAGACTGCAACACCTTAAACTTTTTAATACTTGGGTACTGAAAGTCCTCAAGTACTATCATGAGAATTTAATTAGAATATAATGACCCAATATTTTGGTGCATGTACACACGCACACAAGTATGTATACATACAAGCAGACATGTGTAAGTCTATTAATCTCTCTCATTTTAACCGTCCATCTATGTTTTCACCTTAATCTGACTGTTAGGAGTAATCTTCATTCATAAATTAAGATATATAACCGTTAATGGTCATGATTTAAGCCTTTAGACCTGATTATCAATGAATCTGAACCTTAGATCGTGATTCTATATATATATATATATATATATATATATATATATATATATATATATTAGTGTTGAAATCAAATTCCAATGGGTAGAAATATACCATTTATTATTCATAACTTTTTGCAGTTTATATGTTCAAACCCACATCAAATTTTAGAAAACTTATTTATCGAAACCGATTGTGACGTAATTCACACAATGTTTAGTTAGCCCATTTGAGACATACATTATCTATTTCGTGACCTAACTTACAAGATCCCCATCCATCAGATTTCACATAATATTCACCGGATGACCTGCTTGAAAATCATGCCATAACCATCATTGTGATCTACAAAAGATCTCCAATGAATTCATTGGTTTAGTTTTCATGTCAGACCATGTTTGGAGCTATTTTTGGAGTTCTAGACTAGTCAGGAAGAATCACACAAGTCCCATACTTTCTAAAATCCAAGAAGAATTTGGTAATCATACGCACAACTTACACCATGCACACACATGCAATAAAACATGATTTAACCGTTCATCCGAACGTCTGAGCATTTGACTCCATCTAGCTCCTAAAGAATACCATGGACCACTAAAGGCGTAGACGATAATTCTTTTGACCTTTTCCACCTGATATAGATCGCTGGGAGACCTCCTATATTGAAGGATCAACATTAATGACTGGATTGTTCTCTTCGTGATCAATTGCAAAAAAACCAGGTTTAAACCATCCTTATATATAATTAGATTAATTTGGAAATCTGATATGATATACATAGAAAATCTTATGAGACATTTTGAGACGGCTTTTGTGAAATTATGTTTGAATCCACCACGTATTCACATAAAAAAACCATCAGTGGCGTCCACCCTATCAATGGCTCAGGTTAGCCCTTGAACCTTACAAAAGAACCCTACAAAAGATCTAGTAGTGGTTATCCGCCTCTTTCTATTTTGAAAGATCGACAATAACAAAAATTTAGTGATTTCTATTTTCAAGTATAATATTGTGTTTGTGTGTTTTTGCATCATTGAAACATGGAATTATCGAAACCAAAATTCATTGAGGTTAATCTAAAATCTAAACTTTTTAAAATTGTTTTTCATCATACCTCGAAATTCGTGTAGCTGAGTAGGCTACTCAAAACCCAAATAGCAAGCCTGTCAATAATGATATATATATGTGTGCGCGTGTGTGTGTATAGACACACACACAGAAAACACAATTTCCCAAAATCTAAATGTAATTATGATTTAAAATAAATAAAAATTCTCCAATCCAGATACCATTCACTAGTCAAATAAACATGGTTTCTAATCATCGATAGCTGGGAATCAAACTAATCGAATACACTGGAACCAATTAATAATTAATATACAAATGATCTTTTACATCAACGACTGAAAATCAAACTAAACCTAATGTACTCAAAGAACTAAAGGTGGAGGCTTGCTCGCTTGAAGTAGTCCAACTCGACATTTAAAATGAATAGTCAAATGAGTGAGTATGACAGCTCAGTGGGGTCATATCCCTCCAATCCTTGGAATGTTTTGGTTAGCAAATAATTAATAGATGGCCATAAATCAATATGCACACCATGCATGTAGTGCTCAACGTAAAAAAAGTAAATCATGTATTGTAACTTTTCTAAGGCAGAGCATCATATTTCTTTCCAATCTTCTGAGGCAGACACCTGTGCATATACTTTTAGCAATTCCAGGGTAGAGCACCGTGTTCATTTTTTTTCATAGGACAATGCAACCCGTGCTAATTTTCCTTAGATCATGATGCACCATAAACGACTAACATAAGCTTCATTCTAATTCAACTCATGTAATCTTCTTTCTAATTCAACATAACCTAAGCATATACACAATTCCTTTTACATCCAAACTTAAATTTCAGAATAAAATATAACCATTTGGAATCTAAACGTAATGAAGGTTCAATGATAGTGCACAATACTAAAGTATAACTAGTGTTTGATTTGTCGGTATTGCTATAAGTTTCGTTGGCCGGAGATAAAGATATAATATCATTATCGCTGATAATATCGTCAATAACCAGAAATGCAGGAAAAAAGGGAGAAACATGGAGAAAATGGTGAAATTTTTTAGCGAAACTTCAAGACATGCCTAAATACACATTTTTACATATTCAAGAATGAAAATTTTACAAGAAGAATGCATTAAATAAGAAGTTTTCATTTAATGGAGGCCAAAAGGCATGCGTTGTCGTAAGAAATCATTTAAAATAGTAACCAAAATGAGTTTATATAATACAAATGCAAGCTTATAACAATGAAGACATGCAAAAGTATATGAATTTAAAAAAATACACATTTCTGACCATATTTCATCCCCTTTATGGAATGACGAAGTGGCTAGTAATCATTGTACGGATCCCATGACAGTTGAGAGTAGTACTATTGCCCAATATGTTGGCAGTACTATTCCCAGGTCCACTGTGATGTATTTTTGAGATCCAACCTATTCATAAGTTAACATCGAGATAAATGAAGTAAAAATAAAAATATCAGCTTGATCAGAAACTTCCGTGGCTCCTACGAAGTTTTGAATGATGGATGTCACTGTCCCCACTGTTTTTCTATGGTGGGGTCCATTTGAACTTTATATCTATCTCATTCTTTTTCTTATGCCATAAAAATATCTCTTCAAATTAACGGATGGTATGGATACAACACATGCATCATGGTGTGGTCCACATAGCTCGGTGACGTCACATCAGTAGCCATTTGGGTGAGCCACCCCACTGGGGATCGATACCAAGGCCTCAAGTGTTGAAATGAGGTATTTCCACTCAGTCTACCCGTTGAGCTATGGATCTAGGTGTCTTTGGCTACGGCTTTTATCAGTAACCAATCCAGAAAATAGATTAGCTACTGAGTTACTCAGTACGCTCTAAGTTGGGCCTACTGTGAATTTATGTGGTTTATCCACACCTTCCATCTGTTTTTCCACATCATTTTAGGCGTTGAGCCCAAAATTAAAGCTTATACAGGTCTCAAGTGGACCATACCATAGGAAATAGTGGAAATAATGATTTCCACCCTTGAAACCTTTCCACATACAACAGTGATGTTTATTTTTCATCCGCGCCCACACCCATGCAATGTAGGACTGAGATTTTCTTCCTGCGCTGCAAGCTCTGGTGGGGCCTGATGTAATGTTTGTGAAAAATTCTCCCCGTTCATCCGTTTTGTGAGTTCATTTTAGGACATGATGCCAAAAATGAACCGTATCTAAAGCTCAAGTGAGGCTAAAACGTGATAATTAAACGTCCATAATTGAAATATTCGTGGCGCCACAGAAGTTTTGATTCATGCTAATATTTTTGTTTTCAGTTCATCTCAATAGTAATGACATTATTAACGATAAAGATGGCATCTAAACATCACTGTTGAACTCAGGAAGGTATCAACGGTTGAAATTTCCCTAACCATATTTTTCCTTTAGTACAACTCACTTGAGTAGTTGAGCGTGAACCAGGAAGGTTTCAACTGTGGGGTCCACCGTGATTTATGTATTTTACCTACTTCGTCCATCCATTTTAACAGATAATTTTAGGTCTTGAGCCTAAAAAGGAAATATATTCAAACCTCAAGTGGACCACACCGTAGGATACAGTATGAATTGAAATCTACCGTTGAAAATTTCTTGGGGGCCACGGAAGTTTTGGATCAAGTTGATATTTGTGTTTTCACTTCATCCATGTCTGTGTGATGTTATGAACAGGTTGGATGAGAAATAAACATCACTGTGGGCCCTAGAAAGGTTTTAACGGTGGAAATCATTATTCCAACTGTTTCCAATGGTATGGTCCACTCGATCTTTGGGTATGCTTAAATTTTAGTCTCAACCCCTAAAATAAGATAGAAAAATGAATGGACAGCATGGATCAACCAGATACATTCTCGGTGGGCCCAACAAAATGCACTCGGTAAGTTAACAGCGTACGGAACCACGTACGTGATCGCATTTCACTCCCCCGATCCCAATTTACACCCGCCTGATCCCCAAATTCCAAAAATCCCTCTCAAATTTCAAAATTCCATCTCCTTCCCACTGATTTCTCTAAAATTTCAACCGAAAATCCCTCTCCCTCATCCCAAATAAGAAAAAAATCCTCAAGATCTCGCCCCGCAAGCAAATTCGAGAAGTTGCAGGATTTTTCAACAGAAAAAAAAAGAAATTTTTGGGGTTGAATCTTACTGAATTCGCATCTTCCTCCAGATCTGGGTTTTAAAATTGGTATTTTTTGGGTTTTTTTACATTTTATTGCTGACAGCTACCCCTTTTATCAATAAAAGGGGGTTGTTGCTACAGTTCCCACATGTGGTTGGTGGGAACAGTGAAATATCGACGATATTTTAAAAATACCGATGATCCACTGAGATTATCGGCGATACTTGGGAGCGATTCGAAAAAATAGGGTTTTGGTGTCGCATAGCCGGCAACACTGATATTATCGGTGATATTTCGATAATATCGCCGATATTTTATACACTGAGTATAACACACAAACATATCAATGTAACATTGTGCATGATTTTAAATTAAATTCAAAATAATAACGTAAACAAAAAATTACAACATTTAGAGGATCATCCACTAGATTTAGGTGCGAGATGGTTCAAGGTATTGCTGGAATTTGCATGCACTCGATTGGGATTCAAATCCACTTAGACTTAGTTAGACTTAATGCAACTTTGTGCGACTCTATAAAGTTTTCGACCCAAATTAATGGTATCTCTCTGAGAAAACACACTCGTTGGTTATTCATTTCTTACACTAGAGTTCTCAATCTCCTGGATTGAAATCCAATGGATTAACATGTTGACTCACCGAGTTGTTAAATTCTACACTACACTTATGGTTTATTTTGAATCATAAAACTGAAAAGAGAGGTTTACGTACTAAACAGTGTAGATGGGGCTTGTTTCGAACCTAGAATCACCCGATTGGTAAATCAATGACTCAACTCGACTATTTTCTTCTTCTTTTCCTTCTCTCCTTTCCTTTCTTTTCTTCTTTCTCTTCTGCATTACTTTCTTCCTTTTCCTTTCTCCCTTTTCCTCCCACCACAACCAGTAAAGTGCCGGACATGACAAAAACCTAGTCGACCCACTAAGTTGACTCGACAACCACCATCTCTCTTGTTTCTTTTCTTCTTTCCTTCTTTTCTCTGCTCTTTCCTTTTATTTTCTTCATTTAGTTTCTTCCTTTTTAGACGTCTAACAATGAATGGTGGAATCACATAACTTGAATGGGATTGGGGTGGCGAGTTATGAAATCAATTTTTTATTTAATGTCTTCCTCCTGC
Source organism: Magnolia kwangsiensis (assembly GCA_037074715.1). Taxonomy (NCBI): domain Eukaryota; kingdom Viridiplantae; phylum Streptophyta; class Magnoliopsida; order Magnoliales; family Magnoliaceae; genus Magnolia; species Magnolia kwangsiensis. The sequence continues at coordinate 188,027,779 of CM073571.1, read as the reverse complement.
TCTGATCTCTCTCTCTCTCTCATATTTCCTGTTGACTCAACTCGACTATTTTCTTCTTCTTTTCCTTCTCTCCTTTCCTTTCTTTTCTTCTTTCTCTTCTGCATTACTTTCTTCCTTTTCCTTTCTCCCTTTTCCTCCCACCACAACCAGTAAGGTGCCGGACATGACAAAAACCTAGTCGACCCACTAAGTTGACTCGACAACCACCATCTCTCTTGTTTCTTTTCTTCTTTCCTTCTTTTCTCTGCTCTTTCCTTTTATTTTCTTCATTTAGTTTCTTCCTTTTTAGACGTCTAACAATGAATGGTGGAATCACATAACTTGAATGGGATTGGGGTGGCGAGTTATGAAATCAATTTTTTATTTAATGTCTTCCTCCTGCTCTGATCTCTCTCTCTCTCTCATATTTCTTGTTGACTCAACTCGACTATTTTCTTCTTCTTCTTTTCCTTCTCTCCTTTCCTTTCTTTTCTTCTTTCTCTTCTGCGTTACTTTCTTCCTTTTCCTTTCTCCCTTTTCCTCCCACCACAACTAGTAAGGTGCCGGACATGAAAAAAACCTAGTCGACCCACTAAGTTGACTCGACAACCACCATCTCTCTTGTTTCTTTTCTTCTTTCCTTCTTTTCTCTGCTCTTTCCTTTTATTTTCTTCATTTAGTTTCTTCCTTTTTAGACGTCTAACAATGAATGGTGGAATCACATAACTCGAATGGGATTGGGGTGGCGAGTTATGAAATCAATTTTTTATTTAATGTCTTCCTCCTGCTCTGATCTCTCTCTCTCTCTCTCTCATATTTCCTGTTGATCTCTGAGATCTAATTATCTAATGAGAGAGCGTTAAATAAATCACTTAAAGGCTCTTACAATTTCAAAAATCATAGTTATACAAGGAGTTTACAATTGGATGGCGCATGAAAGTTTTCATTTTTGACTCATTTTCAAAGTCAATTGAGAAACTTCTTACGTACGATTGCGAGGAGGGATCTAATCTTAGTTTAAAGGGCGATGATCAGATGCTTATGAGATGTGTTAAGAGTTCAATTTGAATAAGTTGTTGTTTGTCCTAGTCTTTAGGACACTGTTATGTCCTTGTCTTTAGGAGTCTGTTATTTGGAGTAGGAGCAACATCCCTTATTTCATGCGTTGGTAATCCATGTACTCTATTCTATTTAAGCAGTTGATTGCTATGAATATAGTATCTTATCTCTTAATTAGTTTATCAATTGGTATCAGAGCTTTTCTCAAAAAAGTAGATAGCGTTTTTTAAAGAGCCGCAACTCTTATCTACTCCTCTTGATTTTCTGGGCCATAACAATTACTTTCTCATAATGGCATCTGAGACTTTTGCGCAACCTGTTATACCCAAATTTGATGGTCACTATGATCATTAGAGCATGCTGATGGAAAATTTTTTGCAATCCAAAGAATATTGGCATCTCATTGAAATTGGTATTTCAGAAGCAAAAGCAAACTCTACCACCTAGACAGATGCATAGAAAGTGAAGCTGAAGGAACAAAAATTGAAAGACCTGAAGGTAAAGAATTACTTATTCCAGGCAGTTGATCGCACAATCATAGAGATGATTCTCACCAAAGATACTTCAAAACAAATCTGGGATGCAATGAAGAAGAAGTATCAAGGCACTGCAAAGGTGAAGCGGGCACATCTTCAAGCACTTTGTATGGAATTTGAGACTCTTTGAATGCAATCAATGGAATCAATAGAGAGTTACTTGTCCAGAACCATGTTAATCTCAAACAAGATGAGAATTAGCGGAGAAAAGCCGAAAGACATTACCATAATCAAGAAGATTCTTCGATCACTAACCTTGAAGTTCGAACATATGGTCTGTTCAATTGAGGAATCAAAGGATCTTGATTCTCTTTATATCGAAGAGTTGATGTGTTCACTGAGGGTCCACGAGCAACGAATTAATCAGCGTGTAGCATTGGAGTATGCATTGCAGTTATAACACTCATCCTCGAACCAATCTTTCACAAAAAGGGACAACAATCAAGGAAGAGGAAGGCACAATAGCAGTAGCAATGATAATCACGTTCTTGATCTCAAAGGGAGAGGTAGAGGGCGAGATAATCATCAAGGTTGAGACCCGGAATATAAAAAAAAATATTCTTTATTTTTTTATTTTTTTGACAAGTTCAAAGTCAAATGCTACTGATGTAATAGGTATGGTCATTATCGCTCTGAATGCAAGAAAAAATTGTATAAAGAAAAAGGAGAAAAATCTCATTTTGTAGAAAAAGAAGATGAGATTACTCTCTTTTTGGCTTGTAACATGGCCGAAGAGACCCATCAACAAATGTGGTACTTGGACACAGGTGCAAGTAATCATATATGTGGAAACAAGTCTATAATCTCCGAATTAGATGAGTCCTACCGTACCTCTGTTAAATTTAGAGATGATTCCACTATCTCTATTATGGGGAAGGACAACATTCAAATTCAGACCTCCACAAATTCTCAACAGACTATTTCAAATGTGTTTTATATCCTGGGTTTGAAAACTAATTTGATGAGTGTGGGTCAGCTTAAAGACAAGGAATACAAAATCATCATTAAGGGAGGAACATGTCAAGTTCAAGATCCCAAGAAGGGTCTAATTACTCAAGTTAATATGATAGAGAATCGGTTGTTTCCTTTATACGTATAGGATGTTACTCTTCCATGTATTTCTGCTATGATAAAAAAAAATCCAGCATGGTTGTGGTATTTTCGTTATGGGCATTTGAACTTTTTTGGTTTAAAGCTGCTTCATCAAAAGAATATGGTGATAGGCCTTCCACAACTTGATCATCTTGTACAAGTTTGTGAAGAATGTGTCACGCCCCAAACCCGAAAATCGGATTCATATGAATCCTGATTGCCGAATTCGGTGACGACAGCCTCCGTAGTGTCCCATTCTCGGCTCGTGATAATCAAATGCCAGATTTCGATCCTGGGATCCTAAAAGGAGAATTTTTAAAATGATTTTTTTTTTTTTGTAATGGAGCATAACTACAAGCATAACCAAGTCACAAAATAACATCACCACATATCCACTATATCAAAAAATTTAAGTACAATGCGAAAAGGGAAATACAAGGTGATAAAAAAGCTCCAAAAGGTCCTGATACGCACTCCTATCTCAGCGCTGCTGCTGTCCAACGCTACCTGCACGCAACTGTCGTGCATAAGCTTACAAAAGCTTAGAGGGTGGTGAAAGTGTGTGCGTAAGGCAAACGCCAAGTGTAAAATATCAGAGCAATGCGAAAGTATGCGGTAAGTCCATAAAATCAACCATGTCAAGGCTATGTAATGCAAGACGTGAATGCTATCGGCCATACCAAGGCCATGCGATGCGAGATATGAATGTCATCGGCCACACCGATGCAATGCAAGGCCTACATAGCCGAATGTCATATACGAAATTTCATCCAAGCAAGTCGGTACTCCTCAAGTACACATATCAGTACAGTTCCTCTCTGGATATCACCGGGGTCTAATACACTTCGCAGAGACTGCCACCTCCCTAGCTGCACAGTCAAGCAAGAGGAATAAACCTCACTATCCTCCTGACCAATAGTCTGTCAATACCTACCCGGCTCGTCGATAGTGGACTCATTTGCGAGCTGGTCAAACTCAACCTATCTTATAGCCCCCTCACTCAGGCGGATAAGGCCACACCCCCTTCCAATCGACCACGACACAGTGGGAGACGCGGCCTACTGGTATTCGGCACTCGGGCGCTCGTGTATCCACTCGGTCTAGACGTTGGAGCATCTCCTGGTACCAAAAAGGTTCTGCGACTTTCACCCAAGGACATCCTAAGTGCCCACAGTGCTAGAACCAAGCATTTTCGGTATCCAATACAGCCATCCACGATGTACCTGTGGAGCCATGGCCCTTGTCAGGCCCCAAACCCAGAAATCGGATTCACAGGAATTTCGATCGTCGAATCCGGTGCCGACAACCTCCGTAGTACCCCATCTCAGCTCATAGCATTCATATGTCAGATTTTCGATCCTAGGATCTTACAAGGAGAATTTTTTTTGTACATTTAACTAGTAATAAGCATAACCACAAGTTTACCCAAATCATAAAGGCAACGTCATCATCACATATCCACTAATATAATCATTTGAATACAATGCTGAAAGAGAAATATATATGTCAAAATCAGATCTCCAGAAAATAGCTGCACGCTGCAAGCTCAATGCTGCTGTAACCTAACATCACCTGCACGCATCTATCTTACGTAAACTTATAGAAAGCTTAGAGGGTGGTGTAAGTGTGTGCACGAGATAAGTGCCAAGTATTCAATACAATATCATAATCATACAATACCGGAAAGCTATTAATCCATAAACCATACAATGACTGAATAAGCAGAAACAGTGATAAGAGCAGGAATTATCAGCGTAAACAGAAATACTGACAAGATTATAATCATGCGATAATAGAATAAGCAGAAGTATGAACAAGTTCATAAGTTAATCAATATCAGAGTACGCAATATAGGACAGCTATGCAAATGATGAGTCATAGATAATCAAATGTCGAATGACAAGGATATAATGTAATACACAATTCGAAAGAGCTAACAAATATCATCACTCTCATCTAAGCCACAGGAATACAGAAATATAATAACCCACAATGTCACACGCTGAAGATGTAATGGAATATGCAGTATATAGTGCTAATGGAATGACCATATTGGAGTGTGATGTCGGGATGATAGTACGTAGTATCGCAGGCTATGGGGTCCACTATAAGGAACCTCTATCCAAACCAGTCCCATACCTAAATTTAGATAGTCTGACTCAACGTGGTAAACTCCTGATCTCAGGTTAGTCGCGCGCCCAACCGAAATCCTTGTCATAACGAAGATACATAACAATTAGTTACGCACCACTAGTCCGAGTGGATAGTGAATGGATGAATGAATGAGTATGCAACTCCTAATCAGTAGCCTGTCAGCACAGTAGCCTGCCAACCGCTGGTAGCTCGCCCAGGCCTCGGCCTCGCCCACATCACACCCGCCCACATCAGTGTCCGCCCACGTGCTCCCACCCACATGCACAACAGTGACGGGGTGTCATAATATCATGTCAGTCCTCACATCAGTACGGTTCCTCTCTAGAGAAATCACCGGGGTCTATTACACTTCACACCACCTGCCGCCCCAATCAAGTGCACAACTGGGTAAGTGGAAAAGACCTCACTATTCGCCTATCAGTAGTCTACCAATACCTACCCGGCTCACCGATAGCGGACCCATTCCTCGAGCAGGTCAAACTCAGCCTAGCCATGCCTACTCCCTCAGGTGGGTAAGGCCGCACCCCCTTCCAACCGACCACGACACAGTGGAGAGCACAGCCATCTGGTAATCGGCACTCAACGCTCATCTACCCACTCGGTCTAGACGTTGGAGCATCCTCTGGAACCAAGAGGGTGTTTAGGAATTTTCACCCAGGGTCATCTATGACGGTCCGATGCTTGAACAGATTTTCGGTGTCCTATCTGGCCATCCACGATATGCCTGTGGAGGCTACAACCCTAATATCACTAGGGCGTACAGTAATCACAACACAATGCAAGATGCATGAGTCATACAATCCAATCATGCATCAATCCTGCGCATGTCATGCGATCATGTGAGATAATCTCCACTTATCAGGGAGTCTCACATCATCCTGCCCAATGACATATGCAATGGTCAATCACATCTCATAACAAACATGCAAATGATGCGAATGGGAATGTATCATGATGTTATGATGTCACATACTCATAAACGGTATCAATAACCGGCGTCGACAATGTGGACTTTTAACCAACATTGCCCCCAAGGAATGGCCCACATATAATTAAATATATAATGGGCACATGGCCTCACACAAGGGCCAAATATACTAAACAGGTGGGCCCTGGTCATGGGCCTTGCCCATAGGCCTCAAATACATCTGAATGGGTCGCACCCATGGGCCTCAGATATATCACACTGGGCCTCAAATATACTTCGCAGGTGAGTCACATACCTGGGTCTAATACACATCAGTATGGGCTACATCACATATGCCTAATATGCATCACTATGGCCACAACCCATGGGCTTTAAATACACAATAGGTGGGCCCTACACATGGGCCTCAAATATATATCACGGGTGAGCCTCAATGGACGGGTCACCAATACAACAGGATGAGCCTAATGACATGGACCCCATAAATATATCGAATAGGTCGCACCAATTTGGCCTTACATACATTGCAATGGGCCATGACCCATGGACCTTGTATACATCATAATGGGCCTTGCATACATCATAATGGGCCTTGCAACATCGGCCTCATATATATTTAATGTGGGCTTCAACAACGGGCCTCATACACATTAAGGTGAGCCTCAACAACGGGTCTCATACACATCAAGGTGGACCTCAACAACGGGCCTCATACACATCAAGGTGGGCCTCAACAACAGGCCTCATACACATCAAGGTGGGCCTCAACAACAAGCCTCATACACATCAAGGTGGGCCTCAACAACAAGCCTCATACACATCAAGGTGAGCCTCAACAACGGGCCTCATACACATTAAGGTGGGCCTCAACAACGGGCCTCATACACATCAAGGTGGGCCTTAACAACGGGCCTCATATATGGCCTTAGCAACAGGCCACAAATATATCAAGATGGGCCTAATCAATCATATGGGCTAAATCAATCAAATGGCCGATACGAGCAGGCCGATCAAATGAACCGATACAAATGGGCTGTGCGTCATGGAGTTATACTAAGCATGTTATAAAGTAATGCCATATCCTTACAACGTAGCTGGCCTAGACGGATTGCATACAATAAGTACGGGCCTACCAATGGGCCCTAGGGAGAGTCGCAATGCGGACATTTAACCAACATTATACTCGCAATATGGACGTCAAACCAACATTGCTCCCAAGGTGTAGCCCGTAGTGAATAACATTACGTAAACCAGGTTGGGATCACACATTGCAATGGACCTTAGGTACACCCCATTGGGCCTTAAATACATTAAATGGGCCATGTCACATGGGCCTTTTACTCATCAAATGGGCCACATCAATGAGCCGCACCAATGGGCCTTATGTGCATTGCAATGGGTCATAACCCGTGGGCCTTAGATTGCATCAAATGGTTCTCGACCCATGGGCCTTATACATATCAAATGGGCCTAATCCCATGGGCTTTAAAATACATCAAATGGGTCCAATCCCATGGACCTTGGAACACATCAAATGGGTCCACTCTATGGGCCTTAAATTACATCAAATGGGCCAAATCCCATGGGCCTTGGAACACATCAAAAGGGTCCACTCTATGGGCCTTAAATAGTTTAACAACTAGCTACATTCATGGACCCAATTAAATTCAACTGTGGTGGGCCTCAAAAGTGTATTCATTAAGCCCAACATTTAAGGAACTAAAGGTATAAATCATTTCCTCTAAGATCTTTATAATATGGTGGGCCCCACTCCTCAAAATTTCAGCCCAAGGCCAGCATAATTATAACATGTTGCTGTCCTAAATTTGGGCACTCCATTGGAGTGGGTCCAAGGCCTCTAAAACTCTGAAAATTGAGGGCCAAGGTCCCTCATCATGTATACAATGAGAGGAAACCCAAAAAGGTGGCCCACCATCAGAAGAAATATTTTTGAATTATGATTTTTTATCAAGGCATATTACTGGACTGCACAGCAGAAAAAAATCTAGGAGTCCAACCATCTTGGCCCATTCTTTTAGAGACCCAAACGGGGTCACTTGAGGTTGAAATTTCACAGAGTGATACTTCCATAGGTGGGCTACACCCCCACAAAATTTCATAATTTTTAGATATCTTTAAGTATTTTAATTAATTTAAACAAAATAAACTGTCCAGAAAAATTGGACAGACCTGAACGTCCCAACGTGGTGGGCCAGTCCGGCCCTCACCACGGTGTGTATAGGGGTCCATTGGCCCTGAAATTTGGTAGGTGGGTTCTAACATAAGTGGACCACATCCTAAAAAATTTCAAAATTTTTTGGACATCTGTAAATATTTTAATTCATTTACATAAATCAATCTGTCCTGAAAATCGGACTGATCTAGACACCATATTATAATGGGCCGGTCCCGCCATCACCATGGTATGTACAGGCGTCCATTGGCCCCAAAATTTTGTAGGTGGGTCCTACCATATAAGACACCCCCTTAAAATTTTTTATAATTTTTAAACACCCATAGGTATTTTAATAAATTTCAAAAATCCAACTGTCCATGGTGGAATGTTGCTGGAACAGTGCAGAAAATTCAGACTGTCCACCTCACTTGGACCATACCTTTGGGATCCCAATGAAGGTCAGTTGGAGCTGAAATTTGGGGGACATTAAGATGAGATCCCCACCTTTCAGAAAAGTATATTTAATAGGTATGAATAGTCCCCCAAACAGTCCCAAAATCTGGTCCAAAAATGACCAGAAACTGTCCAGAAAATTCTGGATAACAACATGTAGTTAGATAAAATTTATTATATAAGTTAAATAAAAAGGGAAATACATTAATGGGCCATACACATCAGGAAATAAAATGAGGAAAAAGAGAGATAGAAAGACAATCCGACCATAGGGAAAGGGGCTCCGCCACTATTGAGCCCTCCCAAAATCAATCACACCCGCACATCATACCTAGATTTACATTTACAACATGGATCTTGCACATGCATGGCCTATAATTAAAATGCATGGTAAGGATGTCATCCCCACCATGGTTATAAGGTCTAGATGACTCAAACATAATATGATATGAAATAAAACTACCATGATGGGGCCCATAGAGAAAGGCTCCATGCATGGATCATGCATGCATAAGGTAGGCCATTAGGCTACAACCATGGGATTGTGTGGGATCTCCACCATTGATTGGTGGGTCCTACACTTCCCTCATGAAAGAAAGAAAACATCTAGGCTATAAAAATTAGATTTTTTTACATCTAGAGGAGCACCCACCGTTCAATCTTCTTGGTCCTATGAGTTCCTTAGCATCTTAACTTTGATTCCAATGGAGGAGATGGGGAAAGGATAGTTAGGATGGGAGATCATAGGGTAGGAAAGTGGGCCACACTTGAAGTTTTGAAAGAGAGGGAGAGGCTTGGAGAATTCTCATATGTATGGGATTTCTCTCCTTAGATTTTTTTTTTTGAGTTTGAAAATGAGAAAGAGAGAGAGAGAGTTGTAAAGGGAGAGAGAGATGAGTGATGGATGTGGTGAGTGATGGGTGTAAGAAAATCTTAACTTTTGTAGCCATTTGTGTAAGAAAAGCATGGGTGGTGTAAGAACTTTTTGACTTTGAGGGCTTTTGGTGTAAGAGAGGTATGGGCTTGTAAGAGATTCTTGACTTTTGTAGTTGCTTGGGAATGGGTGAAAGGTGATGTGTACTTGACATGTACTTGACATGTGATGGATTGATGGATTGATGTGATTGATGTGATACCTCATAGAGATTCTCTTAGGTTTCGCAACGCGCGGCGTTTTCTTCGCACCGAACGTTGGCCCACATCTCTTGACCAGGGTATCGCCTCGGCGCGCAAGTCGCAGCATCGGAACCTCAGCGACGGCGTGGTTGCTATAGTAAAGGTCTTGGGTTGAGTCGATACGAGTTGACGGCATACGAATCAAGGTCGCACGCAAATATTGGTTAAGGGTCGAAAGTTGCCGAAATTCGACCGATAAAATTGCGGAAGTCTATGGAACGGTACGATATAGGATACGGGGTTTACAGCCCTGATGTCGCTAGGGCGTGCAGTGATCAAGTCACACATATGCGAGATGTATGAATCACACCGTCAAATCATGCAGCAATCCTGCGCGTACTGCGCGATCATGTGGGGCACTCTGTCTCATAATGAGTCTTATAAATGGTCTGCCCAATGGCGTATGCTATGATCAGTCACTACTCACATCAAGTATACATATGATGCGTATGGGCATGAGTCATGGGATTATACTACGCATGTTATAAAGTGATGAACTATCAACAAGTATGAGCCTATCAATGGGCCCTAAGGAGAGTCGTAATGCGAACATTTAACCAACATTATACTTACAATGTGGACGTCAAACCAACATTGCTCCCAAGACTCGGCCCGCCATAAATATCATTACATAAACCATGGACGAATGACACATTGCAATGGACCTTAGGTACATCTCATTGGGCCTTAAATACATCAAATGAGTCATGTTACATGGGCCTTATATTCATCAAGTGGGCCACATCAATGGGCTGCACCAACGGGCCTTTGAATACATCACAATGAGCCTTTTTTAATGAGCTCTAAGTACATCATAATGGGCCTCAACCCACGGGCCTTTATACATCACAATGGGCTTCGACCCATGGACCTTAGAATATCAAATGGGCCTACCAATTGGGCCCTATACACATCAAATGGGCTACACCCAAATATAAGTGGTGATGGTGATTTCCACCATTAAAATTCGTAAGGCCAATCGTAACATATGTTTCCCATCCAATTTATTCATAAGGTAACATAGTAATGAATTAAATGGAAACAAATATCAGCTTATAGGGAACCACTATGCCCCTTAGAAATTTTAAACGGTGGACATCATTGACCACTACATTAAATGGTGGGGTCCACTTGAAGTTTAGATCTAACTTATTTTAGTCTTAAGCCTATTGAGACAAGCTTGCCAAATGGTTGGATTGCTTGGATGCATCACATACCTCAAAGGTGAGGTCCACTGCACTATGGACCTGACTCACTCTTTTAGCCAAGCCATAAAATGGACTCTCCAAGTGAATGGATGGTTTGGATGCAACACACGCATCAGGGTGGGTCCCACTGTCATTGGACAGTGTGAATGAAGCACATGCATCACAGTGGGCTCCACCGTCCACTGGACGGTGGAGTAAACAGATATATCAAGGTGGGGACGGTGGAACAAAACACATACATCCTTGTGGGTCCCACGTGGGGCCCACCATAACATTTATTTTCCATCCAACCGATTGGTAAGGTCACATGGACCTAGGTGAAAGGGAAAAACAAATTTCAGCTTGATCCAAAACTTCTGTGGACCCAAAATGGGCTTCAATGGTAGACACTCAATTCACACAGTTTCCTATGATGTGGGCCACCTGAGCGTTGGATGGAGTTGAGGTTTGGAAGGGGCCCACGTCAGGGGATGCCCCACCGTATAGACGGTTTGGATATTACACATACATCAAGGTGAGGCCCACGGCAGGGACTCGTGGGACCCTGCCCGTTCACGCCAACGCCCCTGACGGTAGCAGGCCCTGCGCCTCTGACGGCAGCAGGCCTGCTGCTGTGTGATAAAATTTTTCTTTTTTTTTTTGAAGAAAACAGATTTTCTAAGGTTTTTCACTGGTGGGACCCACATCGAGTAAATACAACCCATCCATTGCACTCTATGGCTAGAGACCGTCCAAACGAGTCCAATAGCCGATGTTTTTCCGGTGAATAAAACTGTCAGGGTGTCTTTCAATAGTTGAATCCACTGTTTTACAGGTTATGGCCCGCCTGAAGATCGGATGGACCTCATTTTTTGGCTCAACGCCTTAAATGGACTTGGAAACGGAATAGACGGCGTGGATTGAATACATTCATCAAGGTGAGGCCTATTACAAGTGGCCCACCCCAAAAGGCATTAACTAAGCTCATTTTTGTGTTTTCCATTCAAACGTCCAGCGTCCCTGGACGCTGGACGATCTGGACATAATGCATACACTGAGGTGGGCCCCTGTAAGACCCGTGTCTTAGTCCGTACTATTCCGTAGGCTTCCGCGGTCTTTCCGGTCGAATTTTCGACAACCTTCGACCCTTAACCGGCACTTTCGCGCAACCCTGTGTCACACGCCGTCGACCCGAATCAACTCAACCCGAGACTTGTACCCTAGCGACCGCGCCGTCGCCGCGGTTCCAATGACGTGACTCGCGCGCCGATCCGATACTCTGGCCAGGAGATGCGGGTTAGCGTTCGGTGCAAGGAAAACGCTGCGCATTGCAAAACATCAAAGCCTCTCATCTCCAACGTCCAAGCTCCATGAGAAAAGCCATGTGTGGCTCACCTTCATACCTCTCATCTCCAACATCAAAGCCTCATCTCAACCGTTAGATCACAATCTTTGGAGCTATAAAACGCGTTGATGGATGAAGGACGAAGAGATCCAAGGTGGGTGCTCCTCTCTCTCTCTCTCCTTCTCTATTTGTGACCCACCTGATATATGAGTTTATCCACGCTGTCCGCAAGTGGGACAGCCTTGTCGTCCATCTGCACGGCCCAGATCTGATGATGGGTGGGTTGCACCATGGCAGCAGCAGCAGGACTGTCCACCTGCTTGGACGGGCCTGTTTGCAAGAAACGCAAACATCAGCAAGATCTTTAGCTTGCAGTCATCGTGTAGACCCCACCTTGATGGGACCCACCATGGTGCATGTGTTGTATCCAAACCGTCCAACCATCTGGAAGATCATTTTTGGACATGGGGTAAATGGGTGTGATCTAAAGTTCAAGTGGACCCCACCATTTGCAATAGTAATGGGGTACAGTAGCACCTACCATTTAAAACTTCTTAGGAGCAAAAGTGGTTCCCACCCAAGCTGATATTTGGTTTTCCCTTCATCTATCTCTATGCTAACTTATGTATGGGTCGGATCTCAAAATACAAGTGAGACTCGGCCAAGTGACTCAACTTATTTAACTCGGCCAAGTGAGACTCGGCCAAGTGATTTAGCCCATTTGACTCGGCCAAGTGATTCAGCTTATTTGACTCGGCCAAGTGAGACTCGGCCAAGTGATTTAGCATATTTGACTCGGCCAAGTGATTCAATTTATTTGACTCAGCCAAGTGAGACTCGGCCAAGTGATTCAACTTATTTGACTCGGCCAAGTGAGACTCGGCCAAGTGATTCAACCTATTTGACTCGGCCAAGTGAAACTCGCTCAAGTGATTCAACTTATTTGACTCGGCCAAGTGAGACTCGGCCAAGTGATTTAGCCTATTTGACTCGGCCAAGTGAGACTTGGCCAAGTGATTCAACTTATTTGACTCGGCCAAGTGAGACTCGGCCAAGTGATTTAGCCCATTTGACTCGGCCAAGTGATTTAGCCCATTTGACTCGGCCATTACATAAGGGTCGACCAATTGATTTGGCCCATTTGAGTCGGTCTAATTGCCTCGGCCTGTTTGGCTCGGCCTATTGACTCGTCCTGTTTGGCTCGTCCTGTTTGACTCGGCCTGTTGAGTCGGCCCATTGACTCGTCCTGTTTGACTCAGCCTGTTGACTCGGCTTGTTTGACTTGGCCTGTTGACTCGGCCCATTGACTCGTCCTATTTGACTTGGCCTGTTGACTCGGCCCATTGACTCGTCCTGTTTGACTCTGCCCATTAACTCGTCCTGTTTGACTCGGCCTGTTGACTCGGCCCATTGACTTGTCTTGTTTGACTCGGCCTGTTGACTCGTCCTGTTTGACTCGTCCTGTTGACTCGGCCTGTTGACTCGTCCTGTTGACTCGGCCTGTTGACTCGTCCTGTTTGACTCGGCCTGTTGACTCGTCTTGTTTGACTCGGCCCATTGACTCGTCTTGTTTGACTTGGCCTGTTGACTCGGCCCATTGACTCGTCCTGTTTGACTCGGCCTGTTGACTCGGCCCATTGACTCGGCCTGTTAACTCGGCCTGTTTGACTAGGTCAATTGCTTCGGCCTATTGGTTGAGGCCCAATTGGATATATACAAGTCCATTACAATGTGAGACTCCACCATGGTTTGTGTAATGATGTTTATGACGACCGTACCTTAAGAGCAATGTTGGTTTGACGTCCACATTATAAGATTAATGTTGGTTAGATGTCTGCATTGTCACTCTCCCTGGGGCCCATTGGTAGGCCCAACTTGTTGTGTATGAAGCTCATGTGCAGGGCCCACCTGTGATGTATATTAGGCCCATGTGTAAGGCCCACCTATTGTGTATTTAAAGCCCATGGGTTGTAGCCCATTGTGATATGTTTAAGACCCATGGGACGTAGCCCAATGTGATGTATTCGAGGCCTATGGGATGTGGCCCATTATGACGTATTCGGGGCTCATGGGATATGATCCAGTATAATGTACATGTGGCCTGTATATGGGGACCATTATGATGTTACATATGACCTTGTGTGAGGACTAATGTGACGCATGTAAAGCTTATGTGATGAGGTCCATTTTGAGATACTTGAGGCCCATTAGTGCGGCCCATTGATGCAGCCCACCTGTTGTATATGAGGCCATGAGTGAGGCCCATCGTGATGTATTTGAGGCCCCTGAGACGTGGCCCATTGTGATATATATTTTCGGCCCGTATGATGAGGCCCGACTTGATGTATATTAGGCCCGTGGGAGCAGCTCATTGTGATGTATATTAGACCCGTAAGATGCGACCCACTTGATGTATATGTGGCTCATGAGTGAGGCCCATCGCGATGCATATAAAGCTCTTGAGTGAGACCCATGGTGTTGTATATTTGGCCCCTGTGTGAGGTCATGAGTCCACTGTATGTTAGGCTCTATATAGGCCATTTTGCTTTTGGGGATAATGTTGGTTAAATGTCCACATTGTCGAGGTTGATTGTCGATGCCGGTTATTAATACCGATTATGAGTATGTGACTGCACAGCATCATGGTACATGCCCATACGCATCATCTGCATGTTTGTTATGAGATGTGATTGATCATTGCATATGTTATTGGGTAGGATGATATGAGACTCCCTGATAGGCGGAGGTTCTCCCACATGAGCGCATGGCATGCGCAGGATTGATGCATGATTGGATTGTATGACTCATGCATCTTGCATTGTTTTGTGATTAGTGTATGTCCTAGTGACATCAGAGTCGTAGCCTCCACAATCGTATCGTGGATGGCCAGATGGGACACTGGAAATCTGTTCGAGCATCGAGCTACTATAGATGGCCCTGGGTTAAAATCCCTAAACACCCTCTTGGTACCAGAGGATACTCCAACGTCTAAACCGAATGGGTAGATGAACATTGAGTGCCGATTTTCAAACGGTTGCGCTCTCCACTGTGTCGTGGTTGGTTGGAAGGGGTGGTGGCCTTACTCGCCCGTGCGCAGGAGGCAAAGCTAGGCTAAGTTTGACCAGCTCGCGGAATGGGTCCGCTATCGACTTGCCAGATAGGTATTGGCAGACTATTGGCCAGGCGGATAGTGAGGTTTCTTACGCTCACTTGGACTATGTGGCTAGGGAGAGCGGCAGTTCCATTTGGAGTATAATAGACCCCGGTGATTTTCTAAAGAGTAACCGTACTGATATGTGAACTTATTGAGCAGGAATTGCATACTCATTCATTCATTCATTCACTATCCACTCGGGCTGGTTGTGCATAATTATTTATTACGTGTACCTTCGCATGACAAGGATTTCGGTTGGGCGCGCGACTAACCTGAGATCAGGAGTTTATTACGTTGAGTCTGACTATTTAAATTTAGGTATGGGACTGGTTTGGATAGAAGTCCCTCGTGATGAACCCCGTAGCCTGCGATATTACGTACTATCATCCCGACTTCACACTTCAGCTTAGTCATTTCATTCACATCGCATATTGCATTACATCCGCACACATATGACATTTTGGGTTACTATGTTTCTGCATTTATACGGCCTAGATACGACTGGCGGTATTTGTGAACTCATTAGGATTTGTATATTACATTGCATCATCGGTATCTGATAATTAGCTTGTTGTCTTCGTATTGCATATTCGATCTACATTGCTTCATCAGTATATTATATTGTTTTTATTATATTTTGCATCGCAGAGCATGGGTGAGACTGATGGTATTTATGGGCCTATCACCATGTTTTCATATTACTCTGATTTCGTATGATTTATGATCTTGCCAGTGTTTCTGATATCGTATGATTATGGGTTTACCAGTATTTCCGCTTACTCTGATTACTCTGTTATTGCTTACTTGACACTTACCTCGTGCACACACTTTCACCACCCACTAAGCTTTCTATAAGCTTATGCATGATAGATGCGTGCAGGTGGCGTTAGGTTGCAGCAGCATTGAGCTTGGAGCATGTAGCGGACCTCTGAAGCTTTGATTATATATATATATATATATATATATATATATATATATATATATATATATATATATATATATATATATATATATATCTCTTTTTGCATTGTATTCAAACGATTATTAGTGGATATATGATGATGATGTTTCCTTTATGATTTGGATAATCTTGTGGTTATGCTCATTACGAGATAAATGTACACTGAAAAATCATCTTTGTAGGATCTCAGGATCGGAATCTGGCATATGTACGCCGGGAGCCGAGAATGGGGTACTACGGAGGCTGTCAGCACCGAATTCAGCGATCGGGATTCCTGTGAATCCGATTTCTGGGTTTGGGGCGTGACAGCCCCATCTATGGATGTGGGCCACCAAGGAAGGAGTTGGAGGGCATGAGAAATACATACATCAAGTGGGGTCCATCCAAGTGGGCCACACGGCCACACCATCACACACAAATAAAAAGAAATGAAGAGAGGGAGAGAAAGAGAAAGAGAGAGATCGAGGGACACACGTGCATGGAGGGACCCCGACACTATGGGCCCTCCCTTTCATACATCCAATCATACATCAATGGGTCTCATTGCATATGGGCCCTTCAAATGAAAGATCAACGGTGGAGATCCCTCTCCACCCAAAATGAACGGTCTATATGACCTCTTTCATGCAAGGAAATGTAAACATCATGATGGGGTCCATGGAGAATGGCCCCATCATGGAATGATATGGATAATCAAGGTGGGCTATCAGCCACATCTTATGGTCCGAAGTGAGATCCACACCATTGATCGGTGGGCCTCACTTAGGCCATCATAAAAAAAACCAAGTAAACTACCTTATAGAAGCACCAACCTTATGATCTACTCGGTCCGTTGGAACGCCTATCTCCTAGAGCTTCACTTTGATGGTGGAGATGGGAGATGGATGGCTAGGATAGAGGTTTTGAAAGGGGATAGTGGGCCAAACACATGCACACTTTCTCTTGGGAAAACATTGGACGTGTGATGCTCTTGGTTGCTTGAGAAGTGAGATGAGAAATGAGAAAGAGAGAGAGAGAGAGAGAGAGAGAGAGAGAGAGAGAGTTTGTAAGAGGGATGTGAGGTGAGTGATGGAGTGATGTGAGTGGTACTTGACATGTAAGGTGGTGTAAGAGAGAGAGGGAGAGAGTTGACTTTAGATAAGGGTGATGTAAGAGAGGTATGGTTGCTTGTACTTGACATAAAGTGATTAATGGATGATTGATTGATGGGATTGATTTGACACTTTATAGAGATTCTCTTGAGAATACAAATGCGCGGCGTTTTTTCGAAATAAACGCTAGCTCACATCTCTTAGTCAGAGTATCGGATCGGTACATGAGTTGCAGCGTTGGAACCGCAGCGATAATGCGGTCGCAATGATACAAGTCTCGGATTAAGCCGACTCAAATGTATAGGATACGAGTTACGGTCGTGCGCAACGTCGACTACAGGTCCGGATTGTCGGAATTGACGAGAAGGATCGCGAGAAGCAACGGAACAGTATGGATTAGGATACGGGTCTTACAAATGTGTCATTGGCAAACAACATTGGGCTCCTTTTCCAAAAATGCAGGTAAGGCGAGCCACAAAGGTGTTGGCACTGGTCTATTCCGATATATGTGGGCCTATAAATCCATCATCCAATAGTGGTAAAACGTATTTCATTACCTTCACTGACGACTATAATCGAAAAACATCAGTCTATTTTTTGCAAGAAAAATCTAAAGGTCTCTTAGTCTTTAAAAATGTCAAGGCTCATGTTGAAAAAGAAGTTGGGCAAGCTATTAAAACTCATCGAACAGATCGTTGTAGAGAATATAACTCATAGAAATTTATAAATTTTTGTGAGACACATGGAATCCAAAGATAGCTTACAGCATCCTACACCCCACAGCAAAACGAGGTTGCGGAGAGAGAATTGTA
This sequence comes from Magnolia kwangsiensis, assembly GCA_037074715.1. NCBI lineage: Eukaryota > Viridiplantae > Streptophyta > Magnoliopsida > Magnoliales > Magnoliaceae > Magnolia > Magnolia kwangsiensis. The sequence goes on along the minus strand of CM073571.1, from coordinate 188,009,676 downwards.
CGACCCTAAACATGGTGTGAAGTATGCTACATAGAAGTTCTCTTCCTAAAAGTTTCTGTCTTGATACAATCTTGTGAAGTGTTCATCTCTTACACAAAAGTCCTACCATCGTTGTCCAAAATGTGACACCTGAAGAAGCATGGAGTGGCACAAGACCAAGTGTTGATCACCTGTAGATTTGGGGGTGTATTGCATATGCACATGTTCCAGACAAGAAAAGGAAGAAACTTGCTGATAAATGAGAAAAATGTGTTTTTCTTGGGGTAAGTGAACATTCAAAGGCTTATAAGTTGTATAATCCCATCACCAGGAAGATCGTCATCAGTCGTAATGTAATCTTTGATGAAGAGAAGAATTGGACAGCAGCCCTCAATGGTCTAGACCAGAACATTCTTGTGAGCTTTGATGATGATGAAGTAGAAAGGCCACCACAATCCACTATTGGTGACCAGCAACCACTACATTCTAGCCCTGCAAGTCAACCAAAAGGAATATCTAAAGATCATTCCATTACATCCCGACCTCAACGCACCTTAACAAGACCAACATGGATACAAGATTATGAGGTAAGTGGACTTGATCATTTAGATGATCCACTTATACATTTTGCTCTATTTATGGATTGCGATTCTGTTACATTTCAAGATGTTGTTAAAAACTCAAAATGACAAAAAGCTATGGATGAAGAACTAGCAGCCATTGAAAAAAATAACACCCAGGAATTGACAAATCTTTCTAAGGGACAAAAATCGATTGGTGTTAAGTGGATCTACAAAACAAAGCTGAATGAGGAGAAAAAAGTTGATAAGTACAAAGCTCGCCTAGTTGTAAAAGGTTATAAGCAAGAATTTGGTATTGACTATAAGGAGGTTTTTGCTCCAGCTGTAAGGCATGATACCTTTCGGTTGATACTTGCATTGGTAGCACAAAACTCATGGCCCATCTTTCAGTTAGATGTCAAATCTGCTTTCCTACAGGGTGATTTGTAAGAATAAGTATATGTTGATCAGCCTTCGGGATATGTGCAACAAGGAAATGTGAAGAAGGTGTACAATTTAAGAAAAGCTCTTTATGGGCTAAAACAAGCACCACGAGCTTGGTATAGTCGCATAGCTTCATATTTTTCAAAAACAAGCTTTTAACAATGCCCATATGAGCATACTTTATTTCTTAAATCTATATCTGCTGGTAAGTTTCTAATAGTATGCTTATATGTTAATGATTTAATTTACACTAGAAATGATAGTTCCATGTTTGATGATTTCAAACAGTTAATGATGACTGAATTTGATATGACTAATCTTGGACTAATGCACTACTTCCTTGGCATTGAAGTAACACAAACTTCTACTGTAATCTTTATTTAACAGAAGAAATATGTTCAAGAAATTTTGAACATGTTTCAAATGGCGAATTGTAATTTAGTTGGTACACCAATTGAATTTGACCTGAAGCTTTTCAAAAACCATGAAGGAAAGAAGGTTGACAGTACAATATACAAGCAAATCATGGAGAGTCTTATGTATTTGACTACAACAAGGTCAGACATAATGCACACTGTTAGTCTCATTGGTAGATACATGGAACATCATATAGAGTTGCATCTCCTTGTTGCCAAAAGAATCTTCCGGTACTTGTATGGGACAATTGATTTTGGCATACTCTATAAGAAGGGAGAAAAACCTGATTTATTTAGCTTCACCGATAGTGATTATACAAGTGAACCGAATGATAGAAGTACTTCAGGTTTTGTCTTCATGATGGGATCAGGTGCAATCATTAAAGAAGTAGCAAATTGTTACTTTGTCCACTACCGAAGATGAATTCGTTGCTGCTGCGTCATGTGCATGTCAAGAAATCTGGTTGAGGAGACTACTTGAAGAATTACACTGTCATCAACAAGGCCCCACTCAGGTCTACTATGAAGTAGTTCAACAATCAAACTCTAAAAAAATCCTATCCTACAAGGAAGAAGTAAACATATTGATGTGCGGTCACTACAAGAAAAGGGGGTTTTAGCCTCGATTCAAAACGGTGGCTAAAAAGGTTAAAAACTGAGGCTAAAGCCTTTAGCCTCAGTTATCCAAACCGAGGTTGAAACCGCTGTAGCTAAAGGCTTTAGCCTCGGTTTTAGCAACCGAGGCTAAAATGACTTTTATAACCTCAGTTCTTCAAGTGAGGCTAAAAACCTTTTTAGCTTCAATTTTCTCAAAATGAGGCTAAATCAAAATTTTAGCCTCCATTATTTTCAACTGAGACTAAATTCAAATTTTAGCCTCAATTGCCTCCAACTGAAGCTAAATCTATTTTTAACCTCGGTTCTTAACAACCGAGGCTAAACCCTTTAACCATGGGAGTTGTAGTCTCAGTTTAGGTAACTGAGGCAAAACTGAGACTAAAGATAAATTTAGCCTTTGTTGGCATCAACTGAGGCTAAATTCAATTTTTAACATCATTCTGCCCAAAGCAAAAGCCGATAAAGATAGAGTCTAGCTCACCATATAAAGTGAAAGTATATCACTAAAGAGAAATCAAAACTATAAAACACTAATAAACCACATACCACATTGGAATCAATGGCTTCAGAAGAAGGATCTACTTTCAGATTATGGACAATACCAGTTAAGGCAATGTCTGCCCGATATCCTTTGGAAACAACAAAGATGGAAGATCACCAAAACTTTTACTGTTTGCTTTTAATCAGTCAACATCAGTCAAAGGAAGATGCTGAAACAGGACTCAAACAATACAACAGAAGTCTGACCACCAAACAACAGATTGTCTGTATCATCAACAACTCCCATAAAAGGAGAAAAGAAAAAGGCCATACAGATGAAATGACCCCAAGATGTCTACACGCACAGTGCCTCTCTCAACTCTGCTCTTTTCAGTTAATGACAGCAGCAACTCTACTTGAAAATTCCATAACCTCTATCACTTAAACAGGACAGCAGGAGGAAAAAAGAAATGAAAATCAGAATTTGATATATTACAATAGAACAACAAAATATGACATCATAAACCAAGTTGTGAGTTATACAACAGCCACCAACCCAACTCTATGAATTGGATCAGCAACAAACTGAGAATTGCAGCAAAAACTAAAGCTGAATTCAGATGTTCCACATGAACTGGCAGAACGAATAATCAACCATTGTCTGCATGTGTTATCTAAGTTGGTGCAGAAAACAGAGACACCATCATGTGGGTTTCATTTTCCCCCTTTTTTTATCCCAAATAGGGTATCAGATGCATCTCAGGCCAGACCAAAAAAAATTATCCAATATCAATTTGCACAGTAAAAGTATCCAGCCCACACCACATGGCAATGAACACCCAAACAAGCCCCAAAACACAATAAACAAAGTTAATGGAAATATTCCATCACCCAGGATAACAAATATTTGAGATTCTTTTAGTTGAATACAAAGGAAAAGAGCCATTCCCAATGGAAAAGAGGGCCGTCCATTACTGAAAAGAATGGACAAGTAGGACGACAAGTGCAGGACTATCAGAACTAGCAACTAGCAAGTCAAAGTTAACAGAAATATTCCATGACCCTGGATAACAAATATTTGTGATTCTTTTAGTTGAATACAAAAGCAAAGAGCCATTCCCAATGGAAAAGAGGGCCATCCATTACTAAAAAGAATGGACAAGTAGGACAACAAGTCCAAGACTATCAGAACTAGCAACCAGCAAATCCTAATTTTCCACTGGTGAGAAACTCATGAAATAGGGAATCAGAACCTTGCTCTTCCATATGAAAGAACAGAAAACTTGAACTCACCGCAGTGCAGTGAAGACTGGGCGAGTATTGGAGAAGTCGTGAAGCAAGATCGATCGCTTCTGGAGGCATTCGTTTATGGAAAACCTGAAACAAAGAACTTGATAGTAAGAAAAGGATAACTGATAATATCCAAAGGTAATAAATAAATAAATAAAGGCAGATATCTTAGGATGATTTTGTGAAAAGCCACATAGCTGCTCTAGTTAACTATCACCTGATGGAAAAAACAAATAAAAATTAACTATTTTAAGCATGGAAGAACGCATAAATTATGATATAGAACAACACCCAATCGCAAAAGGGTTCAAAGCCTCAGATCAAGTACAGTAAATTACTAAGATTTTCATAGAAGAGAATTAAACCATAGGTTCGGCATGACCAACATTTTCCTGCTCTTAAAAGTTTATATAGCATTTCCTGCGGCATATAAAAATGCAATACAAAAGTTTACATAGAAGCATCCACACCATAAGGAATGTTAATATTTCAACCAAGAAAAATAGAAGTTCTATGTAATTAATTAACCATCACCATGCAAAACTCAAATTTTCAGATTCTTTTCATAATACTAGATATAAGGGGTTCCTTTTGCTCTATGAACAGGAGTTACCAATGAAATTAAAGAAACTCATGCATTTAATTACCTTGTGCCAAGGGCAAGCTTTTATCTGAGGAAACCTAAAATTAGTATAATTAGGATAAACAAATTTCTATTTGAATGTGAGTAGAAATGAGATCATTTTAGAGAGAAATTTGATATTTTAATAATATAACTGTTGGATGCTTTGACAACATTTGTATTTTATAATACTTTTACTGTAAGTATCTACACCATGTCTTTTAGATTTGGATCAACTCGTTTGGTCTCGAGTCAAGTCACGACAGTGGGCCACATAGGCACAGATTAGGTACCAAATAGGAAAATTTTCTGTTTGTAATAAATAGGAAGCTCAATCTTATGATTATGTACTTTTAACTGAAGTGATTAACTGAATGGCCTGGCATAACAATGTCTAAAAGTACCTCCCATGCTCTAGATACAAACGAGACAAATAACAAAGAAACAAGATGAAAGATAAAATACATCCGAGCACAGTAGGTACAGAAACTCAATGCATTAACTATCGACAAGAACTAAGTTTGTGAATAAAGATCCAATGCAAATAAAGATCCAAGATGTGCCTGTATATCAAACGACATCCACACTCTGAGTTTCAGTAATCCTAAAAGAGCATCCCATTACACAATTAAAAGATAGAATCTCTGTATGATAGAGATTGTGTAAGGGTGGCAGTGAGATCACAACTCTCATGGGAGAAATAAACCTCAATACTTAGTTCATCACAGATAAATTACAGACATGTCCAGCATCAGAAGCCCGACGATCCATACCTCCTCTAGTCACCATTAATTAAACCAGCACAAAAGAAAAAACACATTTGCAGAACCTTAACCAAAATTCATCATAGAAGACTTACAAAATGTTATATAGTACCTCTCCAATGGTTGTATCCTTCTTTACCCTGCGAAAGAGCCTCACACAGAACAAAGTATTTACTGCAGTGGAAACACATTCAGAATGATGAAGCTGCTTTCTTATGTTTCAATTTGATGCTTTCCATCATAGAAGACTTGCAAGATCTGACAAGCAAAGATACTACCAAAAGACTATCAAGTTAAATTTAATATCTGGAGCAATTAACAAACAGTTGTCAGATAACGATCACAAACACACTTATTGGTAATGTGGAAGAGATTGTATAGCATCAACTATTACTGACATGAATGTCTTTGACAGAGCAAGAGCCATATGATCTACCCTTACCTGCAATGATTTCCAAAACATTGAGATCCAGCAAGATAAGAATAATTTGGGGCAATGAGATAGATTTATTGGAAAAACATTTAACATGTTTGGACCATAACTAAGCAACATTTTTTTTAAGAAATGACGATTTTTTTTTTTAAAGGGCAAATGGAAATAATTTATTGGCAAAGAGAAAGGAAAAAATGATGATGATGAATCATTACATAATTACAAAAGGTTAAGCTGCCCAAGCATTAAGCAAGCCCAAACATTACAGTAAAAAGATTTTTATAGACTTAGGCCACTCAACAACATTTGACTTTGCTCTTTTGAACCTCATTAGGAAGCGGTTTCAGAAAGACCTATTTTTCAGTTTAGCCCATATTAATCATAATCCCGTAAATAAGGAGAGGCACCATATTCCTTTCGCTTACATACCTCCTCCCAGATAACCAAGTGAAATTTTCTTTTAGTCTCTGACCCCTTGTCAGAGGTCCCAGCTAAGCAAGTGGCTTACAGACCTCTGCATCAAACTATTCTGAAATCATTCGCTCAAATGTCCCAAGGTAAAGGCAGAATGTTATAATTTCAAATACAAAGTCAATGCTACTGAATCATGACATATATCTGCAATTGTCTGAATTTTTTAATCTATCTGAGATGATCTGTACAATTTCAGAGCATTTCACCAATTTGAAGCTTTAAATTCCACCTAATATACATATATAAGGACTGAATCACTTACAACATCCATTTCTTGTTTTATTAGTAATTCACTTGCTGGACTTACTAGCTGAGCAGATGGTGCCTTCCCTGCTGACAAGTCCCATAGCTCAGCCTCTAGCATCTCAATTGCACTCCTGGGACGAAATGGAAAAGATAAGCATCAGATCAAAGACTACTCTCCTCTTAAAGCAATAGAGTGCATGACCTAAGGAGGAAAAAAAAAAAAAACCCAAGACATCTCAAAAGCATAATGATTAATCATAAAAACTTCATGTTAGTAAAAATTATGCATTCACAAAAGACATCGCAACAAGCATGTTGTTTACAATGTTCAACTTTGAAACACGAACCAAAGTCGACATGGGAAACAAAAGTAGGAAATGCCAAATGAAATAACAGAAATTTTTGCGATGAGCAGCAGATTTGGTTGATATATTTCTGATATGATATTCACCACTAGATTAGCTGACAATTTCATAGGTTCTATAACCATATTTTGCAACAGAACAATCTAAAATTATCTATTCACCTATCACGAGATGAAACAAGTAGTTCTTCTCAAATGATCTATTAGACTGCGAAAAAGAATCCTTTGTATAAAAGAATTTCACTGAAATGGGTGAAACTTATCAGAACTAAAAATTTAAACAACAGGTCATAACTTCGGATATGGCACTAAAAAAGCAAGATGCAATGAAAAGTTTGCTAATATGAATTTCACTGAAACATGTTATACACAAGGAAGCATTCATCATTTATTTTAGTCAACCATGAAAAGTAGCTACAATACAAGCAAATCTATGGATCTACCCAGCCAGTGAAAAGAAGCAATTCTCTTTTCATCTTTATAATCTCATAAGTCATAACAAAGGAAGTCAAGGAATGATGGAACAAATATCATGGACCAATGGAAATACCTGTGTTATGGATACCGCATCCCACTTATTATATGTTCCACTGCTATTCTCTGTCCAATCCCCAAAATCCATCCTGGAATTGATCAAACTCAAATCATTAAGAGCATGATAAGAGATGAACGCATTCGGGATGCAGAACATGAAATCAATCCATACACAATGAGAAGAGAACCATGATCTAAACCGATGCACAACTCTGATGTTTTTTTACCATTCTAACCATCCATTCAGTGAGACCCAAACAACATCGAAACTAATACATACTGCAGGACTCAAGCCCATGACAACTCAGATACTGTATCCAATGCGCTGGTCGCCTCATCCAAGAGCAGGATTGCTGGGTTCTTTAGTATCACTCAGGCTAGAGCGATCCTTTGCTTATGTACACCCGATAGCTGGGTCCCTCTCTCTCCACAGTATGTTTCATAACCATCCTTCATGGAGCTGCAACCAGCATTGACCAAGAACACAAAAAACATGGTCATGAACAAATTGCAATCATGATGATTCTCTAACGACCAACTCCAATCTATTGATTTGGATCAGGAAGGGATGTCTTTTGCTTAATATCTGATGCATTGCTATTTATGAGGTTGATCTGATCCATTTCATCCTTTGGGTCTTGTACATAAATGCAACAATAGTAATGCTTTTCTTGTTCTTTCTTTTTTCAACAATAGGAATGCTAATATGCAGGTCAATGCATCAAATTTCTACGCAGCTCCCTCCTCATGGTACATGTTGCAAACACACAAGGGAATTGGTACTCTGGGAACTGTCATACACTGTGATGCCTTACAGCAGAGCGGGTTCTGAGGAGTTACAAGTTGGACCTCTAAGAAAGAATATAAATGATGCCATTAAAATATAAATTAAATAAGATTAACAAAGAAATAAGTTGAGTTCCAACCATAAAGAGAACAATCAATACAGAGTATACAGTTAATGCAACAGTTACCTAAGGATAGCCTGTCATGCTTAAAAGGCTAAATAGATCACCATACAAAAATTATAATAACTTCAAATAAAACGAAAGCTAAAACATTGTGCTTATGATTAGTAAAGTCATTCATAGAAAGTAACTTAAAACTAATAATGAAGAATAGCACATTGAGCATGCACTGTTCATTTAACTCCCCACAGAATCCGACTCCAATCTCATAAAATATCAGCACATTCAACCTTGAAATTTGAAAGAGGGAAACAATTCAAAACTTTGGAGAATAGAATTTGAATATAACATGACAACCTAATAATCAATCTGGCATGTTTAGCTAACCATCAGACAGGCTACAACCATCTGATTGTCTGCAGTATACAGTTCCACCTTTTCCACTCCAAATCTTAGTTGCAGGATCCTTAGTTACAGGAATCCGAAGATGCCTAACAACTGTTTATGAGTTGCACTGAAACAAGTTGCAAATCTGCCTTTTCTGAAATGCATTTCAAATGGCCCAGGGTGTTTCCAGCTACCATGGTCAAGATGAACTATTTCACATGTGTAGGTTACAACTACCATGAAGAAACATGTTTTCCTGAATGGTGTGGATCTATTACTAAAAAAAGGAAATTGTTTAGATCTGTTTTCAGCAAACTCGCAATTTCTGCAAGATGAACAGACACTCTCAGCCAGCAAACTACGCAATACTTGGCCATGTGTTTTCTTATTTTACAATACTTACAGCAGACAACTGTTTTAATTTTTCTCTACAATTGCTAATATTTTTAATTTATAAATTACTGCATATAGAGACAAGTTAGGTTGTAGCTTTGAGTCAACACAACCCATGGGTTTTAAATCCATGGGTTTTAAATCTCATTTTCCTCACAACAATCCAGGTACCCGTGATAACTTTAATTATTCAATACTTGAAATGTTATTCAAAATAAATACTTAATTTTTAAGCATATGGTTGAGAAACCAGGAACTCGACTAATGAGGAGTTAACAAAAAAGGACGATCGCAGCTCATGATTTTGACATAAACCATTTTTCACCTTACACACCCTCTCGTGCTCCCTCCCCCAAGTTATACCTAACACAAACCCAACCCAAAAATAGAGGGGTTGGGGGTGGATCACCTTAGTCAGTATGAATTTTATATCTAGGCTTGGGCTAAAACCTGACCCAGTCCATATACTAATGAATTGGGTCTGGGCTAAAATCTAGACCTGACTATTTAATGGGTCAGATTTCGCTCTACCTTTTGTGACCCATTTCCACCCTTAATGTTATACATGTTACTTAGAACGTTAACAAAAAATGATTTTAATATACATACAAATTTTAAAAAATGTCAAAGATATCAATTAAGTATCAAATGGGTATTTGTATTAACTACTGAGAGGACATGTATGGTTGGAATGCTCTGGAGATGGATTTAAAAGAAAGAAAGAAAGAAAGAAAAGATGGGCCGGCACATCCATTTCCTTTTGAGAACTGATTACATATAGGCAAGTACCACACCTGTCAGCAAAGAAGAAGAAGAAGAAGAAGGCTGGCCTGTACATCAGGTGGGCCATGTGCCTCAAAATGCATATACATGCTTTCCAACAAACTCACAGGCTCTAATCCAGAATGTAAACACCATAAGAGAATCATAGAGTTCTAGATTTCATAACAAATTGTACCGTTGGATGACATAACTGCACAAATCAACGAATTTAGCTGCTAAAACATGCTGATCTGTTCATTCCACATATGAAGTCTCAGGTGCACACCCATTTCATACATCTATGGAGTCCCTACTGATTTAATCTACCACTAGTCAAATGAAATCATGAAAACAGGCAGATCAACAACAGAGCACCTCATAAGGGCCTGTTTGGATGCCTGTAAGTTTTTTTAAGTTGTAAGTGACTTACATGTAAGTCACTTACAGGTGAAAGTTACTTACAGGTAACCTGTTTGGATGTAAGTTGTAAGTCACTTACAGGTAAGTTAGTTTTTCTGTTTGGATAGCCTGTAAGTTACTTACAGGTAAAAAGCTATATATTCACATCGAGCAGAGCTTGAATTGGGGAATCGTTCTAAAATGTTATAATCATATAAAAAAAAACATAGGATCAAATATGCTATTTTGTTAAGCCCATCAAGATGAATATTTGAGATAATTATTAAGCTAAACCAATCATCAAGTGGGCTATAAAAGTGGGCCCACGAATTCAAAATATCTATAATATGGAGTAATAACTCAATTTAAGCATTGAGAATAAACTTAAAAACATTAATAGAAAATCTAATAATTACACATGGCCGAGTTATCAAACAATCCGAATCGTCCAAATAGTGGGAATCGTTATAGATGTTCTTGATTATCAGACTCTTCAGACGTATATATCTTTCAATAATCTTTATTTTACAGAAATTAATGTTGACCATTAACTGTTTTTTGCCAACCTTCGATTTGAATTCCATCGTTTAATGTCTAGGATCATCAGATCTATGTGTATCTCGAGTAAAATTCCATCCACAGTGGTTCCCATTATATGGACAATCCTGATTTAAAGATATCCCTGCCACGTGTAATACAGAAATATGGGCCTATCATCTCACGTATCTTCCGGCTCTACGGTATCATTTCCCCCCACTCAAGCAGGCCGGCTCGGGTTGGAGGTTAGAATTCTACGCACCCGGTACACATTAGCATCTCCTCCCTCTGCCCCGATTTCAAATCGAATACGCCAATCGGAAAAAAACGTGGGCCCCTGTCTCTTGCATTTCTCTTTCCTCCATCCATCCCTACAAAATTCAAGAGCGGAGAGAGAGAGAGAGAGAGAGAGAGAGAGAGAGAGAGAGAGAGAGAGAGAGAGAGAGAGAGAGAGAGAGAGAGAATGAGAAATGGAGCTGGAGTGTGCTATGTACGCCAACTGCTTGCTCTTAGGCCTGGATCCCTCCATCATCGGCATCGGCAGCAGCAACGGAACTCCTCGCGTCGGCCTTTTCCGACATTCAAACCCTACGATGGGAGAGCAGCTCCTTTATTTCATCCTATCAGCTATAATGGTGGTTGGTGGGTTGGTGTGTTTCTCCCTCTTCCCCTCTTTTTAAAAATATGACCGTTGAGCCTGTAAGTGACTTCCCACCCCCCTCGCCCTGCAGTTTTTTGGTAGATTTGCCTGTAAGTGACTTACAGGTTGTAAGTCACTTACAGGTGATTTTTCTCCCCCAAACACCTGTAAGTGACTTCCCACTTACCCAACTTACAGGCATCCAAACAGGCCCTAAAGATCATCAAGAAACGAAAACAATGAAAAAAATATTCAATACAATCCGATCGGAATGTACATTACCACAAATAGCAACTCTAAAACCAAATTCGGACCCGAATGTCAGATAATCGCAAAAGAAGCCCTAGATTCGAGATTCCAAGTCCGGATCTGACCTTTTCAACAGACTTTCGACCTCTTCGTCCGTCATCTGCCCTCCAAAGAGAACTCTACCGATTCCTCCAGCCGGCTGAAAAAGATCCAGAAAATCAAACCCTAAGTCGCCGGAAAATTGACATAATCGGCGAGAAAAAGCCCGAATCTGGTCGGGAAAAAGACGTACCTGGTGCGTACGGATCGTCGGACGCGATCCCGGAGTCGAAGAGTCGAGGGAGAGGGAATCGAGAGAGGGATTTTCAGACCATGTGAGGAGATCTGCTGTAGATGTGTGGGGTTTTCGGACGGGACTGTTTCTCTGCATTTTCGCTCTCTTTTTTCTCTTAAGATAGAGAGAAAGGGTTTGAGAAGACGATGGTGAGAACGATACATATACAACAGTGTGGAGGATATCAGGATCTGAGGATACTACTCGAAATTACTTCGATGCTCTTCGCTGCCCTCCCTGCTCCCTGAGTTAGGGAAAAAGCCTCCATCCGCGCCTAAGGAATTTATATATTAGACTTTTAGCCTCGTATCATATGCAACCGAGGCTAAAACCCAGTCTGTAATCTTTCTTTCGTCCATCCGATTTCATTTAAATTTTCTTTTTTTTTTCAGTATTTTCAATTATTTAAAATTTTTTAATTTTTTAAAAAATTTCATTTTTTTTCAAGATTTTTAAATTTAAAATTCCTTTATTAAAAAAAAATCAAAAATTTTCAAAATTCTTAATTTTTTAAAAATTCTCAATTAAAAAAAAAAATCATACTTTTTCATAATTATTATTTTTTTATTCTTAATTTTTCAAAAAAAAAATTCTTAATTTTTTAAAAGTTCTCAAAATTTTAAAAAATTCTTAGTTCTTAAAAAATTCAAAATTCAAATCTTTTTCAAAACTCTCAATTTTGTTTTTCAAAATTCTCAATTTTTTCCCAATTATCTCCATGTTTTTTTCAAAATTCTCAATTTTTTCACAATTGTCAAAAATTTTAAAAATTATTAATTCTTTCAATATTCTCAATTTTTTTTAATATTTTTAATTATAGACTTTCGACCTCAGTTCTTATGCAAAAAGGGCTAAAAAGTAGACTTTTAGCCACAATTCCCATATAACTAAGGCTAAATAGTAGAGTTCATTTTTAAGTTATCAAGCCCTCTACTTTCTTTTGACCTTTTTCACTTCTTTTATATGTATAATATCCTCTACTTGACCATGTGAAAAGCTTGCTTGGGTATTCCTTTTTAGTGATCTAAACCGTTAATCTAGTGAGATCTACTATGGATGGAACATGATTCAAAATTATCTTTGATGGGACAATCCTGATCTTAATTTGATATGAGAATAGACGGTTAAGAAAAGAAGCATAGTAATGATCCGCATTCAAAGGTAAAGGACAGATTGGTGGTTAGGATTTTCTTATGTGGAATTTTTTGGGCATGATCCATCCACGGGTTTCCAAATCACACAAATGGTCTCGATTGCTGGATTGCAGACCCCACTTGTACAAAATGAATACCCAAGAAAACCATCATAAATAATTCTTATTTTTTAGTAAAAAATTTTAAGAATTTGCATTTTCCCAAACAATGCTCTTACAATTTGGTGAACATTGTAGGTGAACATTTCTCATGCTATTATGGACATAAACAGTAGGTTTTGCTAACACGTTTTCTCATGTACGCGTGTGCAAATTTTAGATCATGAAGACAATCCCATGATAAGGCCCTTGAAGATCATTTCCTAAGATAAGACTGGGACAGTCATTGATCATGTTCTTATTAATAAGATGATACAAGTAGATTAAGTTAAATATTATTTTCAATAATTGAGGCAAAATGGCAAACTTTTAGCCTCAGTTGCTCACTAACCGTGGCAAAAGGGTAAACTTTTAGCCTCAATTACTCACTAACTGAGGCAAAAGGGCAGACTTTTAGCCTCAGTTGCTAACCAACCGAGGCAAAAGGATAGACTTTTGGCCGCAGTTGCTCACCAACCGAGGCAAAAGGGCAGACTTTTAGCCTCAGTTTCTCACCAACCGAGGCAAAAGGGTAGACTTTTAACCTTAGTTGCTCACCAACCAAGGAAAAAAGACAGACTTTTGGCCTCAGTTTCTCACTAACAGACACAAAAGGGTAGACTTTTGGCCTTAGTTTTCAACAACCGAGGCAAAAGGGCAGACTTTTGGCCTCAGTTGCTTACCAACCGAGGTAAAAGGGTAGGCTTTTGGCCTCAGTTTCTCACCAACTAAGGCAAAAGGATAGGCTTTTAGCCTTAGTTTTCAACAACTGAGGCAAAAGGGTAGACTTTTAGTCTCAGTTACTCACCAACCGAGGCAAAAGGGCAGACTTTTAGCCTCAATTGCTCACCAACCGAGGCAAAAGGGAAGACTTTTGGCCTCAACTTCTCACCAACCGAGGCAAAAGGGCATACTTTTAGCCTCAGTTTCTCAACAACTGAGGAAAAAAGGCAGACTTTTGGCCTCAGTTGCTCACCAACCGAGGCAAAAGGGCAGACTTTTGGCCTCAGTTGTTCACCAACCGAGGTAAAAGGACAGACTTTCAGCCTCAGTTTTCAACAACCAAGGCAAAAGGGCAGACTTTTAACCTCAGTTGCTCACTAACCGAGGCAAAAGGGCAGACTTTTGGCCTCAGTTTCTCACCAACCGAAGCAAAAGGACAAACTTTTAGCCTCAGTTTCTCACCAACTGAGGCAAAAGGACAGACTTTTAACCTTAGTTTTCAACAACCGAGGCAAAAGGGCAGACTTTTGGCCTCAGTTGTTCACCAACTGAGGCAAAAGGGCAGACCTTTAGCCTCAGTTTCTCACCAACCGAGGTAAAAGGGCAGACTTTTAGCTTCAGTTTCTCACCAATCGAGGTAAAAGGGCAGACTTTTAGCCTCAGTTTCTCAATAACCGAGGCAAAAAGGCAAACTTTTAGCCTCAGTTGCTCACCAATTGAGGCAAAAGGGTAGACTTTTGGCCTCAATTTCTCATCAACTGAGGCAAAAAGTGAATTTTTAACCTCAGTTCCTTTACAACCGAGGCTAAAAACCATATTTAGCCTCTCTTTTTTGAACCGAGGCTAAAAAATTGAGGCTAAAGGCCTACTTTCTTGTAGTGGGTATCATTTTCTACGTGATCTCACAAAGGATGGAACCATTGATCTGATCTTTTACAAAAGTGAGGATCAAGTTGCAGATATTTTAACCAAACCCCTTAAGTTGGAGACATTAGTGAAACTGTGAAGATCATTTGATGTTTGTTCAATGGAGAATTTAGTTTAAGGGAGGGAGCTGCAAGGTTACTTAGTGACACACAAGCTGGGAGGGACTAATTGCCAAAGGGGATGGGCCGGTGAAATACCTGTAGTACCTTTTTTGTAAACTAATTGTCTATAGAGCACTCAGTTTAAGGGAGGGTGTTAAGAGTTTAATTTGAACAAGTCGTTGTTTGTCCTAGTCTTTAGGAGACTGTTATGTCCTATTCTTTAGGAGTCTGTTATTTGGCGTAGGAGCAACGCCCCTTATTTCATGCATTGGTAATCCATGTACTCTATTCTATTTGAGCTCCTGATGGCTATGAATACAGTATCTTATCTCTTAATTAGTTTATCAAGGTGGGCTTTTCAACTCATGTCTTAGATCTGGGATTGGTAGTTTTACAAAGATTGATGGTTAACATTTCTTAGTGGGGAAGTGACCACTGCTAATGGAAGATTTTAACTCAAGATAGATTCCTTCATTCTAATAATTATGAATGGTCTAAATTAGCCTACTAGAGCTTGTGGGTACGATATTTTAAAGTTCGATTAAGGTTTAGGTAGTGGGTTCCAATCTTAGTGTTTGTGGATGTCATATCGCACACCTCTATGGAGTTCAACAAAAAACTTGTATTTTTTTTTTTATTTTTTTTTGAAAAAAAAATGCTTGTAGTCTTCAAAAATCCTTTTGGGATCCTAAATTGTGTTAAGTGGTTTGGATTGATTTCAACTTCATAAGAATGCAATGCAGGGGAGTTCTGGTTTTTACAATGATGCATGATTACTTTCGAGTACTGCAAATCTTCAGTTGCATTCTCTATACATAGAGAGTGGATGGCCAAGATTTTCCTAGAGAAGGACTGTGATATAATAAAATGGCCAATTGGATCACTATTGGATTAGATTTCTAAATGAGGAAGATGCGAAGAATACTTTCGTTTCGAATGCTATTTAGGGATGTTTTAATTTCTTACTCATGCACATACATGTGTATGGTGCTTCACCTTAATCCCACACATGTACATCATTCTGGGTTGGTTGTTGGTCGATTACAACTTATGATCATTAGAGTCCCACCAAGCATGTGATTTAAATAGTTGAAAATAAATTTTAATTCAATCATTTCTAATTGAGCATTTATGAGTGTTGGATATTGGAGATTAGTGGTCAACCATGTAAAGATCACACATTGGTGGTCCTTGAGTTTCTTTTAGGATGTCACGGTGTAGGTGTACGGACTACCATTCAATTGGATGTTTAGATCATGACCTATCAGGCGGAGGGTGCATGATGTGAAGTTTACATGCGATTACATAAACCTTTTTAATGTTCAAAATTGTAGTTCCTGTGGCATTCTTCCTGGAGGGTCTGAGATCTTTAGAAATAGGTCCAGATGGGACCCGATGTGAGTCAAAAGATTCGTTGAGAGTTTTGATCCAGGATTGTAATGATAGTTATTATTATTATTATTTTGAGCGAACTATCAGACAGATACATGAGAAAACTGATGGATGGTAGATTTTGTGATTTAGGTTATGATATTATGATTGGATTACCACAAATAGGTTTTCCAATGAATAGTGTAGGGTAAGATCATGTACACCATAGAAATTTTAGGTGATCAATAGATGTATTTGTAGCTATTGAAATCAGATTGTAACGTTGTAGAATGTTTAGTGATGTATCAAGATGTGATGAAGGGTTTTGATTCAAGGATGATAAGATGTGAATGGCTCAGATTAGATCTTTGTCTATTTTGTAATGTTGTGATGGTCTAGATCATAATCAAGCAGTTGAATAGCTTAATCGGTTCATAAAGATCAAGTGGGTAATGATATATAAGCTTGAAATATCTAGAATGATGTGTATGTGCATATACTTATGAGTTAGATAACAATCTCGACAGATAAAATGAATAGGTCAGAATTACAAATGGATATATACATGAGTAGATGTGATGATGTCAACGTTTGTTTATCATGATCAAGCAATCCAAAAGTGAAGTAGACGGTGAATATTTTTCTCTAGTGATGCATAATCATTTCAACACACTACAATAATTCAGACTTTTTGCAATAAGTCAACTCATTGCTAAAACTTCAAAACTCATCACTAAAAACTTTTTACGATAAATGTTGATCGTCGCCAATTTTGTTGCAAATACAACATCACAAATCCTATTTTATGAAGAAAACGTCAACCTATCAACAATGACTCAATTATTTGCAACGACCTAATAACTTATCGCAAAATATATCTACATACTGCCAAGTTGACACTTCGTCATTGCATATCGTAAAACGTCACTAAATAAGAAACTCGTCGCGAATAAAAACATTTTACGATAAATCATCATCACCGCTAACAACCTCAAACTTGTCACAAAAGTTTTTTTGCGATGAGTGTTACTTATTTGAAACGGGTATTGCTTATCACCAATTATGTTGCAAATACTAATTATTTGCGACGATATGTTATCGTTAAATATCGTTTATTTCCCACGAGTTTACACGTCGCCATTGCATATCGTAAAACGTTGCTAAATATAAAACTTGTCGCAAATAAGGACATTTTGCGATGAGTCATCGTCGTCGTTAACAACCTAAAACTTGATGCAAAAGTTTGTTTGTGATGAGTGTTGCTTGTCGTCAATTTTATTGCAAACACTAATTATTCGTGACGGGTAATTAAGTTGTCGCTAAATATAGTTTATTTGTGATAAGTTTACACATTGTCATTCCACATCGTAAAACGTCACTAAACATGAAACTCATTGCAAATAAAGATGTGTTACGACGAATTCATCATAAAGTTGTCACGAAAGCCTTTGTGACGATGAGTGTTGATCATCACCAATTTCGTCGCAAATACGATGTCACAATTTCTAATTAGTGATAAAAACAACAAGTTGTCGTCAATGAGTTAATTATTTACTACAACTTAATAATTTTTTGTAAAATATTAGTGAAGAGTTGACACGTTGCCATTACATATCACAAAACATGGGTAAACTCGAAAGTTGTCGCTAATAAAGACTTTGTGCTATGAATCTACTCATCACTAAAAATTCCCAACATCGCCAAATACTTTTGTCAATGAGTGTTGGTCATCATGAATTATGTTGATTTATTTATTAGCAATATTTTTTTCTATTTGAACTAAATAATCAAACAAAATAACCGGTATTAATCAATATTCATCATCATCCAGTAAAACATAAAAATAATTTAAAATTTAATTAAAACCAAATTTATAATTATCCAGAATACTAAAAAAAATTTAAAAAATACACGTGTCCAAATTGTCCAATAAAAATTAATAAAAAATAAAAGAAATGTGCGTTGTCGATAATGCGGTGGGGCCTAGAAAGATAATAATAATTTATAGGAAAATCTACAAAATAATTAAAATAAAATATGATTAGTGACTATTTTATACTACTTACATATATAATTTAAATATGATATTCAACGTACCACTGAGGTTCTAATTGGGGTTGTGACATGAGGGTACAAACCATCTCCTCCAATTGAGTCTGTCGTGTTTGTATATCATTTATCATCCCTCGCAAGACCTACACCTCAATCCTAAGCCCATCTAACGTTGCCTCTGCCTGCTCAGTCCTCCTCATAGCCTTATCCACATCAACATGGATACAATGGGTCCATATAGGCACCTCCCCATGCCTCAGATCATGGACGTAGGCAGATCTAGAGTTAAGGGCTAGCTTATTTAGCCCAAACTTGGCCCAATGTTGTTGACCTTAATCTGGGTATTAAAAATAGTCACATAATGACAATAAGGCAGATAAGTCTTAAATAGACCACACCATAGGAAGTAGCGGTGCTAAGGATGCCCACCATTGAATTAAATCTTTTAAGGTTCAACGTATTATTTATTTTCCATTCAACCTATTGATATGGTTATATATAGGTAGATGAAGTGACAAAAGCAAATATCATCTTGAACACCTACCACAACATTATCATGGCCCACTTGCCACAAGAGTCAAATATCATCTTAAACCATTTATATAGTGGGGTCCATTGCAAACATACCTGCCGCAAAAGATAGGAATAACCCAGAAGGTGAACATGAACATAGATCACCGATTGTTGAACCTGGTCGCTGCTTCGACGCCGACTTCTCTTTGCACTGCACCGTTCAAAGCCTCTCCTCTTCTCTACTACAGTTAGATGAATCTCTTTATTCTTAGGAACTGGGAATAACATCCACCCACCCACGCACAACGCAATTCATGTCTATGTTAAACTGCACACAAATTAA
This sequence comes from Magnolia kwangsiensis, assembly GCA_037074715.1. NCBI lineage: Eukaryota > Viridiplantae > Streptophyta > Magnoliopsida > Magnoliales > Magnoliaceae > Magnolia > Magnolia kwangsiensis. Next base: position 187,990,522 of record CM073571.1, on the reverse strand, counting down.
GGGTGGATTTCCTCGGAAGCATTAACAGGACATTCCTGCGTTGAAAATCAAGTGGGCCCTACTATGATGTTTATACAAAATCCACCCCGCCCATTAGTTTTGTGAACTCGTTTTAGGACACATGTCTAAATATGAACTAGATCCAATACTCAAGTGGGCTGAAAATGTGAGGATTGAACGCCAGCGTTGAAATATATGTGGGACCACAAAAGTTTTGAATCAGGGTAATATTTCTGTTCTCGGTTCATTCTAATAGTAATGATATTATGAACGGTATGGATGGCATTTAAACATCACTATCGACCCATGGAGGTTTCAATAGTATACATATTCCTACCCACCTTTTCCTTTAGTGCTGCCCACATGAGTCTTGGATCATGGTCATTTTTGGTCCCATGTCCTAAAATGAGCTCACAAAAAGGATGGACGGGGTGGATTTCACTAAAACATTACGGTGTCCCCACGTAGTTTCCAGTTCAGGAACTTCCTTCCAAAGGCTTGGGCGAGAAATCTGTGTCTTTGTTAGGCGACCTCCCTATTAGGAGGAAACGGATTCGCTGCTCACCCTACCACTAGCCAATGGCTAGTGATTGGTGCTCTTTGGGCCCCAACATGATGTATGTGTCTCATCCATGCCATTCATCCATTTTTTTCGGATAATTTTATGCAATGAAACCAAAACTAAGGTAGATAAAGATCTCAAGTGGGTCATACCGTATTGATTGAACTCTAACCATTAGCAACTCCTTCGGGCTACAAAAGTTTTGGATGAAGCTGATATTTTCTGTTTACCTTCATCCAGGTCTGTATGACCTAATCTATAGCTTCAACGTCAAATAAACATTACAGTGATTCTAGGAGGTTTTAAATGATAGATATTCAATCACTACTGTTTTCCCATGGTGTGGTCCGCCTGAGATTTTGATCAGCCTCATTTAGTGGACAGCGGATAAAAACACATAGATCATGGTGGGGCCCATAGACCACCGACCACTAGCCACCTGGCTAGTGGCAGCATCAATAGCCAAACCGCCTCAATTCAAGCCGATTTATGAAATCGAATTGCGTACTGAGTTACCAAGTATGCTTTTATCATACTGAGTAAACTCAGTTGCGCCTATTGTGGATGTATGTGCGCCATCCATACGTTTTTCCAGCTTATTTTAGTGGTTGAGTCCAAAATATAAGTATGCCCAAATCTCAAGTGAACCACACCACAGGAAAAAGTGGGGATAATGACTTCCACCATTGAAACCATTCTAGGGCCCACGGTGATGTATATTTCTCATCCAACCTGTTCATAAGATCACACAAACATGGATGAAGGAGAAAAAGAATATCAGCTTGATCCAAAACTTATGTAGGCCCCCAAGAAATTTTCAACGGTAGAATTTCAATTCACACTATTCTCGTGGTGAGGATCACTTGAGATTTGGATATACTTCATTTTCGGGTTCAAGCCCTCAAATTATCTGTTAAAATGGATGGATGAAGTAGATAAAATATGTAAATCACGGTGGAGCCCACAGAGTTTACTTCGCACGCTTTAGCCTATTGAGTTACACCATTTGTGATCTGGGAACGGATTGGCTACTCCCCCTGACACCAGCCAATGGCTAGTGGGCGGTGCTCTATGGACCCCACCATGATGTATGTGTTTCATCCATGCCGTTCATCTATTTTTAAATATCATATCAAGAAATGAAAAGAAAAACGAGGTATATACCAATGTTAAATGCACCACATTACACGAAACAGTGATGAATGAGCGTCAAACATTAAAAACATTTTGGGGGCCATAAAAGTTTTGGATCGAGATGATTTTTGTTTTTCCCCTTCATCTAGGACTGTATAACCTAATAAGCAGATTGGATGTCAAATAAACAGTATAGTGGGCCTTAGGAGGATTTTAATGATGGATATTCAATCACTATTATTTTCATGTGGTGTGGTCCACCTAAGATTTATATACCTCTCATTTTTTGAATAAATACTTAAAATGATCTTTAAAAATGAATGAACGTAATGGATGAAATACATACATCATTGTGAAGCCCACAGAGCACCGACCACCTGCCACGGGGCTGGTGTCAAGGGGAGTAGCCAATCCATTTCCGCACAATCTGCTTCCCGGATGTATCTCCAATTGCTAAATAAGGAAGTGGATTGGCTGGTGTAGATACATGTCATGCCAAGACGACCCCGATGCTCCTCGAGCTCCGAGTTATACGAACGGTTCAAATGAGATCAAAGTTACATGGCCCCACAGTGATGTATTTATTATTTCCATACCATTTACCCATTTTTTGAGATGTTTTAAAGCATTGGACAAAAAATGAATCATATCAAAAGCTCAACTGGACCATACCACAAATAGTAGCGCAGATAATGATTTTCACCATTAAAAAATTTGTAGGACCCACCGTAACGTTTATTTTTCATCCAATCCGTTAATAAGGTAAAAAAAATAAAAATACATTGACGGAGAGGAAAAATAAATTTCATTTTGATTCAAAACTTTTGTGACCCCCAAAAAGGGTTTCAATGGTAGACGTTCAATCTCCCACTGTTTTTTGGCAATGCGGTCCAATTGATCTTTACATCTGTGTTATTTTTCGTCTCAAGCCTTAAGCTCGCCAATTGGATGGACGGTTTGGATATAATAAATACCTTATGATGGGACAGACCCACAGAACTTGCTGACGTTAATACACCTACTATATAGTTGGTGTGTGGTACACCAGCTAATCTGCTTCCGCTAACTACGGACACAAATTTCGTGCGAGAGGCTTTCACAGAAGTTCCTTCGCCAGAGTCTTAGGTGGGGCCCACCGTGATGTTTTTCAGGAATCCACTCCATCCATCTATTTTATTGGCTCATTTTAGGACATTAAACCAAAAGTGAGCAAGATCCAAGACTCAAGTGGGCTGTATTAAAGGAAAAGGTAGTTAGGGAAATTCCTACTGTTGAAATCTCCCAGGGTTCGACAGGGATGTTTGCATGCCATCCATACCATTAATAACGTCATTCCTATTGGGATGAACTAAAAACACAAATATTAGCATGATTCAAAACTTCTGTGGCCCCTAGAGCTGGGCATAATCTGACCCGATCCGATCCGATCCGAAGGCTGAGATTGGGTCAGATCGAGTAGGCCCACTCAGATTTGATCGTACATTAAGTCGAGTTCGGATCAATGGCCAATCTGGACCAATCCGATCCAATCCGCACAATGTTCATTCAACACTGTTTCTGTAATGTTGTCCACTTGAGATTGAGATATACCTCGTTTTGGTTTAATACCATAAAATGATTTAAAAAAAAATAGCTGGACAACATGGATGAAACAAATACATCATGGTGGGGTCCACAGAGCACCGACCACTAGTCATTGGCTAGTGGCAGGGGGAGTAGCCAATATGTCTCCTCTCGCCTCAAGCATCGGACTCCTGACACTAACACCACAGTACACTGTGTATTGATGTGAAAGTGAAGTGGATGGGCAGGTGTACCATGCACCAGCTGGTGCATTGACGTCAACAAGTTCTGTGGGTCCCATGAGGTATGTGTTATATCCAAGCCGTCCATCCATTTGGCGGGCTTGTCTTAAGGCTTGAGCTGAAAAATAAGACATATGTAAAGATCAAATGGACCACACTGCAAAAAGCAGTGGGGGGTTAAACGTCTACCATTGAAACTCTTTTAGGAGTCATGGAAGTTTCAGATCAATATGATATTTGTTTTTCCTCTTCATCAGTGATGTGCAACTTTTGATCATCTATTGGAGACTTGATGAAACGATGTACAATAATTTTCACCATTCGATAGAGGATTGGAGGTTGATCAGATGGTGAACAATACTTTGTATTGTTTGATTATTTATTGGATGTTGATTAAGCTATCATCGATGTTGTGCACTATTCCATCATCGATATGGGAATTGACGACATGATTTATGGTGGTATGTACTATTCAATTGTTGATTGGAGGTTGAAAAGATGGTCGACAGCACTTCATGTCGTTCGATTGTTGATTATGAGGTCGATCGGGCGATCATCAATAATGTGCACTATTCGATCATCGATTGGGAACTTAATAAAGCAATGTACGTTGGTTTCTACCATTTAATTGATAAGCATACATACAGATGAGCACATGGACAAATGGAGGGAATCTCAAATATCACCTTTTATCCAATCTTTTGTGGCCCCCAAGAAGTTTTCAATAGTACAAGTTCAATTCTAGTTATTTAGGATGATCCACTTGGGCTTCGAATATGCTTAAATTTTAGGCTCATTTCATAAAATGCACTACTAAAATGTATGGACAATGCAGTTTAGACACATACATTACGTGTAGGCCACATAGAGTTTACTTAGTGTTCTTAGCTTAATGCGTGTTACCCATACAACTACAGAGAGAGAGAGAGAGAGAGAGAGAGAGAGAGAGAGAGAGAGAGAGATGGGTGTTGGGAGTGGATAAGCTGTTGCGTACCTGAGTAATACCTTAGTGGGTTTTATCCATACCATAGGGCCCACCTTGATGATATGTTAGATATCTACACTGTCCGTTCGTTCATACGACTCATTTTAAGATGTGTATTAAAAAAATAAGCATATCTGATGATTTTTTCTTAAGCCATCGGAAAAATCTGCCGAGAAATCACACTAATTTCTTATAGTATGTTTTATTTAGAAATATTAATAGTGGATTCCAAATGATTGGGAGGTTAATCAAACGATCATTTCCACCATTTTATTGAAACTACGTTTGTCACAAAAAGAATAATTTGGTTTTTTTGCAACGCGTTGACTTAGTCATCACTAAAATAAACTGTTTGTAATGACTTTTGCGTCATTGCAAAGCTAAACGTTTTGCGACAATACTCAATTCGTCGCATGAAGTGGACATCAACGACGACAGTTGAAACACGTCGCAAAATGTATTTTCCCGCCATATAATACTCAATTTGTCGCATGAAGTGGACATTAGCGACAATAACAGGTTTTTATGATGACAATTGTAGCTCGTCACAAAAATGTATAATATTGGCAATGACCTACAATGTTGTTGCAAATACTCTACCATTTTGAAATGAAACTACAATCATTGCAAAAAGCTTAAGTTGGTATTTCTCACAATGAGCTGACATAGTCATTAAAATAAACTTTTTACAATGACTTTTGCATAGTTGCAAAACCTAATGTTTTGCAACGACACTTAATTTGTTGCATGAAGTAGACATTAGCAACGACAATTGAAACGCGTCGCAAAAAGTATTTTCCGTCATGTAATTTTCTGCTAAATAACTTATACGATAGGTTTTTGCGATGATAATTGCAGCTCGTCACAAAAATATTGAATATTGGTGATGACTTACAATGTTGTTGCAAATACTATACCTTTACGTAATGAAACTATAGCTGTAATAAAAAGCTTAAGTTAGTATTTCTTGCAACGAGCTGACATACTCGTCACTAAAACAAACTGTTTCCAATGACTTTTGCATCATTGTATGTAATAGTCCAAATTTTCATGGCCAGAGTATATACTCGTGCCTGAGGAAACCAAGTGTTAATAACATACAACTAGATGCTCTGAATCACACCCTATTTTTTTCATTTGTTTACATCTACATACATTTATGAAGGTAACATTCACGAGAAAAAAATCAACTGTATTGATTATATATCATCAAAGTAAAAGGAGTATTCAAAGGCCTTCCCAATGGAAGCTTATTACGTTTATTGAGTTCACAACGGAAGTATAAAACTAAATAATTTATCTTCATATTCGTTTAGTATAATCTTTTATAGGAAAGTAGTTCTCTAAGTCTTCAATCTGTACATCACCTATATCAACTGTACGGTTGGGAGAGGGTCAATGCCCTAGTCATAGTGATGGTTATCCTTTAAGATTAACATTAATTCAAGAAATTCATATAAGTAATGTCAAGGGTTCTGATATATCCCATAGTCCACGAATACGAGGATATCAAAATGCGCAAACAACCTACATGAGATGCATATCTAGCAAAGTATGTGGGGCTCAGTATACGTAGTGATCATCACATTGTTGAATACGATTTATATATAACTGGCTCGACCTACACTCTTATTATACGGATATTCGTCGACATGGCTAATGCTACCGTGGATTTACGAGAACTCAGAGCGCACAACACATGGGCTGAGTGATTTACGTGACACAACTTGTTCATGGAGCGACTATTTGCGACATCCAATCCTAGGCTGATGTGACGTTGTTGCGACTTACACACGTTGATTTGTGCACCACTACTCGAAGGCTCAAGAACTTACGTGCCCTAAGAGGATCTCTACCCATAACGCATTACGTCCATGATAAAATATTTAAATTACTAGTTGTGATACATCTTACACATGACGTGCATTTATGAGAAATATAAACTGAATCATAACGAATATAACTGAATCCGAATAATAAAGAATGTCAACTGAATTATGGAGGTTCTAGAATGGAAAGATGTATGCCCAAGCCATAAAGATGGATAGCACGAGGCCAACATAATAAAAAGAAGAGTGAGAATGGTCAACTCTATAATATGAAGAGTGGCAATGGCTAACTCAAATAAAGAGACGAGTGGCAGGGCTAACTCAATAAATTTGATGAGGCAGGGGCAAGGCTTGCATCCATGGCCTCGCATAAATTCAGAGAAATCCCTTACAATTGACATCATGTCGTAGACCTAAAGGGCCAATAATTGTAATGATAATAATGGAATCAATTGATAAGATAATTCTAAAAAAATATATAAACATGAAAGACAGGATAAGTCATATCCTTAAAGGCATAAAACGGTAAGATAATTCATATCGCAAAAGGCACAAAAGAGGCCAACTATTGATGATGAAACATATAATAGCATGAAATATTCAAAGTGATATATAAAAGGAATACATGTAAAGGCAATGTCGAATTCATAAAGGCATGTATAAAAGAAGGATGAATTTAATAGCTTAAATTAATGTAATTCAAAGGATAAAACCCTCACCTTGAATTATTTGACCGTCTAACATTAATGATTTTGGGGATTCTTAGCATCAAGGCTATTTCTTTTATCCTACTTCACAAGATTCAAATAGTTAGGATTTTGAACCTGGACCGGAATTTGCAATAGATCAGTAGGTTGGTGGTCGTTCCATCTTCTTCTTCTTCTTCTTCTTCTTCTCTCTCTCTCTCTCTCTCTCTCTCTCTCTCTCTCTCTCTCTCGCTTTCTCTCTCCTTTCCTTTCTTTTCTTTTTCTTCCTTTTCTTTCTTTCTTTCTTTCTTCTTCTCTTTTCCTTCTCTTCTTTCTTCCTTGTTGAACGGTAGCAAGTCTGGGCAGATGGAGTTGCTGACGGATATCTCTCTCTCCTGAACTCTCTTTCTCTCTTTCTTCCGTGAGTGCTGTTCCCTGGTCGAATCCTCTCTCTCTCTCTCTCTCTCTCTCTCTCTCTCTCCAGTGTTGCTTCTATTTTCTTTCCCCAGCCGCTCGGCCTAAGTACCTCTTTTATAGGATGGAGTGCTCATTCCAGAGCCTTTCAGCGAGGTCTTTCGCAGGAAACACCTTACGCACTCTATTCTTTGTGTAGCCAACATACCTGCGCGTGACCAGCGTTTGGCGTGGCGGATCGTCTAGTCCGGCCAATCCGACTTCTTAAGGACGGTTGAACCTTCCTTCCTCAGAGCTTGGATGGTCTGGATCATCATCTTAGTCTTGGGTTTGGTTGTTCTACTTGCTGGATCGTCCAAAGTGTTCGGACGCATCTTCCTGCGTATCATTGGTTGCGGCAACATTAATGGGGTCTACAATCCCACATTTTTGTTAAATCCGAGTCTTTCATCAATTTTCCCTCAAAGATCTATCCTAGGAGAAGAGTTTTTCGATCCAAGGACGGTTTGGTCCATCAAATCAGACTCACAGCACAAGCCTGGACGTTGTGGAAGATTTAGGGGTGATTCCTAGCCTATTTACGATGAGATCAGGTTGGTTACAGTCGTCAGACCCTTCTGCATCAAATGAACAGCTCTGATCGACCCGTTGGATCATCTTAGTGGCCCATTCATAGCTCAGCAAACGGTTTCCATTTTAAGAGCCGTCCGCTGGCGAAATTCATGGGAGATAAGGACTTCCGGGTGTGATGGTTGGGTGCACCGCGAACAGTTTCCTGTTGTGCACTCGCACATCGTAGGGTGGGGTCCACTGTGTTGTTTCGTGGAAATCCCCTCCATTCACCGCATTTTCAAGATCGTATTCGGCTATGGCCTCAAGTATGGGACCAATCTAGGTCTTAGGTGGGCCACACATTGTAAAAGTGTAGAGTGAAATCTATGTTAAAAATTTTCTTCTGTCACACGTTTTCGTCAGTAGACAGAACTCCCAATTTTTTTTATCCAAATTCAGGTGATCGGTTGGGTCCACTGGGGTGATCTTCTAGGGGATCCACTTCCTTCATCGTCTTAAGCACGCTGTGCTAACCCATGGTCCCAAATTTGAAGTAAATCTGCTCTTCAGGTGGGCCGCACGATCCTCCAATGCATGAAATGGTATTTATCGTTAAAACCATCTTCACCTTACATAGTCACTTGAAATCCTTAAATTACAAATTTGCCATCCATTTTCTACTCATATTTCGATATCTGTTATATTAGAGTGCATTGTCCAAATGCCCTGAAATTTGGCGGGTATCCCCATTTTTCATACTCTTTCCATTGGTCCAATTTGGGCCTTGATCGCTTACAGATGACCATGATGCCTTTTTAACAGAATATATTGCCCCAATGCTTAAAATAATGCTTTCATACATTTAATAAAGAAGTTAGCTGGTAGTTTCAACATATGGCCTAAGATCTTCATTATGAATGGATTACCCTAATATTTTGACGGCCCGTTTGGGGGATCCACATACGATGGACGGTCAAATGACGTGTTAAAAATATGAAGACTTGATGGTTAGTATTCTAGTCATGTCTCTGGGTGATCATACTGTCAGTTTTGTAAATAAACAAACGCAAGGTGGTTTTCTGGAGTGATTAGGGGTAGGACATATATATTGTTAGGTTCGAGTGAATTTTCACATGTCTAAGTTCCTTAGATTATAATTCTAATGGTGGGTTAAGCATATTCATATGGTGTGAACAAGATAGACGGGTCAGAACCTTTATCTGATAAGTGTACGAACAAATGTAGATGACAAGTAGCTAATTTACTAAGATCTAAGGGTTGAAATTCGACGTGTATGGTTAATTTATGATAATTAGGCCTGATATAAAATTTCACAGGAAACAGATCGTGAGAACCACATGATCTAGAATTTAGGGGTCTAGGTTAGTGGCATTTTCATAATTATTTCTGATCTAAGAGTTTTGTGAAATCCAATGGTTCCATATGGTCGTAGGTACATTTCTATGCAATTCTTACAAAAGAATGTATATCTACATTGTCATGGATAGGGAGTTATTCATCAATTTTCTTTAAGAGAAACCACGTACGTTAGATCACATGATCACTAGTCTTATCGCAAAATCAACGGTCAGGTGACTCGGTCTATGAATTGAGGTCATCCCCAACAGTTCGCTTAGTTGTCATGGAAGGGATGTAAGGCTGGAAGAGCCAAATTAGTATCATACGCACGTGTAACACCCTGAAAATTGGGGGTCATGTATAAACTCAACTCCCGAGTTCCAGACCGTCACTTATGCAACAAAAATGATTATGATTCAATGTTGTCTGAGTTAAAGCATTCACATGAGTAAAAGTATACCAAAACTACAATTCATACTCCAGATCCAGTGATAAAAGCAAGCGGAAGACTAAAGAATATATATATCACTGTATGGAAAACAAAATAGATCTCGACTGTCACTAAAGTATGAATACATCTCTGAGTCTCATATACATGTAAATAACAGAAATAAATGTCCAAAATAGTCCCACTGAGGAGTCCTATCAACCCAGGTCACCTAAGCAAAGCCGTCGTGGTAATGCATGTATGAGAACTCGTCCTGGTCCTCATCATAGTCCGGCTCTGCCTCCTGGATCTCTGCATCACCTGCATCTAAGACAGGGTCTGGTGGGTGTTGCAAACACCATCCCATAACGTGGGAATGAGTAGCTAACTCAGTGGAGTAATAGAGTAAAGATTAACATGTTCTCAAATCAATCATGCGATAATAGTAAAGCAGTAAATCAAACAATCCTAATACTGTTGTTAATGCAATATGACATGACGTGATGTATGCCCCTCACCGACGATCTCCCTCATACGGCACCATCTTACGACCGCGGCATGCAATCGTCCCTCAAGTGCTCCACATCTTCCAGGCACATGCAATGTTATGGTGATATGATTTCTGAGTTGTTATTAGTCCATTCAAACAGCAGGATTGAGAAACTAAGGTACTTCACTTATATCAATCCCAACACAGATCCTGTCTAGGGTCGTCACTCCTAGTAATCTCATACGATGTATATTTTGTAGGTCGCTGCAAGGGCTGTCAGGGCTGTTGCTCGCACTCGTTGCACCGCTCCCCCATCATCTTATCAATACAGGCCTACTGTACTCTCACTGCTACGGAAAGGTCGTCGCCTCCCGTAGACTCAGAATACGCTCGTGGTCACTACAAAAGACTCGTCACCTGATCAGTGTAGGCCGACAGAAAGAATATAGTATCCTATACCACCATAATCTGCTCACGAGACATAGGTGTTCACTGGTCACTACGGGGAGGTTTGTGGCCCCGGCGTAGGCCGACAGCTCAACCACGGTGTCCCATACCACCATGCCCGGCTCATGAGTCTTCGTGGATCAAGGTACCATGGTTAACAGGGTTTACAATGGTAAGTTCAGTACCCTAGGTTCAAGCAGTTATGACTCATACAGGGCGAACATACAACGGCCAGTTGGGTTACTTGACGGGCTCGACTAGCACGATCGCATCTCAAGTCGAACGACATGAAGTGCGTGAAACACTTCGTGTGGCCTAACCACTGTCGCCAACTCCAGAACACGGCTCGCGTTCATCGACGGGTAGTTCGTGGCCAAGATCAGCCAACCACGAATTCGCTCGGTAACCGACTGCCTGGACTAGGTATAGTCCCAAACACATATGAATTCACATCAGCAATTCATGTAAGAGTATTGAAAATGAAATACAACCATGTGAGCATGTTAACACATGTTATAACATACAACTTAAGTAAATCATCACGCACATGCATTTCATACATACAATGAAATCATGCATATAACTAACATGTAGGAAATCATTCACATCAGCATATTAATTTAGAAATCAATCTCAAACTAATTCATAACACCATTTAATTCAATACATACTAATACAAGCATTTATACAAACACTTACACTACACACTTAAGTCTACATATAGTATGTCGACCCGAAGTGCGCATTTAGGCAAATCTCTTCGCCAAACTAATTATGCACGTATTCCTAGTATTCTAATGCAACAATAAACCATGTCAAGCACATCAGCAAAATATCAATGAAAATAGTACTTCCTACAAATGACTAAAATGCACTAAATCTCATATTCTTCGTCTATTTACGAAACAGGAAACGGACAGCATGTTGTACATGTCAAACGGCGTTGCCGTCGATAATTTACTATTGAACGACATTGAAAGCGTTGGAAACAGTCAATCAAAGCGTCTAAAATCCGCACCTTTTCTCTTAGAAGCGTATCGTTTCGAACGGAGCGTATACGCTTCGTCTACGGCGACTAGACAACCTGATTTACAACATCTATCAGCTACTTTGCTATTAAACCAAGGGAACACTAAATCAGCAACTTTTAGGGTATTTTCTTACCTGAAAACGCGGAGAAATCACCGACCAAGTGATCGGATCGTGTTGCTAAAGCACGTGCAACAGGTGGCACGACGGCAGGAAAATTCTCTCCTACTCTCTCTCACAAACTCTCACCTTTTCTCTCTCCCAATCTAGAATTTTTCTCAAATTCGGATGGGAGAGAGGAGTGAGGGTTTCAACCCCTTTTATAAGCCTAAAAGTGCCCGGAATAGGCTCGGGAACAAAGTTTACTTGATGTTTATCCAAAGCGGGGCTATTTCGGTACAAAAGATCATTTCTGGTGGTCCCCTGGCCGTACGCGATCGGACTTAAGCTCATGTATACAGGATCTAGCATATATCAAGTTTTCAGTCCGGCAGGGTTCGCAGATCGCACGTGGCAGTCCAGTTTCAGTTCAACGGTCACCGCACGTAGATCAGGTCTGCAAATCTCATGATATGAAATAGTAAATTTTCCTGATCCGAGGGTGTAATTTGGCTGAATTCTGACGGTCAGAACGCTTAATACTGACACGTCAAGTCGTTGCCAGATTTAAATTTCAAATTCCAAATCTGTCCCTATTCTTACTCTCTTCAGTCCAGGCTCAATGAAATAACCTGCGAATATCGGTTGGACTTGATTTTCGAAATGATTGTCAAGTCCAGCTAGGCGGTCCTAACGGTCTAAGATAGTAGGTATCGGACTTTCGACGTGCGGTCTATATCCAATACAAAGTTTCAAAGTGGTCCAGAGAACAAACCTGCTTAGAGTTTGATCCGAGGTTATAGAGTATTGTGGAGTCATTGGTTCTACTCGATTTGGGTCTTGTAGAACGTATTTAAAGTGATCAGGGACTATTTCCCAGCTACTCTAGCGTTGCGCTAGCTAGCTTACACTTAATTTCTAAAGGAATTAATCCTACGCCATTTCTGGTCGAGTTGGTACTCGAGTCCAAGTACGGATTTTTCTAGGGCGTTACAATCTACCCCCCTTAACAAATAATTTCATCCTTAAAATTTGTACCTTTTCGTACTCCTCGAGAAGCTGTGGGTAGTTCTTTCTAATCTCGGCTTCTGTCTCCCACGTAGCCTCTTCCTCAGAGTGATGCGTCCACAATACCTTCACAAGGGGAATCACCTTGCTACGCAGTACCTGCTCCTTCCTGTCAAGGATACGCATCGGTCGTAGGATATATGTAACATCCTCTCCTAACTGCACCTGCTCCCATCTGATGATATGGGAAGGATCAGAAACGTACTTCTTCAGCATAGAAACATGAAATACGTTGTGAACGCTCTCGAGAGGTGTGGGTAAAGCCAATCGGTAAGCCACTGCTCCCACACGATCGAGGATCTGGAATGGACCAATGAATCGCGGTGCTAGCTTCCCCTTCTTTCCGAACCGGATAGGGGAAACTCGTAAAAATACATGATCCCCAACTGTGAACTCCAGCGGCCGTCGTCTCGTATCGGTATAACTCTTCTGTCTGCTCTGCGCTGTGAGAAGCCGACGTCTAATAATATCAATCTTCTCTGACGTCGCCTGCACTAACTCTGGGCCAATCAAGCTACGCTCACCGACCTCTGCCCAACAATGCGGTGCGCGACAAGGTCGCCCATACAGCGCCTTGTAAGGTGCCATACCGATACTTGCCTGATAACTGTTGTTGTACGCGAACTCCGCATATGCAAGACAATCATCCCAACTGTCCTTGAAGTCCAATGCGTAAGCTCGCAACATATCCTCTAAGATCTGGTTCACCCGCTCTGTCTGTCCATCTGTCTGTGGGTGGAAGGCAGTACTGAACTTCAACTTCACACCCATAGCCTCCTGAATGCGAGTCCAGAAAATAGAAGTGAATCGCGTGTCTCTGTCCGACATGATCTCCAATGGAACTCCATGCAGACGCATGATCTCTCTGATGTACAGTCTAGCCAGCTCGTCTGCAGAGTTCGAAACTCTGATCGGTAGGAAGTGCGCCGACTTCTTCAGACGGTCGACGATCACCCAAATGGAATCATGTCCCTTCCTCGTCTTCGGCAGCCCTGAAATGAAATCCATGGAAATGAAATCCCACTTCCACTCTGCGATCGGCATAGGCTGCAAAAGTCCAGGTGGTCGGCGATGCTCTGCCTTCACCTGCTGATAAGTGAGACAGTGGGACACGAACTCTGCTATGTGGGTCTTCATACCTTCCTACCAATAAGTCCTCTTCACGTCACGATACATCTTCATACTGCCTGGATGCATCGCGAGTCTGGTACAATGCGCAGCCTCGAGAATCTCTCGTCTCAAGTCAGGGACATCTGGGACGCATAGGTAGCCACGATAACGTAAGCCCTCATCCATGCCCACTCATCACTCGGCGTCTGCATCATCACTGGCCTGCTCTCGAAGCTCAGTCAGATGCGCATCTTCCCTCTGCGCCTCGATGACCCGGTCATCGATCTGAGATCGCACCTACACATGTGCGATGAACTCAAACGGCTCCTCTACGGTGAGTTTCTATTCAAAGTCTCGCAAAAACTCAACCATATCCCACTCAGCAACTATTAGCAGAGCCGCAAACTCTATCGCCTTCTTGCGGCTCAACGCGTCAGCCACAAGGTTCACCTTCACAGGATGGTAAGAGACTTCGAACTTGAAGTCCTTCAACGTCTCCATCCATCACCGCTGCCTCATATTCAAGTCTCGCTGCGTGAATATGTACTTGAGGCTCTTGTGGTCGCAAAAGAGCTCAAACTCCTCTCCATAGAGGTAATGTCTCCAGAGTCTCAGTGCGAATATGACAGCTGCCAACTCTAGGTCGTGTGTAGGGTAATTCTCCTCGTGCTTCCTTAATTGTCTCGAGGCATACAAAATTACCCTGTCCCTCTGCATAAGGACACAACCCAGACTAACGCTAGACGCGTCAGTGTATATAATGTATCTAACCCCCTGCTCTGGCAATACTAGCACAGGGGCAGACGTAAGCCTGTCCTTCAGCTCCTGAAAAGCTGACTTCTCCTTGTCATTCCAGGCGAACTTCACGTCCTTCCGTGTCAACTGAGATAAGGGTCTCGCGATCTTCGAGAAATCCTGAATGAAGCGCCGATAGTAGCTAGCGAGACCCAAGAAACTCCTCACCTCAGTGACAGAACCAGGCTGCTCCCAGTCCTGAACCGCAGCTACCTTAGACAGGTCAACTGCCATGCCATCCTTGGACACCACGTGTCCCAGGAACTTCACTTCCTGCTTCCAGAAATCGCACTTCTTGTATTGTGCGAACAACTGATGCTGTCTCAGAGTATCCAGGACCAAGCGCAAGTGCTCCTCATGCTCCTCTCGACTCCTGGAGTATATCAAAATGTCATCAATGAACACAACAACGAATCTATAGAGAAAATGCTGAAATACCCGGTTCATCAGATCCATGAACACGGCTGGTGCGTTCGTAAGGCCGAACGACATCACAAGGAACTCGTAGTGGCCAAAGATGGTCCTGAATGCGGTCTTCTACACGTCCTCATCCCTGACGCGCAACTGATGATATCCTGACTGAAGATCAATCTTCGAGAAGTACTGCGCTCCTCTCAGCTGATCAAACAAGTCATCGATCCTGGGTAAAGGGTACTTGTTCTTCACCGTGATCTGGTTCAGCCTGCGATAATCAATACACAATCGCATCGAACCATCCTTCTTCCTCACGAACAGAACTGGTGCTCCCCAAGGAGACACACTAGGCCAAATAAGGCCAAGCTCCAGCAGACCATCAATCTGCGTCCTCAACTCCTTCATCTCACACGGTGCCATGCGATACGTCGACAGTGAGACGGGCGAAAAACCAGGCACCAGATCGATAGTGAAATCGATATCTCTTCGGGGCGGCAAACCAGGGATCTTCCTGAATAGATCCCCAAACTCACAAATGACTGGCGTATGCTCAAGTATCTGGGCACCAGCGTCTCGCAATAATGTAGCGTAGCTAAGTATGCGGAACGGGAGATTTACCCGCACTGAAAATGTAAAGGATGCACCCTCTGGCTCGTAGGCAGTCACTATATGAGTCTCGCAGTCGATCTCGGCCCTCGCTGCAGTCAACCAGTCCATGCTAAGAATGACGTCGAGATAAACAAGAGAGGGGTCGATGACAAGATCAAGAGCCATCGTCTTGCCCCTCAGATCCACCAAACAGCCCTCATACATTTGGGTGGCATCTGTAAAGGACCCGTGAGCTATATAAACTCGCACTCCATCCATAGTAATAGTCTGTAGCCCAATGCGTCTGACTATGGCACGTGATATCAAAGAAATCGTGGATCCTGTGTCCACCATCACGAGTATAGGAATACCTCCAATGTGGGCAGTGACCTCGAAGGCCGAATGCTGAGAAGTCTGTGTCGCAGCTGCCTCTGTTGTCAAGGCATGCACCCGTGCCTGCTGTGGCCGGTTCGGCCGCTATGCCATGGGCCGTAGAGGCTGCCCGATCTGTGATACCGGAGGTCTGAAGGAAGGGTGCGCAGGAGCAAACCGTAAGGGCAGTGCTGATATCACCTGTGAGCGTGTACGGTCGATCTTCTGCAGCGGAGAGAACCCACTATCCCGCATCCGGGCAAAATAACTCTGCGCTAAGTGGCCCGTCCTCCCACAATATGTACATAATAAATCAGGGCGTCGCATCGGGGGTACTGGCGCTATAGCCCTAGTAGGAGGGTCGACGCGAGGCCTCTTGCCCGCAAAGGGCCTGTCCTACATCTCTGGTAATGGCCTAGGAGCAACAGGGCCACGAGATCGGGTAAGTCGATCCACATCCTGCTCTGCCCCCATGGACATGTGAATCAGCTCTGCATAAGAGGAAATGCTCACGCAGCACATCTTCGATCGAATATCCGGTCGCAAACCCTCTGAAAAGTGCCGTATGCGCCTCTGCTCATCTGCCAGAATAGTCGGGACGTATCTGCCCAACTCGATGAACCGATGCTCATACTCCGTGACTGTCATGCCTCCCTGTCTGAGGCGTAGAAACTCATTCTCCCCCTCATACCTGTACGTATGGGGATAGTATTTCTCGTGAAAGCGGAACTCGAACGCTGCCCAGGTCCATATATAGTCGGTGGCAGGGGTCCGCAATACACTGTCCCACCACAAGCTGGCCTCTCGCTCGAACAGGAACGTAGCCAACTCGACCTTCTCGGCCTCTGAACAGTGTAACATCCACAATATCTTCGACACACGGTCGAGCCAATACTCGGCCTCCTCGGGTCTATGAGAACCCGTAAAAGTGGGAGGCCTTAAGCGATGGAATCGCTCTAACAAGCCCCGTGTGTCTGCGGCATTCCCCGTAGGGTAAGCAGGTGGTACAGGATGAGTCATGCCCTCATCCTGGGCATATGTATCAGCATCCTCAGCTGGATGCGCAGGTGGTGCGGGTGGAGGCACACTCCCACCTTGGGCTAGAGTCCCCATAATAGTAGTCAGGAGCTGCTGCTGCTGCTGCATCATAGCCACCATTTGCTCAAATCTGTTTAGAGGTGGAGTAGGCTGTGGCGTGTACTGTGTCAAAGAAGACGCGTAGTAAGGCTCTCTGACGGGGGTGTGAACGGCGGTGGTCCAACTGTAGGACCAGCAGTAGGCTGAGACGCACGCACTGTCTCAGGAATCGGGCCCACAGCAAGGTCCGCATGGGTATCAGACTGCGAAGGAGCCTGATCCATAGGCTCACTCAATGCAAGCTGAGCCGTGCTTCATGTAGCCTTCGGCGGCATTCCCTATATTCAAAATAGGGCGCAACCTTGTCAGTCTCAATAGCACAAACACACCGCAATCATTCACATGAGGAGTTAAAAGCATTCCATGTATTTCATTTTATCAAAATTGTCATAATACAAGGGATATGTCCTTACAAGCATCATGACGAGAAATACATGGGAACTAAGACAGTTAAAATTACAACAGCAACATAAGCAAAGCACTAGCCTTAACAGGCTTACACAACATAAAACAGAAAACGACTAACTACTAATAACAACATCATAGATCTCATTGCCAGTCTGAGTCGGGTGACGGAGGAGGAGCACCCTTATCCTGCAAGTAGCACAGGATCGCCTTCAAGGTGCGAGTCACCTTACCGAATTTTCTCTTCGTAACGGCCTTGGCATCCTCGACTTCAGCACGAAGTTCCTGAACTTCCCTTCGCAAGGCGACCTGGCTCTCCTCAATTCAGGCGATGCGATCATCACTAGTAGCCTGAGCAGAAGGAGGAGGGCTCTCATCTATATCCTGAGCCTCCTCTTCTACCTCTTCCTGGACTTCTTCTTCAACTTCTGCTCCAGGTTCTCCCTCACTTGGATCCTCTTCATCATCAAAATTATCCTCGCTATCATCCTCAAGCTGAGTCTCACGGTACTGAGATCCGATCTTCATCTTGACCATAGTAGACTCATCAATGCTGTGAATCGGAACTGGCAACTCCGGCCTAAGTCTGTAAGCAAACTCAAGCGCGATCTTACATATCAGTCGGCCAAAAGGAAGCGATTCTGACGTTCTTCTTGATTTCACTATGAGGATAATCTGTCGCAAGATGAAAGTGGCCATACACACATTCTCTCTCTGGGCCACCAGATACAAGAAATCAACCATAAGGCGTGTACATTCAATGCGATTTGTCGACCTGAAATACACATTAAACGTGCAAATGTGGTGCAGTAGGCGCAAATCATCAGACATGTAAGACGCCTTGAGGCTATTATTAGGCTGTCATGGAACCAGTTTACTGCATAGAAATCTAGTACGGCGATCTCGCTCACGCCTACTCCTCAAATTCTTCGCAATAGGATGAACATCACCAAGAGGCAGGTTCAGAAGTCGCGCAATCAACCGAACATCGATCGTAGCCATCCGGTCTCTACCAAAAGGAATTTTGAATTGCAATGGCTCTAGTGTAGGATTCTGGATACGAGCGTAGAAGGCATGAACGGTGCTCACATTAGTACGAGCACGAGCTTCAAAGATCGGACCCCAATGCGCAGCTTCAATGTGCTCGAACAACAGAAATTCACCGAATAGTCGTCCTTCCACGTCCACCTCAAACAACACATTACAGTCAGTGTATTGGCCGTGAAGCATCTCTGCTAAAATTACTCGCCCAAGTTGAGTATGGGGATCCAAATCTCGCTTTGTATGGAACTCTCGGGCTATGCTTGGACTTGCGGCGACGCTTGAGCTAGCGGCGCCACCCCGCGGTCTTCTTGATTGAGCAGGGCGACTAGGCCCAGCCTCATCCGCTGCAGTTTTTCTCTTACCCATCAAAGAGAGGATGGTGGAGAGTGACAAAAGACTCAAAATGGCTTCAACAAAAGCCATGAAAAATGGAGAAAATGCCAAGAAATGGCTGTCCAAACTGGAAAAGGGAGATTTAGGCGTTGTAGAGGGATGCTTCAAGCTCCCCAAGGATGTATTTTTAGAGAGAAAAGAGAATGAAAAGGCAGAATGGAGCACCTCACGATTTCAGCTCGATTTGGGGGTTTTAAGAGCTCCAAACGACGAGATCTGCAAGAGGGAGGGCTGCAAATCACTTTGGAGTGATGGAGTGTGGTCTTTTTACCAGGGAATGGATTTGGGAGTGGTTTGGAACCACGATTTTGGGTTAGGGCAGCAAGAAAATGAAAATGGAGCTAGGGAAGGGGCTGTTTGTGAAGGAAGTACCTCTATTTAGGGTTTTCTATGGACGAACCCTACATGGGGGGGGGGGTGTATTACCCAAAATACCCCCAGATCCCAAACTTCAGATCAAATGGGCCATGGTGGACGCCGATGAATCGTCGAACCGGCGATGGCATCACCGACCGTTCCTCTGGTCTGTCGGTGGGACCACATGGGTCTGGTCCCCCATGGTCCAGGGACCCCAAAAATGTATGGTCTCCACCTTGGTTCATTGTATATTGCCCTATAGAGGCCCAAACATGTGTTCGGGGCTTTCCGGGACCATTCAGTAATCTCGAATATAATTTCCTATCATGAAGCATATGATTTTAGGATAGAAGGAGCTAGTACATCCATATAGCCCATTAGTTGCTAAAGAAAGAAAACTTAGAATGGCCTTATGGCCATTTTTTATGAAATTTTACTATTTGCCGTAAAATTTTATCGAAGTATGATTTTATATCATTTTCACATTAGGATTGATGCCTAACATGAAAAGGATAAGAAATAATTGAAGATTGGAGTGGTGAGAGGAAGAATTTTAAAGATTTTAGGTGAAACGGGGTTTTTAAGCCCTGGCGATTGAATGCAGGGGTTGTGGTTGTCCCACATCCCAAGGATTTACATCTACGGGTTTAGAATCATTCAAAGAACGTCTCAACCCACTTACCTACGACCTACGAGCTACTCAGGTCGCTTCACGAGACCCTAGATGCGTTACGGACTCGATCGCGCGATCGATATGAATAGACTTCGCCTATTGGCGAATCTGCGATCCTACAAGTGTTTCTTGACCCTTCTCGCACCCACCTAAGTCAAAGGAAGCGACAGCGTACGTCGCGTGACCATAACCCAGGCCCAGTATAATCTTATTCATGCTCTGATACCAACTTGTAACACCCTGAAAATCAGAGGTCGTGTATAAAATCAACTCCCGAGTTCCAGACCGTCACTTATGCAACAAAAATGATTATGATTCAATGTTGTCTAAGTTAAAGCATTCACATGAGTAAAAGTATACCAAAACTGCAATTCATACTCCAGATCCAGTGATAAAAGCAAGCGGAAGACTAAAGAATATATATATCACTGTATGGAAAAAAAATAGATCTCGACTGTCACTAAAGTATGAATACATCTCTGAGTCTCATATACATGTAAATAACAGAAATAAATGTCCAAAATAGTCTCACTGAGGAGTCCCGTCAACCCAGGTCACCTAATCAAAGCCGTCGTGGTACTGCATGTATGAGAACTCGTCCTTGTCCTCATCATAGTCCGGCTCTGCCTCTTGGATCTCTGCATCACTTGCATCTAAGACAGGGTCTGGTGGGTGTTGCAAACACCATCCCGTAATATGGGAATGAGTAGCTAACTCAGTGGAATAATAGAGTAAGGATTAACATGTTCTCAAATCAATCATGCGATAATAGTAAAGCAGTAAATCTAACAATCCTAATACTGTTGTTAATGCAATATGACATGACGTGATGTATGCCCCTCACCGACAATCTCCCTCATATGGCACCATCTTATGACCGCGGCATGCAATCGTCCCTCAAGTGCTCCACATCTTCCAGGCACGTGCAATGTTATGGTGATATGATTTCTGAGTTGTTATTAGTCCATTCAAACAGTAGGATTGAGAAACTAAGGTACTTCCCTTATATCAATCCCAACACAGATCCTGTCTAGGGTCGTCACTCCTAGTAATCTCATACGATGTATATTTTGTAGGTCGCTGCAAGGGCTGTTAGGGCTGCTGCTCGCACTCGTTGCACCGTTCCCCCATCATCTTATCAATACAGGCCTACTGTACTCTCACTGCTACGGAAGGGTCGTCGCCTCCCGTAGACTCAGAATACGCTCGCGGTCACTACAAAGGACTCGTCGCCTGATCAGTGTAGGCCGACAACAAGAATATAGTGTCCTATACCACCATAATCTGCTCACGAGACATAGGTGCTCACTGGTCACTACGGGGAGGTTTGTGGCCCCGGCGTAGGCCGACAGCTCAACCACGGTGTCCCATACCACCATGCCCGGCTCATGAGTCTTCGTGGATCAAGGTACCATGGTTAACAGGGTTTACAATGGTAAGTTCAGTACCCTAGGTTCAAGCAGTTATGACTCATACAGGGCGAACATACAACGGCCAGTCGGGTTACTTGACGGGCTCGACTAGCACGATCGCATCTCAAGTCGAACGACATGAAGTGCGTGAAACACTTCGTGTGGCTTAACCACTGCCGCCAACTCCAGAACACGGCTCGCGTTCATTGACGCATCGTTCGTGGCCAAGATCAGCCAACCACGAATTCGCTCGGTTACCGACTGCCTGGACTAGGTATAGTCCCAAACACATATGAATTCACATCAGCAGTTCATGTAAGAGTATTGGAAATGAAATACAACCATGTGAGCATGTTAACACATGTTATAACATACAACTTAAGTAAATCATCACGCACATGCATTTCATACATACAATGAAATCATGCATATAACTAACATGTAGGAAATCATTCACATCAGCATATTAATTGAGAAATCAATCTCAAACTAATTCATAACACCATTTAATTCAATACATACTAATACAAGCATTTATACAAACACTTACACTACACACTTAAGTCTACATATAGTATGTCGACCCGAAGTGCGCATTTAGGCGAATCTCTTCGCCAAAATAATTATGCACGTATTCCTAGTATTCTAATGCGACAATAAACCATGTTAATCACATCAGCAAAATATGAATGAAAACAGTACTTCCTACAAATGACTAAAATGCCTTAAATCTCATATTCTTCGTCTATTTACGAAACAGGAAACGGACAGCATGTTGTACATGTCAAACGGCGTTGCCGTTGATAATCTACTATTGAACGACATTGAAAGCATTGGAAACAGTCAATCAAAGCGTCTAAAATCCGCACCTTTTCTCTTAAAAGCGTATCGTTTCGAACGGAGCGTATACGCTTCGTCTACGGCGACTAGACAACCTGATTTACAACATCTATCAGCTACTTTTCTATTAAACCAAGGGAACACTAAATCAGCAACTTTTAGGGTATTTTCTTACCTGAAAATGCGGAGAAATCACCGGCCAAGTGATCGGATCGTGTTGCTAATGAACGTGCGACAGGTGGCACGACGGCAGGAAAATTCTCTCCTACTCTCTCTCACAAACTCTCACCTTTTCTCTCTCCCAATCTAGGGCTTTTCTCAAATTCGGATGGGAGAGAGGAGTGAGGGTTTCAACCCCTTTTATAAGCCCAAAAGTGCCCGGAATAGGCTCGGGAACAAAGTTTACTTGATGTTTATCCAAAGCGGGGCTATTTTGGTCCAAAAGATCATTTCTGGTGGTCCCCTGGCCGTACGCGATCGGACTTAAGCTCATGCATACAGGATATAGCATATATCAAGTTTTCAGTCCGACAGGGTTCGCAGATCGCACGTGGTGGTCTAGTTTCAGTTCAGCGGTCACCGCACGTAGATCAGGTCTGCAAATCTCATGATATGAAATAGAAATTTTTCCTGATCCGAGGGTGTAATTTGGCTGAATTCTGACGGTCAGAACGCTTAATACTGACACGTCAAGTCGTGTGCCAAATTTGAATTTCAAATTCTAAATCTGTCCCTATTCTTACTCTCTTCAGTCCAGGCTTAATGAAATAGCCTGCGAATGTCGGTTGGACTTGATTTTCGAAATGATTGTCGAGTCCAGCTAGGCGGTCCTAACGGTCTAAGATAGTAGGTATCGGACTTTCGACGTGCGGTCTAGATCCAATACAAAGTTTCAAAGTGGTCCAGAGAACAAACCTGCTTAGAGTTTGATCCAAGGTTATAGAGTATTGTGGAGTCATTGGTTCTACTCGATTTGGGTCTTGTAGAACGTATTTAAAGTGATCAGGGACTATTTCCCAGCTACTCTTGCGTTGCGCTAGCTAACTTACACTTAATTTCTAAAGAAATTAATCCTACGCGATTTCTGGTCGAGTTGGTACTCGAGTCCAAGTAAGGATTTTTCAAGGGCGTTACAGCACGTTAAATCACATGGTAATGCTCGAGGACTTTCGATACTCGAGTATCGAAAAGCTCGGGACGTTACATTGTAAAACCTAACATTTTCCTAAATGAAGTGGGCCCTACCAATTCATGATAAATCTACTCCATTCATCAAATGGTGTGGCCCACCACACTTTAGGTGATATGATACGTATATATATACATATATATTATATTATATTAATATTACACACATATATATGTATATGTATATGGTAGGCCACGTATATGTGGGACCCACCATGATGATGTATTTATCCATGCCGTCCAGCGTCCATCATGGAGTATGTGTACAAGCGGCATGGGCGTGTACTGACAAGAAAGAAAAAAAAAAGAAAAAAAAAAGGGGTTGCTTTGGGGTGGACCTTGCATGCAGGCCCCACTTTGATGTATGTATGCAATCCACGCCGTCCATTCCATTTTTCATATCATTTTAGGCGTTGAGCCGAAAAATGAGACCGATCCAATCATCTGGCGGGCCGTGGTATTAAGAATGGTAGTATTTTTCGTTGAAAACTTAGAAGAATGATTTCTGGGGTCCACCAGAAGCTTGGACCCACCTGAAACTTGGTTTGGACCCTTAATTTTGTGGGACACATGCAATGGACGGGGTAGATCTGTTTCATGTGGGTCCCACCTAGGAAAATAAAAATAAAGAAAATCCATGCATGCATTTGCCTACTTGACGTCCAACCAAAAAAAAAAAAAAAAAAAAGGAAAGAAAGGAAAAGAAGGGAAATGGTGGGCCACTCTTGCAAGCCCTAACTTAATGCATGTATTTAATCCAAGCCTTCCACCATCTTCCTCAGATTAATTTAGGCGTTGAGCCAAAATCTGGGACCAATCCGGAACTCAGGTGGGCCATACCATCTAAATTCATGTGAAAACATGCCTGAAACATACAAAAGCATTTGGTGGGGCCTATCTGAAATTTGGACGTGGCTGAAACTTGGTTTGGACGCCTAATTTTGTGGAACAAATGCAATGGATGGGGTAGATCTGGTTAATGTGGGTCCCACCTAGGATAAAAAAATATTTTTTTGGCATGACTTTGTGCCATGAGTCCAGAGACGTCCACGTTAAAAAGGGTGGCCGCATTGGCCCACTTGTAGACTCCACCATGATGTATATTTTACATCTATATCGTTCATTTAATAGGTCCCCTTGAATGATGCGTTGACTCCAAAAATCATCCACAAACTGAACTCAGGTGGGCCATACCATCCAAATCATGTGAAGACATGCCTAAATCATATAAAAACACTTGGTGGGGCCTACCTGAATTTTGAATGTGGCTGAAACTTGGTGTGAACCCTCAAATAGGTGGGACACACGTAATGGACGGGTTGGATTGCAAATAAACACTTTGGTGGGCCCTACATGGGACCCGCTGTGGTATGTGTGGCTTACCACACCGTACACAACAGTGGGTAGTGACACCCACTGTGATGCAAGTGTTTTACTCACACCGTTCGTCCACGGCAGTGGACGGTGGCCCCCACTCAGATGTATGTATTGTGTCCACGCCGTCCATCATGTGGGCCCCTGGCCACATGACGTTATGAACAGGTTTGGATGGCAATAAACATTACAGTGGGCCCTAGGCCATGTGATTCAATGAACAGTTTGGATGCAAATAAATAGTACAGTGGACCCAGCTTGGGTAGAAAATATACATTTCGGTGGGCCCTAAGTCTATATGACCTTATCAACAGGTTTGAATGGAAAATAAACATTTTGGTGGGCCCCTTGCTACATGGCCTTATCAACAGGTGGGATGTAAAAAAAACATTTTGGTGGGCCCCTTGTCACACGGCCTTAACAACAGGTTGAGTGGTAAATAAGCATTTCAGTGGGCCTAGGATTGGCTGGAAAATAAATGTTATAGTGGGCCCACATGGGAGTCTACCATGATGCATGAGTTTCATCCAAACCGTCCAACCATTTTGAGATCATTTTAAGGCCATTGTTGAGGCCCATCTTAATGTATTTGTGGCCTGCCCACTAAGGCCCACTTTGTTATTTATGGGCCCATGTGTGTAGGCCCAATTGATGTATTTGTGGCCCATTGTTGAGGCCCACTTTGGTATATATAAGGCATATGTGATTAGGCCCATTTGATGCACATAAATCTCATGTGATTGGGCTCATTTTTAATGAATTCTAAGGCCCATGGGTTATGACCCATTGCAAAGGACCTCAGGCTCATTGGTGAGGCTCATTGAGGTGATCCGCTTGATGAATGTAAGGCCCATATGATACGGACTAATTGATGTACTTAAGACCCAATTGAGTGCAACTAGGTCCATTGCAATGCATGATCCCTCCATGGCATATAAAGATATTTATAGTAAGTAATGCCTTAGGAACAATGATGGTTAGATGCCCACATTGTAAGGATGACGTCGGTTAAATGTCCGCATTGTCACTCTCCCTAAGGCCCACTAATAGGCCCATACTTGTAGTAAGTAGGCTATCTCGGCCCATCTCAGTTATACGCAGAGCCCATCTCTATATACATGTTTAGTATAGATTCATGATTCATTATCATACGCATCATATGTATGACTGATATGAGAAGTGACTGATCATAGCATATGCCTTCTGGCGAACTGTTTATGGGCTCCATGGTAGGTGGAGTTGCCCTACATGAGTGCATGGTATACGTAGGATTGCTGCATGACTGGTAGTGTGACTCATGCACTTGATTTGTATGATTGTGATTATTGTATGCCCTAGCGACATCAGGGCCATAGCCTCCATAGATGCATCGTGGGTGGCTGGATTAGATACCGAAAATGTTTGGTTCTAGCATACGGGCGCCATAGATGTCCCTGGGTGAAAATTCCTAAACCCGATAGTACCAGAGGATGACTCCAATGTCGAGACTGAGTGGATACATGAGCGCGCAAGGGCCGTATACCAGTAGGACGCATCTCCTACTGTGTCGTGGTCGGTTGGAAAGGGGTGTGACCTTACCCGCTTGAGTGAGGGGGCAACTTCTAGGTTGAGTTTGACCAGCTTGAGGAATCGGTTCGCTATCGACGAGCCGGGCCCGATATTGACAGGCGAATAGTGAGGTCTCTTCTGCTCTCCCATTTGTGCGTTCGGATAGGGATGATAAGCTGACGTAGAGTGTACTAGACCCCGATGATTATCCAGAATGAGAACTGTACTGGTATATGATGAGGATTGACATGCTTGACTTGCATTCTGCATCACATGGCCTGGATGTGGCCGATCGAATTCATATCTTGCACCGCATAGCCTTGGTACGGCTGATTGTATTCATGTACTCATCAGCACATTCAACATTATTCTGACCTTGCATTCTGAGCACGCTCGTATTGCGCACACACTTACACCGCCCTCTAAGCTTTCTATAAGCTTATGCACGATTGATGCGTGCACCCGCATCGCAGGACCTGATCATGTCTGGACATGGGAGGATTTTATCGACCGATTCGAGGAGCAGTATTTCCCTGACCACATTCGACGGCAGAGAGCACTGGAATTCGAGACTCTGGTGCAGGGAGACATGACCGTGGCGCAGTACGCGGCCCGTTTTGTGACGCTATTGAGGTTTGCGCCATATATGGTTGACAATGAGGGGCAGAAGGCCCGCCATTTCGAGAACGGCTTACGTTACGGCCTTCGAGGTCGTGTCATTGGGCATGAGCTCCCGACATTCCATGCAGTAGTGCGGAGGGCTCAGATTTATGAGACTGAGTGGGCCAGCACGCAGGCCGACCGAGATCAGAGGAGGGGTCAGAAGAGGCAGGCCCCCTCCAGTAGCTCACAGCAGCATCGACGACCACAAAGATACAGGAGCCATCCATCCGCCAGAGTACCAGTAGCATCGTCGGCACCCCTAGCGGCACCACCGCAGAGACAGCTTTCTGACACTTGCTATGGATACGGTGGGATAGGACACCGTAGGTGGGAGTGTCTCCGACCTCGGCAGCAGCAGCCGAGAGCACCACAGCAGCCTCCACAGCAGCCGAGAGCACCACAACAGCCCCCTCAGCAGCAACACCAGCCTCCGGGACCTCCCCCGCAGCAGCAGAGACCTCAGAGGGGACTTACCCCTCCCCAGAAGGCTCGGGGCAGATTTTATGCCGTCCAGCAGGGCCCCCAGTCATCAGGAGCAGTCGTCGACGATTTATGTGACTTGACCCCTA